>JAMJFZ010002542.1:0-80609 GCA_026225945.1 Cricetomys ansorgei
GTTGTGTGTACACTGTGTTCAGAGCCAAGGCTGAGTTAACATGTAGGGGGAGGATAAGTACTGCTGGAAAAAACACTTGAAATTCATTTCACGCATGATTTTTAATTAATTTTTCATTTTGTTATTGCGCATTTTACTTTTTCCAAATTCATGAGGATCGTCGCACTTAATTAGTTAATAATACATGGAGACTCATCTCCTGATACAGAAGACTGGTATCAAGACTCTAATTTCGGGCATTCTTGTCATTTCCTTTTGCTTGTATGTTTATATTGCCAAGAGATCTTAACAATGAACACAGTTAATAGACACTTCCTAACAGGGGCTTTTTATTTCATTTAAAAAAAAATGCTTTGTACTGAGAAAATTCAGTTTTTGTATATTGACCAATATTTTCCCAAGCCATCATCTTTGTCTTCAACACTCCATCAGAGATAATATGAGATCACCCCATCTAAATTCAATTCCATAAATTCTCCATGCTGATAGTCAGAATGACATTTGAAAATTGCATATAGGAATGTAATCGCCAGTTCCTCCATCAAGGCTCTTCTTTTTAGTGCAGTGTCTACACTCTTCAACATGTGCTGATAGATTCAGACTCCACTGCTTCATTTGCATTCCACCCCAGGACATATTCATTTCTACCATCTCAGTGTTTTATATGTAACTGGCTTTTTCCATTTTCTCATATCATCATATAATCTTTCTTTTCTTTCTTTTTGTTCTTCTGTCCTCATCTTCACTACCTCAGCTGAAGCCTTTCTTATTTTATAAAGGTTCCAAGCATTTTCCATTTATGAGTCCCATATGTGTACATGTGTGTATGTGTGTTTGTGTAAGTGAGTATATGTGTTTGTGCTTGTGTATGTACAACTTTCACAGGTGTTGACTTTGTTTTTCAGAGATATCTCATGTGTTGTTCAGTTTTATCTACTGCAATCTCTCTTAGTATCACACATCTCCCATAAGTTTAGAAAGGATGTCTATTTTCTTTATAAAACTATATCTTATTTATTATATCTCTATTGTAATATTAATATTTGGTTTGCTGGTAGGGCTAAATCAATAACTGAAAAAGTAACTTACCTCTCTCCTCTATGACACTTGTTTCTGTTCACACCTATGTAACTGAAACCAAATACATTCTTATTTTTACGCAAAATTTTTACATGCGTCTATTAAAAAAAAAGCAATGGCAGATAGTATGGAATCTGTTTTACAAAGTATCAGGTGCTCTGTCAAAAAATTCACATTTAAAAATCATATAAAGCTGGGCAGTGGTGACTCATACTTTTAATTCCAGCACTCAGCACTCAGGGGACAGAGGCAGGCAGATCTCTCTGAGTTCAAGGCCAGCCTGGTCTACAGAGTGAGTTCCAGGACAGCCAGAGTTATAACAGAGAAATCCTGTCTCAAAAAAAATCATATGCAAACACATAGGTAGATAGCATTGTATCATTTAAAAAGAAAGGGAGATTCTCAAAACTGCCGATGTGTAAACATTTACTAGTGAAAGTAGAAAATAATATAATCAGGATACTATATGGGGAACATAGATGTAATTGATGGGAGACAGAAATAAACCATGAAGTAGCTGACTGTACTGAGGTTTTCAGTTTCACTCTGAGGCTAGGTGGAAGGTAACAACGTTTTTTAATATTGGATGCAGGCAGTGCCATATCTAATGCAATTTACCAAACAGATATCTACATTTCTTACTGTAATGTGAAAGCTAGGAAAATACATAAAGTGACATGTGCTTTAAAGACCTAGAATTGGAGACATAGCCAGAAGAAAGATGTGAATTCTTCAAATCTTCAAGTCATGATATTAACAATTGCATATTGAAGATAGTCTACAATATTAAGGGGAAAATTAACAATTGAAACATTAGTTTTTTTCTTATTGTGTCAAAGGAAGGTGGTAAAAGTGATATGAATCTTCTAATGTTAGTAGTTGTTTGCTGTTAGTTAATATAAAATATAAATATTCAATACATGTATAATATGAAAATAAATGTAAAAGTTAATATAAAATTTAATAATTCATTAGAGAATTTAAGAGTGTATATTAAAGAAAGTATAAGAAATATTTTGTCATCAAGTGCTGTGTTAAATGATGCTTAATTCACTTCAGAATTAGTATGGATTATAGGATATATTTTTTTCTATTTAGTAGTTGGCATTTATTCTTAAATATATACACTTATTAGCTAGATATTAGAATCATATTAAGTGACAGGAATTTGTTTTTGGTTTTCCATTTTTTTAAACCTTTTTTTCTCTCATAGAGTACATCCCAACACCCTCCTTTCCCACCCTCCATTTCTCCCAGCTCTTGGTCCTGTCTCCTCTCTCACCCAGATCTATACCTCCATCCTCCCACCTCCACCCCTGCCTGCCTTTTCCCATGAAAGAGCAGTCTTCACACGGTTACTGCTTAAACAAGGCTCAAGAAGATGGAACAGGGCTAGGCCCTATTCCCTACTTCAAGGACAGACTAGGCAATCCAGCATGGGGAGAAGAGTCCCAAGGGCAGGCAAAAGGTTGAGAGACATCCACCCCCTTACACTCCAGTCTGTATGAGTTCTTCAAGGACACCAAGCCAGGCAATCTCAAGACATAGCTGGGTGACCCAGCAGGTTCCATGTCTGCCACTTCAGGTTCTGGGAGCCCCTAAGAGTGCTTGTCAGTTGACCCATGACTTTTGTTTTGCTGGTGTCCACTACCCCTCAGGTCCCCACAACCCCTCCTGAAGGTGGGGATCCCCCAGCTCTGTACTTTACTTGGTCTTGGGCCTCTGCATCTGTTTCTATCAACTGCAGGAGGAAGCCTCTCTGATGAAGATTGGGCTAGACACTGATCTATGAGGAGAGCAGGATGACTTTAGAAGTTCTCCTGGCTATCCAGTCTCTAGTTCCTGCCCTACCCTGGGTTTTTTAATCATATTTGCTTAATATCTCAAGGTACAGCCTGAATACTTTATATAGTCTTTGAAGCTATATGCGCTTAAAATATGTGTGTAGATCAATATTGTGTATATCATTAAAATCACTTGAATTGAAGACATTTTATACTGAAAGCTGAACTGTTGTTTTTACAACTATGCCAATTTTCTAAATGTTTATTTACAGTTTGCTGTGATATACATTAGTTCAGAACTCTGACTTCATGACATGCCTTGCAAGTATCCAAAATCATAGATTGAATCCGATAGCATGCCCATTTGTAGTAAAGCAGATGCTAACACACACATCCAATGAACTGAAATGCAAATACATTTATAGGAATAATAAGTGCTTATATTCATGGTAACAGTGCATGTATATAATATAGATTAGACTTATGACATTTTCTAGCATAGCAATAGCATTAGTGTAGAATACAAAGTTTATGGTTAGAAATATATGTGCTAAAGACATTCTGTGTTAGAAAATTAAATTTATTTTGTTTATATAACAACATTCTTATTTAATATCAATTGAAAATTTTCCTTCATTGTAAAAATATATTTGAATACATGAGGGTTTAAATTTACATTGATTATAGAAAAAAAAGGAGGGATTTTTATAATGATCTACTTTCTCTGAAAACAAGGAAGAAATTTTGTTTTAGCAACACTTATGTAATAGATATTATTTTATATGCATGTTGTCTTTGTATATGTCATAATAAATTCAGTGCTCATTTTCTTGTTTGTATTAGCCATATTTCAAGTGCTCAGCAGCTCTGATGTCTGTGGAATTAGCAGAGCAGATGCAAAACATTGACATATTAGAAAAAATATATTGTTCACTGCTGATAAAAGTGAAAAACAATTTTCCAATTTACAGCCTTAAAAATTAAGAGGATTCTTTTGAATGTTGGGAAGTTTCAGGATTTAACAAATACAGGTGATTGGAATTCAATTTTCTAAAGCTTCATTATTGGTTAAGATGGTAAAAATTCAAAGTGAGCTAAGATGAAAATCTGAGAGAAAATTAAAAAATAGACAAGTCAGTAGTTATTGTTTGGGATTTTGCCATTTCACCCTCAGAAATTGATATAACAAATGAAAAGAAAATCAATAATAGTGTAGAAATTTTTATCAAGGCTATCAAGTAACATTAATGCAATTTACATTTATGAACATTTTATCTAATGATATGAGGTATAGACTCTTTTCAGGAACTTTTCAATGTTTATCAAAATGGATTTATTCTAGCTGATTAATTAAAAAGGCTCTCATTAAATTTAAACCACACAATTATAAAAGAGATGCCTTTTGCTCTATTTCTCAATTTTAAGTTTAGAGGTGTCCTGCCTACATGCACGTTTCTGCATCACCTGTGTTCTACATGCTTTCTTCCTACTTGAAACCATGTTTAGACCAGAAAAACATTATTTTCAAGTTGGAAATTTTCATATACACTACAAGAAATAAAACCCCAAATGCAAAATATTAAAAGCAGACAAGTAAACTTTAGCAATACTAAAACCAATATGCTATTACAATAGCCTTGGTCAGGGATCTGTTGGTTCACATTAAAAGAAGCTGTTTTTTTCATGTTTCAAGAATGAAATCTATGTGGCCATAGGTGCAGACCTAACATTCCAAGCCCATCCTATAGAAGCAATAATGTATTAGGTTATTATACTACTCCTCAAACAATCCTTACTTGATATTAGCTATCTCTTCCTATATTTCCCCATTCATCCTGTATTCTCCTTCCCCTCCCTACTTGATTTTCCCATTCCAGTTCCCTTACCTATACATAACCATCTATTCTATTTCCCTTTCCAAACAAGATCTATCTTCCCACCCAGTCCCTTACTCTATAGCTACTCTTTAGTTCTACTGTGTGTAGATTGGTTATCATTGACTTAATAGTTAATATCCATATATTTTTATGGAGAATGAATATATATATATATATATATATATATATATATATATATATATATCACATTTCTCTTTCTAGGTCAGTATATATTTAACTCAGGATGATTTTTTTTCTATTCTACCTATTTACTTGTGAGTTTAATGGATTATTTCTTTTTATAATGGCTGAGTAATACTCCATTGTATAAATGTACCACAGTTTCTTTATCCATTCTTCTATTGAGGGACATCTAGGTTGCTTCCAAATTTTAGCTATTATGAAGAGAGCAACAATAAACATCCTCTGTGGTAGGATGAAGTGGATTTTGGCTATATACCCAAGAGTATATATAGCTCTATGTTGAAGTAGATCAATTCCCATCTTCCTGAGGAACTGCCACAATGATTTCCACTGTAGCTGTACAAGTTTGCACCTCCACCAGTCTTGGACAAATGCACCCCTTACTCCACGTCCATGTCAGTATATGCTGTCACTTATTTTTACTGATTTTAGTCATTCTGGTGGGTGTAAGATAAATTCTCAGGATAGTTTCATTTCCATTTCCCTGATGAGTAAGGATGTTGAACATTTCTTTAAGTGTTTCTTTGCCACGTTTCTTCTTTTGAGGATCTTTGTTCAGATTTGTAATCCATTTTTAATTGGGTTATTTTTGTTTTTGATATCTAAATTTTGAGGTTTTTATATAATTTTGCTAAGAGCCCTCCTCTATCAGGTGTACAGTTAGTCAAAGAATTTTCCCTTTCTGTTCACTGCTGCTTTGTCTGAATCACTGTGTCATTGCCATGTAGAAGATGCTCAGTTTCATGAGGTCTTAGTTGAAGTGTTTGATCTATCCATTTAGAGTTGAGTTTGTACAGTGATAAATATGAATCTATGTGGATTCTTACACATGTAGATGTTCATGGCCAGCACCATTTTTGAAGATGCTGTTATTTTTTCATTGTGTATTTCTATATTTCTTTATTCAAAATCAGGTGTCCATAGGTATGTAGATTTATGTCTATGTCCTATATTTGATGCCATTTATCAACATATCTGGTTCTTGTGTGTGTGTCAGTACCATGCTGTTTTTATTACTATAGCTTGGTAGAACAACTTGAAATCAGGGATGGTGATATTTCCAGCATATTTTTTTAATTATTCAGGATTGTTTGCTCTGTTTGCTCTCCTAGGAAGTAGACATGTATAACTCTTGAAAGAATAGTCTTCGTAAACATGATGTTTGAAGCAACCATTTTATTTTTCATTATTTTTCAGATGGATTGCAATGGATAACAGATGATGTTGAGAATATCAAAGAATGTAAATTATTTCACCATTTCCATGAAGGATAAATTTTACAAATATATTTCTCTCAGTAGAACAAAGCTTATGGAACACACACCCCAGGGTTTATTGGGTATTTGATTAAGGAAAATAATATAATCACCCCTCATTGCCTTGTTTAGTTTGCTCTTAGAATAAGAGGAGATAAATTGTGGAACTTTGTTAAATTTGAATCAGGATGAGTGAGAAAATATAAAAATGAATATTTTAGGAGCTTATTTTCTTAGATTTATCTTGCTAATTGAGACATGGAATGTGAAAGATTTGGATTTACAGAAAAAAAATTGTAGTTTATTAAGTATCTCTGTTATATGACAGCTAATGTGATAGCTTTACAAAAAATTTGCAAAATGTGCCTGACCATAGTTCATGGACAGGACTTTCATTTCCTCATAATAGTGAGATGAAGAAGCCTAGTCCTCAATGTATTTGTGTGAGATGGATCCAGATGTTGTATGCTATAGACACTATAGCACTGACTTCACATTTGAGAGTTCAGATGCACAGTGATTAATTAAAGACCTGTTTTTATTACTATAAAAGCTTAGCACCTATGCTATAATTTAGGATCTGTCTATAATGCAACCAGCAGACTTTCTACTGCCTGTTTATACAGACATCTAGAGGTGTTCCCTGGCATCTCCAGTCATTTCACTAGATCTTATCTTGATTAACTATCTAACTTTTCTGACTTAATATTTTCTGAATCAATCTATCAGACTCTTACCTTGGATTCCAGTAACAACAAGTCATGAAGATTTCATTTTTTTTTTAAAAAAAGAGAGAATCAAGGGGATCAGAGAGATAGTTCAGCAGTTAGGAGTCCTTACTGCTGTTGCAGAAAGAGGTTTCAGTTCCCTACACCTACATGGTGGATCATCACCATCTATTGTTCTAGGTTCAAAAGATCTGTTGTCCTCTTCTGACCTTTATAAACTCCAGTACATACTAAGTGCATAGGCACTCATATAAGCACACACAAGCACAAATACATGAAAATAAAAAATAAATAAATAAATAAATAAATAATGCTTTAAATTACATAAACTAATTCTGAAGCAACAAGAGAATTTCCTCGTTGGAACAGGTCTCTGTATGATCAAGCAGATCACAACTAGACAAAGATGCACGTAACTTTTCACCATGGTAATCTCAGATCATTTCCTATAAGGTCTAGGTCTGCTGTACACATTCTGAAGACAGATCTAAAGTTTCCAGTCATCTGTTCTTGTTTTTTTGTTTTTGTTTTTGCTTTTTTTAACTATAAGAATGATGCTTCATTCTTTCTCTATTACTGTTTGCTTTTCTGGTTGGCTTTTGGAGTCCAACAGTCTGTTGGAATGCCTTAATATCAAGGCCCTCTCCCTAAATGTAGTTAGAAGTGTGTTTGAATGCCAAATCACAAGGAAGTAATAATGTTTACGTGAAGTTATAGGAACGAGAATTCCATGTACTATGTCTGTCTGCCTGTCATCCCTCTCTATCTGTCATCTGTCTCTTATTTCTATCTCTCCGTCTTTGCCTCTGTGTTTCTACACTGTCAAGATATCAAACCTGATATTTAACTGCAAGCTATGAAAATAACTCTCATTAGAAACTGAGTCATTGATCTAGTTATCTTGGGCTAAACTTATAAGCTTCTAAACTTTGGAAAATAAATCTCTCTTATTTAAACCACGCAGATTAAATTTTTCTGCTCTAGTCATTGTTGTTACAGCAAACTCAGCTACCTAAAATGTTGAAAGTCATAGATATAATCTCACCTATTTAAGTAAGTTTTAAAAGATTGACAACCTAGAATAACCTAGACCACAATCTCTAAAACATAAGTTAAAATAAACTTTTCTTTTCATAAGATCATTATTTCAAGTATTTTGTTACAGTTTTGAAAGCAACTACAAGTAGCTATATATAAGTATACATAAGTATAGCAGGTAGCTATGCTTATCACTTCTGTTTACCTTTTTCTGGTTCATTTACCAGACATTTGCACAGAAAGGCTCAGGCAATAAGAATCAAAGAGAATATGAAATAACATGCTAGGAATCTAGAATGTGACAGCAACATTTTCATGGTTGAGGCAAACTCACAGGGACATGTCATGTTTATTTAAAAATTATAACCTTCCATGCAAGAGAGTCACATTAGGTTAATTGGGCTTGCATATGAATGAATTGTAGCTAATATTTTATTTGCTCATATTTTTAGTTCTTTGTCCTCAATTAAATTTGAAGTAAAAAGTTTAAACTATAACAAAAGTAAACACAGTCTCAGGAGTATTTAGAATATAATTTATTAGCCCCTAAATAAATTATGTGGTAAGAAACCTTTAGTATAAAGTATTATTATTATTATTTATAGTTTGTTCATGATTGTATAAATTTGTGTTTTGGAAAAAGGTTCCATTTGAGTCTGCATATGGAATGGCAAATTTTTCTCTATAGTTTTTTTTTTCATTGAATATAGTCATGATTATTTTAATATTTGTCATTGTGACTGTAAGTCTATTTAATCTAAAAAATGCACCATAAATCAAAAATAATATGCTGGTCAAAATTAACAAGCAGATGTCAGGTGTTTTTGAAATACATTTATTATAATTACAAAATGATATAAAATTGTAGAATTAAATATATTTAGATTTTTAAAAGAAAATGAGAAAAAAAACTATTTCTTTGATCCAGCTATTTGAGGAACTATAGGCACTATTGGGAAATTTGTGAATTTAGCATATAAATGAAACATTTAAATTATCGCTGCCACCACCACTGGGTCTAAGTGAACATCTGAGGAGATAGAAAGAGTGAAGAGCTAGAGGATAAAGGAAGAGTCTTGTGAAATATGTCTTCTGTGCATGGCATAGTGATCTCATTCATAAACTCACAGCATCTATAGTTATCTCTATGCAAGACCTACACAAGATCAAGCCAGCCCAAATCCTGACCTATATAGAGTAGGTGAGTACTAAGCCCACCCCACAAGGATGAACTGTTTGTAATGGATAGTTGCTGGGAGAGAGCTAATCATTCCTTATTGAGGATATCTCCGGTGGTAGGTTTCTTATGCTCCAGTCAATACCCCAGACTTATGCATGAATGGACATCGCTAACTGGACTTAGTTGGCTATCACTAGTGCAACGACAAATAAATTATGCCGTTTGCTGTGCACAGACCAGCACTTTGTCTGATCCGATCCGCTGAAAGAACGTCCACGAGCCACAGATATATTTAGAATAGATTTATTAGTGAGAAGTGATACAGTACAAAGAGCAAGAGTAAGAGAAGGAAAGAGGGAATCCTCCTTTTAGAAGGACTCTACCTGGGAAATTACCGCTAGGCAAGCTGAGTTCAACACCAGCACGTTGGGAAAGAGAAACATCACCAACTCATCACGGGTCTAAGCAGTTACTCCGCTGGACTGCATGTCTCTCCCAGGTTTGAGGCAGCAGCCGTTCGGGATTTGGGAGTGTGTCTTTTCAAGGTTTTCTAGACAAAGCGGGCAATTTGCCCAGATTTCTGGCATGCATTCAAGGGGACACTTGGCAATCACATTCATACCCGGATCCTGGCCAGGGACACCGGGGGTGAAGTGTGCCATGTGCCCTATCTAATGTTCTTTATCATCCTCCCTGTTCTTTTCCCAGGCACTGACCAGGCACCCAGAAGAAGAAGAGGGGAAATCAGGTCATGCCATTACATTAATAGTCTGAAGCCTCAACCCAAGACTCCACCAACATAAATTTCTTTACCTACAACTAGGAAAAAAAAATACTGACATAAAGTTGGTAGGGAGGAGTAATGGGGTACTCGGAGGGTAAATGTGAGTAGATACGATCATATTTCACGAGTATATTAATGAAATTCCCAAAAAGGAAAAGAAAACTAGAACAACCACGGGACAAAAACACATAGAATTTTGTAATAACCTCTATTCAAGAACAACAAAATAGAGAGATAATAGATTTTTAACTGGTAGGCACTTAGTAAAATGTCGGAGCCTTGGTTAAGAATAATGTACGTGCTGGCATTAAACCCTTCATTAAATTGCTGTTTGAGCTGTCATCATATTCCTACTGCTCTCTGGGATAGAAGCAAGCTCACCAGCTCTCTCATTAACCTAGAGCACAAGAATCCAGAAGTCTGTAAGTCTTCTTTTCATAACGCAGAAGGAGGAGATGCTTCCCAGTATAGCCAAAGCACTTTATGCTTTTCCTCAGTCCTGTGTCTTAGCACTTTACCTATTTATCCATGGGAGGGTTGTGTGAGTCTGCTTATGAATTATTAAAAGTAACACAAATAATTCGTATTGTACACTTCAGGATCTTCATGGCTCAAATTTGTTAAATGGGCATGCTTTCAGGAAATTAAAACTCCTATCAGGTTGTGCTTCAAAATGCATCCCTGAGACTAAATTGCATTCAAAACTATTTTCTACATCTTGTTGGAATCCCCTCTTAAAATAAACTCATCTCTAGAATATCTTTCTCTCTCTCTCTCTCTCTCTCTCTCTTTCTCCTTTCTTTCTCTTTTATACACACACACACACACACACACACACACACACACACACATAGCCACACACGGTGATCATCATCCCCCCATGACCCCTTCTTAATCTTTTCCAACTCCCACTCATCCTTTCTTCTTCCCAGTAAGTACCCTACTTTTATATTATATTTTTGTTTGTGGCCCGCTGCATTTATATTTAATGTTGTCTGAATTAGCATGTGTGGAGGAGGTTTATGCAATTGACAAGGGTAAATGACTGATGTTTTGTTTTGTTTTGTTTTAACACCCCTATTCTTTGAAAATCCATGGCAATTCATTTATTCATGAATATTTTTAAGTTCTATCATAAGAAAAAAAAATGTCTTCATTTATAAAGTGTTAGGAACTGGACAAGTAGCTTCTTGGGAGGGCAGGCTTGCTAAGAAAGGAATTGGGCACACTTCAGCAGCATTTGGGTTGCCCTCTTACTGGAAGCATGAGAGATTTTTCCCTATAAAAACTCAGTGTAACACTTGATTCTAAAAAGCAGAGCCTGAGACTAGTGAGCCCAAGGACCTGTAGTGAAACCAAATAATAATGGTCTAAAAATAGAAAAAAATGTAGTTATAAAATGACTCTTGATATTCTGCTATACTTATACATTAGTGCCTTTTCAGCCGTTAACACGGAAGCTTCCTCCTGTAGCAAATGAGGACAAATACAGAGACCCACAGCAGACAATATGCAAAGAGTGAGAGATCTTGGAACACTCAGCCCTAAATGGGATTTCTCTATCAAATCCCTATCCTCAGGCTCAGGGAACCCTGTAGAAGAGGAGACAGAAAGAGTGGAAGATGCAGAGCAGGTGAAACACTCCAAAAAACAAGGCCCTCTAAATTAACATGAGCAGAGCTTATCTGAGCTCAAAGAGACAGAGGCAGTATGCACAAGGGCTACAAGGGTCTGCACCAGGTCTTCTGTGCATATATTATGGCTTCCAGTGTAATGTTTTTTGTTTTTTTTTTATTGTTGTTATTGTTTGTTTGTTTTTCGAGACTGGAAGTCTCTGTTGTAACTCTGACTGTCCTGCAAATCACTGGGTAGATCAGGTTGGCCTCGAAGTTACAGAGATCTGCCTCTGCCTCCCGAATGCGGGGATTAAAGGCATGCACCACCACCACCTGGCTCTGGTTTAGTGTTTTTAAGGGATTCCTGTGTGTACAAATGAGTGGGTATCTGGTTTTTTACCTTCTTTTGGGCCCTTTGTTCTGTTGGCTTGGCTAATCCAACTTCGATGGAGTAATTTCTTTTAATCTTATTGTATTTTATTTAGTTTATTTTTTAAAATGAATGAATGAATGAATAAATAAATTAAAACGTAGCCACTAGGGTAAAGGATAACAAGTGAACTGTCATTTTAGGCATGCTGGAAGAAGGAAAATCAGTTTTCTTTTACTAGAATATCACTGGGTACATCAACCACTCCAGGACAGGCCTCATGTTCAAGAGTAGGTGACCAGCATTTAATTGGACTCAATAATTTTTGTGTGTGCTTTTATTTGGTTACAATTTGGGAGTTTGGTTTTGTTTTGGACATGGTGTTTTGTTTTCTTGGCTTGGGGGTTTTATTGTTTTTGGATTTTTGTTTTTTGAGAAAGAATTCAAAGTTAGGTAGGGGGAGGAGGAGAGGATCTGGAAGGACTTGGCAGATTGTTAGAATATGATCAAATATATTTGAAGTTAAAAATTGTTTTAAATAAATAATAATTTTAGAAAGTTTGAGTGTGAGTCTTTGCCAGGGACTGGATCTCAGTGTAGTTTACATCCATGGCTTTTCCACATTGAGTTTCTCACAATAGCTAGTTACTTTGCAGGCATTTCTACCTTGGTGTTTTATCCAAAGGAAAACTGTTCTAGTAAATTGTAATGATCTGTATTTAATCATTTATCTCTCTGCACTTGTGAGGTGAGGATGAATTCATGTAATCCCTCACTTTTTATAATGGATCAAAGAATATTGCAGATTTGTTTGATCTATTCAGTCTTTTACTTGTTTGTCATAATTTATTTGTATATAAATATGCAAAATAATGCTTTATTTAAAACAATTTACATTTGTGTATTAGCTATATTGGAAAACATTTGCTTACTTTCAGCGAAGTAGTTTTATTTAATGGATAATTACAGCATTACCTGAAACTTGGAATTCTTAAATTATAATAATATGTTTTATATTACTACTATATAATTCATGGCTGTTATATATCTCTACTTCTTATTTATTTTGGCCACTTTGAATTTTTGTTTTATAATTTTAGGAGAAGAAATTTAAGATCTTCCATATAACATAGACAAAATCCACAAGGGATTCTCAGCTCCACACAGGTTCTAATTTGTTTCCCTGTTTCTCTCTCAGGAATGTATTTCTCTAAAAATAGCTCAGTAATTGTTCATGTCATGTTCAATTTCCTTTTTGAACATAAAGATAAACAATGATTTACTAGAGCTATGTCTTTCAGGCCTGAGAAAATGAACATCCTGAAGCTGTTGACACTGGAGATGAGTTCTCCTCCGCTGGTCTCCTGTCCAGTGTCTAATCTTGCCTTATAATTAATTAGCTGTCAGATCTGCTAAGCTTCTGTGAAGAGACTGCACAGATGTCAGGCAAATTGTTCCTGAAATTAAGATCTGAACCAGGAGTGTTTTTCATCCTGACCTTACAATTCTTCTTATTGATTTTGCTGTCATTTTCACCTTTTAAGAACAGAAAGAAATGGTCAGAAAGTAGTGCTTTCTGAGAAGGATTTGCCATGTAATATTTGAAGAGATATTCTTCTGTTTATTTAAAAATCCTATATGTAAATATACACAGAGATATTAAGACCTCACCTACTAGACACTGAAGTTATAAGATGAATATGACACGATAATAATATATGTAGTTTATATTATAGTCTTTTAAGTGGACTGCCACAATATAACATCTGAAAAGATAAATGGAAAATATCTTCTAGTAACATTTTCCACTGCCAAACATTAAATTACTGTAATACATTGTTTACTTTGTTCATAATTCATTAACATTTATTGATACTACTTTAGAAATCGGTGTATAATTTTAGTATACCTTATGTGAATCTGGTACAATTTGTTTTGATTTTAAAACTATGTCTTATTTCTGGTATAATTATTGTATAATTTTGTAATGTAATTAAAGTAATGAAAATATAAATTTTGAGTTTAATTTTATAGAGAGATTCCAATAGGAAGTATAGTGTTATATCTTTGTCACATAAATATTCATCCATATAAGTAATGTTTTGTAAACAATATCTCTTAAATAAATAAATAGTGTAGTAATGTATCTTAACAAATATTGACCAAAATTTTTGAGAATGTTTTCTATCATTATCTGTACTTTTACTTTATTTTGTTATCATAAAATTTGGACATTAAAAGGTTTACAAACAGGAATTTTCACCATTCACATGTTATTTGATAAGTTCAAGTTTCAAAGTAGTTACAGTTATTTGTTCTTGTAGCCCTTGATTTAGGTTCAAAGGGCAGTTTATTATTTGCCTAATTAAATCACCTGTTCTTAGTCCTGGAGCTCTGGAGCATTTCAATCCATACAATCTAAACTTAAATCTAGAATTGGAAGGCTTCAGTTTCCATGCAATCTAGTTTCTATACAATCTAATCTAATCTATACAATCTAAGAGTTACTGCTGAATGAGGCACACTGACTAGATCCTTCAGAACTCTGATTCTTCTGGTAGAATTCATTCCCTGTTCTGGCTCAAACTCCTCTCCTAAGCTGATCTTCTGAGCACACTTAGTGTCCCTGACTGAATTCTTTTGATTCTGGCTGATTCTCAGACTGCTTTATACTGAACTATTTTTCTCAGCTTCAAACTGACTCACTCTTCATCTCTGATAATGACTTCTTGAACCAAACTGCTGCTGTGTCTCTTTTTCAGACTCAGACTGCTTCACTAACTCTAATCCATACTGCCTCAGTCAGCCTCTCAGCTTGTCCTCAAACATTTCATCGTCTATGTCTTGTTCATTCTCTGCCTCATCTGTGTCTCTCTAATTCTGTCTCTCTGAGATGAAAGCCTGTTTTATATCATGAGAATTGGGCATGTCCTTACTCTGACTCACTCTGCTAACTTTTCCTCTGCTTTGTCACTTTGCTTGTCCTTCACTGATTCATCTCAGAAGTCACTTCTTGTAAGACACTGACTCTTTCTGAGCTCTGGTTCCTGTGTCTCCTTCCACACATTGTTTCTATTTCAGGGATTAAAGGAGAGGATTATCACTGCCTTCTGAAAACTGGGATCAAAGGTATGTTCCACCACTGCTTTCTGAATTCTGGGATTAAAAGTATGTACCAACATTAATGACATTCTTTCTACATTCCATCTGGACCACACAAATTACTGAATGCAATTCCTTCATATAGATCCATAGAATATAGACCCTTCCTAGCTTTCACACAGGCTATTTCTCTACATGTTTTAATATTGCTTTTACTATCACAATTTTCATCATTTAAATGTGTTTGTGTGTGTGTGTGTGTGTGTGTGTGTGTTTGTATTTGTGTATACATTTTAGGAAGTTTCTACTACAGCAGAACACTTTTTGGAAGTTATTCAGTGTTAGTTCACCTTTCTCTCCCTATGTATTTTTACTTTATGCTGCCCTCCATTATCCCAAACCATTAATACTTCTTGTTCTATTATTTACCTTTACACTTTATTCATCTGATTTCAATCTTCTCTCACATAAAATGTTCCTCATAAAATGCCCCCCTTAATAATTTCCTGACCTCTCTCTGTATTCCAAATGGAACACACATATCTTAAGATTCAAAGCTAAATTCAACAAATGAGAAAAAACATAGGGTATTCATCTTTCTGGGCTTGTGTTATGTAGAGGAATTGTCCTGCATGAAAGCTAGGGTTTACATTCCAGTAGCTACATTCAAAGGCCTGTGTGGTCTGGATGCAATGTAGGCACCTTTAATCCAGTATTCAGAAAGCAGTGATAGCAAACACCTTAAATCCCAGTATTCAGAAAGCAGTGGTAGTAAATGTCTTTAATCCCTAGAAGAAAAAACAAAACAAAACAACAACAACAAAAAAAAAAAATAGTGGAAGCAGACACAGGAAGCAGAAGTGTCACAGTGTCACACAGGAAGTGATGTCTGAGATGAGTAGATGAGTCAGAGTGAAATGCAGGCAAAGTGACTAACAGCAGAGTAAGGGCATGCCAACTTTTATGAGAAAAGGCAGCTTGCAGCTGAGTTAAGGAGAGTTACAGAGGAGTCCTGAGGTCAGTTGAAGAGTCAGGAAGAAGAATGAGTTGTAGCAGTCAGTTAACAGGAGTAGACAGAGGAGTCAATTAACAGAGTCAATTGAGGAGCAGTTAGAGAGTTACTAGAAGAGTCGGTTACTAGAAGAGCCAGTTACAGAGGAGTTACAGAAGTTGAGCTGGAGTGAGTTACAGAATATTTAGTTGAAGCAGTCAGTTGCATAGGCAGGATGGAGCAGTAAGAGCTTAGGGAGAGACACAGAGACACAGCAGGGATCAGCAGAAGAAGCCCAGAACAGAGAATGAGTTGAAGCCAGGGCAGTCAGATTTCAGAAGAAGCTAATCAGAGTAGCTCAGTGAGCAGTAGGTCTCAGAAGGCTAAGGTTGAAGCCTTCTAAGTCCAGGATAGCAGTTTAAATGTTCTAGATTGTAGAACGATGAAGCCTTTCAGTTCAAGGATTAAGACTAGACTGTATGGAGGCTGAAAGGCTCCAGGGCTTCAGGTCTCCAAGATAGAACCAATGATTTAATTAGACAAAAAGAATAAACTGTCCTTTGTCTGGAACCAATGGCTATATCTGAGTGAATCAACAGCTGCATCTACATCTACTACTACAGTGTTATAGTACTCAAAAATAATTTTTAATTACATTTCTTTATCTGATACATAGTTTGGTTTTATTTAATAGATGAATGCTATTCCACTACATAAATTCAACATTTTTCTTTATCCATTCATCAATGGATAGACATCTGAGCTGTTTCTAATCCCTGGCTATTGCAAAAAGAGCAGCAATGAACATGGATGGGGAAGTATAGTGGGATGTACATCTCTTAAACTATATGCCCAAGAATAGAATAGCCATGCCAAGTGATAGATACACTTTTAGCTCTTTGAAGAACTTTTGCACTGATTTCCATAGTGGCTTCAACAGTTTGCACTGACATGAGCAAAGAATAAATGATATATTTTCCCCATATCCATAGAAGCATTAGTGGTCCTTTTTTTCCCCTAGTGGTAGTGATAGTTTTATAGGCTATAATAGACATATTGACATTTAGTCAACCACTAGACTAATGTACCTACTGTGAAATAACAGACATTAAATATATCACGCAGCCAATCAAATTTTCTCCTACAACAGCTTAACCACCTCAGTACATGTACACACACACAAACATATACTTATACACACACAGAGATGTAGCTAAAGATAGGGAGGTAGAGAGACTATACATAAATGCCTTAAAAGTCAGAACATCCAGAACAAATATAAAATCTAATCATTCTAAGAATTGTAAGCAATTGCGTTCAGCTCAGATTCTTCAAGACTAAATAGGGAAATTGATGACCATTTAGAGAACCACTTCACTGAACCATACAGCAATAGCTCAAGGGAAGACAAATTTGATCTAAAAGACAATAATAAAACCATGACCAATTTGTTTCAGGGTTCAATTCTTCTTAGTACTGTAATATCGTTTTGATTCTTTCCCTAAGGTAAATTTTTAATTGAAAATAGATTTTTTCATACAATATATTTTGATTATGGTTTCTCTCCCCAACTACTCTTAGACTCCCTTACCCCAATCTACATTCTTGTTTTCTCTCATAGAAAACATACATCTAAAAATGATAATAGTAAAAGTAAGATAAATATAAAAGCAATCAAATGGGAATAGAACAAAGCAAGCAAACAAACAAACAGGTAAAAAAGAAAAAGAAAAAACAGGAAATACAGACCTAGAGGCATATACAGAAAACCCATAAAAAATTGGAAACCATAAATATGAGCCAAAGTTCCGTAAAATTAAAAAAATAAAATGCACAGACAAGGCATTGCAAGACAAAACAACAGCAACACCACTACCACCACCAACAACAACAGCAACAAAGTTCTCCAAAAAATGCCATTGAGTTTTGTTTTGTGCTGGCTGTCTACTGCAGGGAATGGGGCCTGCCCTCAAGTGTTGCTTGTATACCCAAGAAGAGTCGTTTGGAGAAAACTATTTTTTCTTTTGTGGGCTGTTATTGATTAGAGATAGGTTCTAGGTTAGGAATGAAGAATTATGTGTTTTTCCTCTCAGCACTGGGGCCGCATATGGATTAGACCTGTGCAGGCCTAGTGCATGCAGCCACAATTTCTATGAATTCATATGTGCATCAGTCCTGATTTATTTTATTGAAAATAGAATTTTTTCATGTAATATACCCTAATTATAGTTCCTACACCCTTTAGTTCCTTTTCACCTCCCCTCCCATCCATGGTGAAATCTCATATTCATTTTAATTGTATTTCCTTGATATCTAAGAATGCTGAAGACTTCTTAGCCATTTGAATTTCATCTTTTGAGAACTCTGTATTTTGATGTCTCATTTTTAAACTGGGTTATCTGTTTTCTTGCTATGTTTTTTTTAGTTATTCGTATATTCTAGATACTAACTTCTGACAGTTGTATAATTGGCAAAGATTTTTCCCATTCTGTAGACTGCCTCTTCACTCATATGATGGTTTCCTTTGCTCCAAAAGCCTCTTGGTCTCATGAGGTTTCATTTGTCCATTGTTGGTCTTAGGCATGTACAGCTCAGCATTATTCTTATAGTCCTTTCCTGTGACTATAAATTCAATCCGGCTCCCTAATTGTACCTTATGTTAAGGTCCTTGATTTATCTGAAGTTGAGTTTTCTGAGATGTTAGAGATAAGGGTAAAATTTCATTGTTCTACACATAGTTCTCTGGTTTGAGCAGCATGTTGAAGATGCTGTCTCTTCTCCAATATGTATTATTGGTCTCTCTGACAAAAGAAGGGAACTGTATGAGTTCCTTGTTTGTGGCTTCACTTCTATTCCATTGATCAATGTGTCTGTTTTCATATCAGTGTCATGAGTTTTTTTTTTATTGCTATCATCTGTAATATAACTTAAAATCTGGGATGGTTGTAACTTCCAAAGTTTTATTATTAACCAGGATTGTTTTGGTACCTTGGATCTTTGTGTTTTTATAAGAAAGTTAAAATTCTTTTTCAGTTTCTGTGAGGAGTTGCTTTGGAATTTTGATCAGGATTGTGTTGTGTTTGTAAATTGCTTTCGGTAGAATTGCCAAAGCCTACCAATCCATGAGTGAGGTAGATTAGTCATTCCATCTTCTAATATCTTCAGTTTCTTTCCTCAGTGTCTTGAAGTTTTAATTAACTTCTGCTAATTTTACTAATGATTGTTTTGTTTCCATTGTACTTTGCAAATTATGTGTCATGGAATAATTTGGAGAAGCTATATTTTGTCTTATTTGACAATTAGAACATCTGCTGGTTATCTAGCTAGTCATCTAAGATCCAAAAATTTTTCTTTATATGTTTACAATTTTATATATAAAACAGTCATTTACTAAGCCTTTGACAACTGGTCTGTGTTGCTGATTGCCTTGGTCTTTGCTATGGTCATAAGTACAGCTTCCCATATGCAAGGAGAGTGCCATTCCAAGTATTTCTTATGTATGTATTGCCTTCTAAAGTCCTATGAATATGTAAGTGTGTTATAGAAAAGCATGTGGACATTTCATCCCTCATGTGGACATTTCATCCCTCAGACTTCCCTGTTAATTTTATTTATTACACTCCTGTTCACCCTGAATAGCACTGATGCCTTAAGCTGCTGTAAATTCACTACTCCCTACTAATTGCTTTTGACAAATGATCTTAGGGGAAGGCTTTCAATTCCATACACTTTTGAGTCATATCAAATAAATATAATCTCAAGGAATTTTATTTATGGGCAAATGAGAGAATGAAGATAGAATTGGAGGGAGCTGAAAAGCCATGTTTATTCCCTCGAGTGTTTGTTGTATTGCTGGTTTCAGTGTTAAACTAAAAATAGGAAACAGAGGGTCTGTAGTCCCTCCAAACTCACTGTCCTAACATACAATTAGAAGTTGTCAATGAGTGCTTCTTGGATTAATATATCATTGAAAATGTTCTAGAGTTCTGAAAAAGTTAATTTTGAAAAATTTCCAAATGTTTATGATTTTGTCAAGGAACAGTATTCAGAGTTTTGTTTTGTTTTTTCTCACTCACTGACTTGTCTCAGATTATGTCTATATATATTTAATTTGTTAAGTCAAGGTGGAAGCAAAGGGTGTCACACCTTAATTTGATGATTATCATTTTATTGAGAATAGAAGTGTTTGGAGTTAACTCAAGCCTCAAAATACTTTGAAAGAATATTCACCATCTCAGATGGAATTTATGGCTCATAGTTCTTCAAAGCAACAAGATTTCATGGTTTATATGTAATTAATTATGGTAAATATAATCCTTATCATATGTCTTTAATATTAACTAAAATTTCATTTTACATTTAAATGTCATTTGAGACTCAAAGCAGCAGCCTAATACTGACACTTTGTGAATGTAGTCTTTCCTTCCTTCCTTCTTCCCTCTCTTCTTTCTTTCTTTTTTCTTTGATACATGGTTTCAGATGTTATATTTTAGGCTTGCCTCTAGCTTTCTATGAAGCTGGAACAGCACTGAACTTCTGATCATCTACCATCCAAGTGCTATGATTGCTGATATTTGCATCATGTCTACCATTATGAGTGTTGGCTGATGATTAAATGCATGGCTTTGTGCAGCCAGGCAAATTTCATACCAATTAAACTATGTTCCCACCCAATTCTTTATTATTAAATTAAATGATTTATAAACATATTTCAATGACAATTTTATTCTTGAAAAAGTTGACAGTAAAGATATGTGTATGATATACTATTTGTAAATATTATCATGTTTTAACTTACTTATACAATGAAAAAGAAATGAAGAAATCACTTATTTATTCATTTCAGATAGAATTTCTGTGACAGTTTTATTAGACTCTAAAACTCCTGAGCAGAAACAATAGATATATAACGAACATATAAATATTCAAGGAAAACATTTCAAACACATGAAATATGAGTATAATTTAGCTACACAAATCATGAATTCTAAATATAGCATGAGGAAAACAAAGGTATTAATTATGATAGGTATGATTCTTCTTGTTTCTGGAACCCTATACCACTATACTACTCAAAAATGTTCGATTTCTGAAATGCTTTTATATCTGGGTGTAACCTAGATTTAACGTGAAGTTAGAAGTGGAAAATGTAGTGTATCAAATTACTATTAAATTAGCATGTGTCTGAATCAGCACTAGGGGGTCTAGATTGCTATGAATGAAAAGCCTATGGATGCAGTTTGTAGTTGAGCAAGTGTTTCCTGTTTCCTTTCTTAGGAACATATACTGTCAATACTCATATACTCTGGAAAGTCCTAAGGAATATTTTATCAAGCAAGTCATGGTGGATAATGCATTACTAGTATTTTAAGTATACATAAATTAAAATACATGATTTCATATCTTCAAATCTTTTCAAAGACTGTGTTCCATTAATTATTATAAGCTTTAACTTTTCCTAAAAATAAAATGTTGTTAGCAAATGCAAAACACATGGCAGAGTACTAATGACTATTTAATTAATATTGTATTTAGTATATATCCTACATTAAAATATTTCTTTTAAAAGTTGATAATTTCAATTTTATATATTTTTAATATTGATAGAATTTTTAAAATAAATTTCTATTAATTTGTGCATATTATAGACTTCACTAACAGAACATACAAAATGACATAATCATGGATGCACAGCTAATTTGTATACACACACATATTTAAAACTCTCTTTCCTTTTTTATATAAAAGCAAGGCAGATGTTATCATTTCATTGTATGTATTTTAAAAGTAAAAAACATTATATTGAAAAGTGCTCTATGGCCTTTGAGATTGGATATTCTAATTAACTACTTTCCCGTGTTTACAGGAAATGAATTGAATGTCTATTCATAAAGACATGGTCTACTGATAAGGTCACCATGGTATGATGACAAAAATCACTTGCTAAAGTTTCAGCTCCAGGCAAAATTTTGTTCATGTGATGGGCTATAAACTATTAGAGCAGAAGATTCAAAGCAAACAAATCGATACAAACATAAGAATATTTCTTCATTTTATTTTTAATCTTTTTATTAATAGAGCAGAAACAGCATGCATATTAGTGGAATTGCAAGTAATGTTCTAATACACGTGTATACTGAGTAATATTTTGACCTACTTAATTTACAGGTATCTATCTCTTTAAACACTTATCATTTAATATGCTAAAACACTTAAGACCTTTCTTCATGCCCTTTGAATTGTGTTGCATGTTGTTGCTATCTGTGTTCACCCTACTGGATAATCCTAGCACGTTAGCTCCTGTTACTCACAGAACTTTACTGCTCCCTGATCAGTGTCTCCTATCTTGTGGTGATTACCATTCTGCCTTCAGCTTTCATGATGCTAAAGTGACGCTGTGCCCTCCTCCGGGTTACTTTCTAATTTGCTTCTCAGGTTGCACTTTGAGTAAGAAACACCATTTTACAAGTAATACTTGATTTCACTTTGAATGAAAATGTGTTAGCAGCATGTTTATATCTTGGTGGGGACATATATAACACCACTTTTCTATACAATTAATTCATAATGTTTCGTTTTTAATTTTTGAATTGTATTTTTAAAACAATTCAACTTTACAAAATAAGACTCAATTTTATTATTTTCTCTTTTCTGATATACATTTATTTTGTGTGTGTGTGTGTGTGTGTGTGTTTACCCTGATATATCATTATCTTACATATTGATTAGGACATATGATTATGACATAACTTTAGTTCATGTAATTAGAGACATCCGACATTGCTTGCTATTTTCATCTTTTCTAGATTGTTCTTTATTCTTTGGAGCACATACACACTTAACTCTGTCTTTGTGTTTTAATAAAAAACATTCACTGCTGCCTGAGCATATTTTATATTATGTTTGTTTCCTCTTTATAACCATGGTTAGCGTGGTTTAATATACCTGAAGGGAAAATAAAAGCAATTCATTTCCACTGCCACCATGAAGGCATCTGTCTGAGTCATCTTTGGCTTGGAAAGCTTCATTCAAACTCATAACTTTCTAATCTCCACCTTCTTGAATGCTAACTTCATATATACAAATATGTTGTATGGTACATATTAAAATTCCTACTTTGTCATCTTATGGGGGTCCTATTGTTTACATGTCCACAACGAATTTAATTTAATGCTCTGGCTAATTCCATTTTGTCTCTTTCCTGAGAATTATAGATGTATCCATCCAAACTTTTGTGGGCTCCAGCCACATAATTGTCTTTCTTTGTTCTCTCCTCTTGCTGGTGTTGCGAATGAGCTCATCTAGCACTTACTCTAACACATTTCTGATCAGCAGGGGCTGACAGACTATTACTTCCAAGGAGCAAGATGTGATTTATCAGGCTCGGTAAACACTGCATTATACTACATTCCCACATAGCTCTTCCAACATGGCAGTGTTGGCAGTGAGTGGAAATTCAAGACAGAGCCCTGATGTATGGTTCCTTGGCACTTGCTGTCACATGATAGGATTACAAAGTCTCATTGGCTGTAGCCTTTAGATTCCCTTCTCTGCTATTCCTCAGAGCTGGCTGAATAGTTTCCAGGGCTGTGAAAAAAAATGTCAAGGTGTGAGATAACATCTTTCTACTGGATTTGCTTATTGTGTGACCAAATATCTTCTCAGAAAGTAATGCAGGTGGTACTTGAATTCCAGTAGTTGAGAGCTGGAGACGGAAATTATCTTTTGAAAACAACTTCTTTTACTATGAAAGAATAAAAGAAGTTTATTTGATTAAAAGAGAAATTTGAAGATGGAAGTGGGAAGATATTTTATTCTCACTAAAGAGGAAAGCAAGAATATTCTTAATGAAAGTAAAATTCTCCCTAATCTGACCATTAGAGATAACCACAGTTGGATGCAAATGTTTTCATATCTGTTTATGGTTTATTAAAACCTTTATAATTTAAAGTGTACAAAATTTTCTTCCCTCTTCTAGTTCATGGTCTTAGGCTGAAATAATTTTGCAAGGATGTTGTCAGTTGTTAACTCTGAAAAGTAGTTTGGAGGACAGGACATTCTGTAATTTATTTTCCCATTTTATTTAATTTTATTTTATTAAAACCTATTTATTTTAGAAAATGATGGATTCATTAATATTTTTCACACATATGTATCATGGACTTGGTTTTTATTTACCCTATTATTCTCTTGCTTAATTCCTGAACACATATATCCACTTCACTTGAAGTAGTCACCATTAATATACATAATATAATATCTAGATTCTACATATGGAAAACATTGTGAAATAGATGAAATAGTTCCTAATTTTACATTTTATTATACAACATGCATAAAAAAGAGAACCTTCAATATGATTATCCAACTAACTATATGTTACCTGTTAATAAAATATGACCATATTGTAGAATATAGTCATGGAATAGGCCTATGTGAAAGGTAGGAAGGGTCTATATTACAGAGGACTATATGAAAGAACCACATTTCAGAGACCTGTGTGGTCCAGATGGAATGTAGAGAGAATATTAAGAATGCTGTACATACCTTTAATCCTAGTATGCAGAAAGCAGTGGTAGAAAAACACCTTTAATTCCAGTATTCATAAGGCAGTGGTGGTCCATGCCTTTAATCCTTAAGACACAAACAGAGTGTGGAATCAGACATAGGAACCAGAGTTCAGAAAGAGTCATTGTCACATAAGAAGTGACATCTGAGATGAGTCAGAGTGAAGGCAAAGTAACAAATCAGAGGAAGAGTTGACAGAGTGATTCAGAGTGAGGATATACCCAACTCTCACCAGACAAAGGCTCTCAACTCATAACAGCAGTCAGTTACAGCAGGCAGTATGAGGCCAGCAGTCTGAAGCAGGAAGACTAGGACAAAATACAGAGACAATGGAATGGCCTGACTGAGCATAAGTCAGAGAGGCAGAGAGGCTAACTGAAGCAGTATGGAGCAGTGAGTTACAGAAGCAGGCAGGCTGGGGGAGAAACATAGAGACACAGAGGCAACTTGACAGAACAAGTTAGTATCAGATGGAAAGTGTGAGTCAATTTGAAGCACTGAAGAACAGCTCAGTCTGAGATAGAGAATCAGGCAGAGTAAGCCAGAGTCAAATAAGTTCAGTCAGAACTAGTCAGCCAGCTCAGATGGTCTGTTTGACCCAGTCAGCTAGAAAAACTAGTTTGGGCCAGAACAGTGAATTGAACCAGAAGAGCCAAGTTCAGAAGGAACTAGTCAGAGTGGGTCAGTCACCAGTAAGTCTTGGAGGCTTAAATATTCTAGATTATATGGAGGTTGAAGCCTTCTAGTTCTAGGTTTAGGATTAAATTATTAGGAGGCCGAAATGTTCCAAGGATCAAGAACTAAGAACTAGTGATTTAATTAGATAAAAGAATAAAGAGCCTTTGACTCCGAATCAATGCCTACATCTGGCATCTATATCTATACCATATTTAACTAATAATGAAATATTGATTTGGACTAAGGCACAATATAAAAGAAAAGCCTACCAGTTCCTAGGCACTAAACCAGAATTGTGCTATTTTTCAATTTTTTTTTAATTACACAAGAAATGTTATCATAGAAAATCAATTCTGATGTAATAAATACCTCACATAGTCAACATGCTAGGGAAAAATGAAAGTTGACTGACCTCGGTGACCACAATAGGAAAATGTATGTACAAAATAAGTGTAGTTCTAGGATCTATATCCCCTCTGCCTCTTGGCATCAAGGAATTCACAGATTGGATGGCCATTTTCTAAAGAATTCTCAAAAAATATACCATATCTTCAGTTCCACAGTCTGTGCTGTTGGTTTTTGTTTTTGATTGGCAAAATCTTTGCACAATATTAATGGCATCTACATTTAATAAAATAAAATGTCTACTCTAATATAGCTGAACTTGGACTCAAAATATTATCTCCAATTATGTTTAACAGAGATCCTTGATAGAGATTTTGGTTCCTCATCTGTGAAATAATAAATATACAATTGTCTTTCTTTTTTTCTTTTTTCTTTTCTCATTGAAATTTTTATAGAATATACTATGATCATGTTTTTCCACAATTGTCTTTCTTATAAGCATATAATATATTGTGCTTTATAGATAACAGAAAAGCTATATATATGAACTCTCAACATTAAGATTGCCTTAATAATATCTGAAAAATAACAATACCAGGGGCATTCCAACATGAATCCAGGAAGGCTTACTGGAATCTACCCCTGGATGAAGTTTTACAAGTAATTAATGGCTACGAAGAGGGATAATTAGTCTTTCTAGGAATATAAAAATAATTACAAAGAATAGAACAAAAATATATCTTAAAAAGAGTTTTTTTCACTTTATTAGGACTATAGTACAGCAGAGTGAAAAACTATGAGTGGTATAACACAATGTAACCATGTCATAGGTGATTTCAGGTTAGGGAATTATATACATGTGGTGTTTGTCAAGTGTTGTCTAAAGAAAGATACATTCTACTGTGGCTTGAAAAAACTACTAGATATCTAAACAGACATTTCATCATTAAATATAATTTTTACCTTGGGTATTTGTGCCCCATTTCTCTTACCTAAACTGTTGGTTTCCTTGTGATTATTTGCCTTTTCTTGCAATTCTCACAGTGAGTATAGGGTTTTATGATATTTAATAACTAAAATTTGACACTAGGAATCTTTACTCTGAGAAGCAGCATTTTAGCAGAGTACAGATTATGACAAAATGTATGTCATTATCACCATGACTCATCTCTATCACTCCTGATTCATTTCAAAGAATACTTCCATTCACCATCAGAGAGTAATTAAATTCCTATATGACCCAAATTACTATTTATGATTTTGATACAGTGATTTTACTGAGATGAAGAAGAATGTCTTTGGAGAAATATTGTATGAGTATATACTTTATGCATTGATATGTAAAATTTGAAAGCACTTTATTCATCGAAATATGAATTTCTTTGGAATGATAAAATAACTTTGATTCAAAAAATGCCGTGTAGGATGATAAAAATTTACTTCACGGTGCTTATAGGATTTTTCTTATAGGATATGTATCAATTTACAAAGAAGACCTTTCATCAGATTGTCAACAAAAGTGTTTCATTCCATTATTCCATTGCATAACACTTTGGCATGTTGTTTGAAGTTGTTTTGTCCAACACTTTATAATCACAACAGAGCTACACTTCATAAAATCTAGACATTTATATCATCCCATAAAAAGAAACCCAAGTCAGTTAACTTTTGCTCATGAATTAAACTTTCAAACTTGCTAATTTCCTGTAAAATGTAATTAATTTTCCTATATTTCATAATTATCTATGCTACAATTATATTTTCTACAAAGCATTCTATTGAAATCTTCATTCTTGATCATAGTTTAGATATTTCCTTAAATAAAGGAGAAAAATATATTTATGGCCCAGTAAATTACTACATCATATTGCTTTCATTTAAATTCCTGATTTTCTATTGAAATATTAATCATATTAAAAATATTATAAATATATAAAATATATTAAAAAATATAAATATGAAAAAGCCTATTCAGCTTTCAATTACCTGTTCTACATGTTTCTTTCTTTCTTTCTTTCTTTCTTTCTTTCTTTCTTTCTTTCTTTCTTTCTTTCTTTTTTCTTTCTTTCCCAGTTTTCAAGTGTCAGCTACATTTTCTTTAATTTTTATTTTCATGAGATATTAATACTGAATTTTTTTTGAGAATTTTACACATAAGCACTGTGTTTACATCATTCCCACCTCATACACTCCATCCTAAATCATTTCCTATTTACTCCTAATCTCTCTCAAATTCATAACCTCTTCTTTATTATTGTTACAAATATATGTATGTATGTGCATATGTACATATAAATACAACCTGTGGAATACACATACTGTTTCCCCCAATATGTGTGTTACAAAACAAGATATAGAATGTCTTTGCCCACATTTCAAATTAATAAATGTCCCCAAATTTGATTTATTCTAATACAAAGCGTATGACACTATTATTGACAAACTTCTATAATTACACACACTGAATTTCAGATTTTAAAACAGTAATAATTCAATCCTATTCATAAGGTATTGGGAGATTTTACATGATGAAAAGGAAAATGTGTATGAAAAACCCATGTTTAACATCATGATGAATGAGGTCAGTTGGAAGTTGCTTTGAAAGATCCAGAAAAAGATATAGACTCTCATCAGTTCCATTCAGCATAGAACTTGACATCTATCCAGAGGAAATAACCAGGAGAAAGCAATAAAGAGCTCTCAGGTGGGCAGAAGGACCCAAACTGTCCTTTATACAGATGGCACAACCTTTAATATAGCAGACTCTATATAACAAAAATAACTGCTTCAAACTGACTCTTGTTAACTGACTCTTCCAAACTAACTCTCCTTCTGCTGAACTGCCTCTATGACTTTATTTGACTGTTTCTCTAACTGACTGCCTGACTCTCTGGGCTGAGAGCCTGCTTTTATATCATGAGAGCTGGGCATGTCCTCACTCTGACTCACTCTGCTAACCCTTCCACTGACTCTTCACTTTGCTTGCTCTTCACTCTGACTGATCTCAGATTTGGGATTAAAGGCAAGTCTCTCTTATCTCTAAACTGACTGTGAACTCTGAACTAAGAGCCATGAATTTAGAGCAGTGAACTGAGAACCTTGGCCTACTTCTAAACTGACTGCTTCCTTTAACATCCAAGAACTGGGATTAACGGCATGTGCCTCTATTGCCTTCTTAGTTGGGTTACTTAAAGGTATGTACTACATTCCAGCTAGATCACACAAGTTGTGAATGCGATCCTTTTCCAGAGCTGCCATTTTGCTGGACTAAAGGATTACATGTTTCTCTGCAGATGTATGCAATCATTACTGAAATAAAATGCTAGGAGTAAATAAAAAAAGAAGTAAAAAAGAAAGAGAGATAGTTTCCAATATTGCACGTTTACATAAAAGACTAAGGAGGGGTAATAATCACTGATATGAACATAAGTCACTGGAATATAAGCCACCATATTTTCTTTTATTATTATCATTGTTATTAATATTATTTAACTAAAGAAAACAAGAATATGGAGTAGATGATTTATGGCAAACAATATGTTTTGAACCAGGGAAAGGCAAATTTCACATGAAGATTTTTTTTATTAAAAATAAATTTATTTTCATATAATATATTCTGATCATGGTTTCTCCTGTCTCATATCCTCCAGGTCCTTTTCACTTCTCCACTGTTAAAACTCCCTAACTTCTTTCTCTCTTCTTAAGATATCAAACAGCCAAACAGGCAAATAAAAATACCAACCGGACAAGAACGACAGCAACAAAAAAGCAAACTAATAAACAACACATACAAGACACCAAAAAAAAAGTATAAAAGAAGAAGCAAAGAAAAAAACATAAGAAGCTCATATACAAAAAGACATAGAGACAGACATATGCCACCAACAAAACACAAAATCGGAAACCATTACATGTAAGCTGAAGAGCAGGAAGGTTAAGGAATGCCCAGTTGTCTCACATACTAGCTAGCAACAAAACTGCGAAACTGCTTGGCACTTTAGAAAGCAATTTGAGTCTAGTATTTCCCTAAAAGTCAGCAAAAAGGTTTCCACACCGTTTTACATGTCAAAATAATGTTGAGGACTGAACTCATGACTTGGCAAGGAAAACTGAGAGCAAGAAAAAAATAGTACCTTAATGACAGTGCTCTTACTTCCCAAATTGAACAATTTGATACGTACTTTGTTACAAACAAGACCATAGACATGGCAAACTTTGCGGTGTTTCAGTAGCATCATGTCAGACACAACTTTAAGTACTATATTGGTTCATATTTGTGTGACCAAGCTGGCCTTTTCTGAAGTGTTCCTTTATGCTAGACTGAATACCATCGTGAAATAGAACATTTTATAATGAAATTTTAGTAAATGTTACCTACACAGGTGATCGATACAACGATACCAAAACTCTAACGGGGGAAAATCCAGCAGTTATAATAGTCAAGAAGGAGAGTATCTTTGTGTTTTGCTGCATGTGTGTGTATGTGCATTTGTGTGTTTCAGAAATGCAACCGTAAGATTTTGTACTTATTTATTTTTACCATGGACAAAGATAACTCTGCCTGATGTTGAAAGTTTATGAAATTACTGATGCTTAACTCAGGTATACTAAAACTAACCCATGGATGCTAGAGTAGCTTCTCTAAACAGTGTGAGCTTGATTATAATAGTCTTAAATACCTGGATCCACTTTTGTCTTTCATACTACAGAGAATGAAACCATTCCAGAAACACAGGCTCAGAAAATAGAGCATTGTTTTGTTTAAAAAAATAATCAAGTCATTTTCTTTCTACTATCAGATTAAATGCACCTGACAGAAATGGAATACATGGAGCTGTAACAGGCAGTGTAACACTGAATTGAAATCTCCCAATTAGATTTAAAATCATGAGTTAATAAATGTGTACACACATGTGAACCTTTAAATTGTGCAGAGTGAAATGGTTACTTTGAAAGGTAGTGGGGACAAAGAATTAATTACTAAATCATCCCTATTTGAACTATGAATCTGGAAAGATGATAAAAATAGCATTATGCTGTTATATCTTGCAGAAAACCTTACGAAATACTTTTGCATTCCAGTTAAAATACTACAAATAAGTAGAAAAGGTGAATTTCAACATTTATCAGTGAAAATAATGAATCTCTACAATGAGAATAAGCTGCTAACATGTCAGAAAAAGACAGACCAGTACCTTTGGTTCAAATAATGACAGCTACAATAATACCTCTCTGTGACAGCTGCACATTGACATGTTCCCTCACACATTAAGAGGATTTACACATATGCTAAAGTGAAGACATTGGCCTGAGGAAGTTAGCCTGGATAATCCATACAGAGTCTTGAAACCCATGCATACTGGAAGGCAGGGAAGTCAGAAAGAGTTTAAGGAAGGCAACGAGGTGAAAGGTGCAACTCAGAGAGCCTAGGAATGAGTGAAAGAAGGGGGCTAAAGATGAAACTACCTTGAATAAGAATGGTGCCCATGGGCTCACATATTTGAATGCTTAATCAGAAGGAAGTGGAACTTTTGATGATATACAAGGATTAGGAGGTGTGGCCTAGTTGGAGGAAGTGCGCCACTAGGGGTAGGCTTTGAGGATTCAAAAGCCCATGTGAACCCCAGATCTCTTTGTGTCTCTGGATCAGGATGTAGTTCACTACTTCCTGAGCACCACACTGACTTGACACCATGATCATAGTGAACTTAACCTCTGAAACTGTCAGCAAGCCCCCAGTCATATGCTGTGTTTTGTGAGAGTCGCCTTGGTCGTGGTGTCTCTTCATAGAATTAGAACAGTGAGTATGACTCCATTGTCCGCCACAGCCTGAGGATCAAACTTATTTTAACCGAAGACCCATGTTAGATTTTAAGTTTCAAAATTAAAGCTGCAAGACAATAAAATCATGTTGTTGTAGTCACTAACTTTGTTTCAGCACCAATGGAATTCGGGTAAGGAGCATTGCCATATTATTCAGATAATGACAACATTTTTACTAAGCCTCTGAATATAGCTGCCTGTTTTAGATGAAATAATTTGCTTACCAACTACCCAAAAGTTATCAAAACAACGATTTTCTTGCAAATAAAGACTATAAGGTATTAATGGACAAATTAGGAAATTTTAAATTTAGAAACAAATAATTAAAAATATCCCAGGATAATATGTTTTCCCATACTGTAACCTCACTTAATCATGGTTAACTACTATATCTCTGATTCTCCTTTGTGCTAAATAGCATACAGAAAATTTACACTAAGAAAAAAATAATACTAGAATAATGGATCTTAAATGCTAGACTTCAAATTTTGCCTTAGAACAGCTACAAAAAATTAGCTCTTGGAAATATTTTAATTTTTTGTGAATTTTAAACAGTATTATTTATGGTAGTAGGATAAAAACTATCAGTGTGTGAAGACTGAATGAAGTCAGATTTCAGTAGCAAATCACTCTCCCAAGAAAATTTGAATTCATAGGTAAGACATGGTCACTATAAATATCTAGTAATAATACTTCATAAAGAACTTCATAAAATTGTGTTAGTAATTATTACTTAGCAATGCGTACAATAATGTTAACAGTTCTTTAAAACTTTCAGAAACTAATATGCAACCTGTTGTTTTAGTGAAGAGTTAGCTGAGCACACAGATGAGCCAGTTTTTCTCCTTTAGCACCCTTGCAAGGATTTCATCTGAAATCTTGATTACAGTGTCTGCAATTTTCAGAAGATTTTCTAAACCACTGATCCAAAATGTGATACAAAGAGATTTGCATGACTATTTAGTTAAACCACCAGAAACTCATCTATGAAATTGTTACACTCTCAAATTCTGAAATTTGAGGTTTGTTTAATGTTCGACATTTCAATACTTTCCACAGATCATTAGTCCCCAGTCAGAAGATAATACATACGTGTATTGCTTTGTCCTTTAAGAAATGGAAATGAAATGAAAAATGTTCATTTATGGTCTAGAATTATTTTAGTAGGTGCATGTAGCCTGCAAACTTTCTTCTAGAGGAAAGTGGAGCATATTTCCTAAAATGGTGTACAACTGTGTGTGTATTTGTGTGTGTGTGTGTCTGTGTACAGTGTTTTCTCACAGTTTACTGTGCTAAATGATCAATTTAGGGATAAGTATAAAATAAATTTATCATTTTAGAATTATTCTTTTTAGAATTTCATACATGAGTACTGGATTTATATGGTTACTATCCGTCCTTCAAGCCACTGGTATTCCTCTTGCCACCACTATCCTAATTCCCTCTCAAATTTATGAACTCTTTTTTTCTTTAATTATTAACCTCTCTCTATCTGTTTCTGTCTCTTTCTCTCTGCACACACACACACAAATACTTAACATACACACACAAAAACAAAGCCTGTTGAGTCCAATTAATGGTGTGTGCGCGCGTGCGCGTGTGTGTGTGTGTGTGTGTGTGTGCGTGATTGGTTTATGGCTGACCACTTGGGTCTGGATAACTTACCAGGGGCCTGATTCTTAGAGAAGACTTATCCTTCCTCTCTCAGAAGCCCAGAACTGCCTGTAGCAACAGGCAGTTCTTGTGAGATTTTCCTTATGTATGTTGGCATGTCAGTGGTGGTTTTCATCATGCTGATCTCAGACAAATATTCTTGTATGGTGGAAACTTCGTGAGTGCAGCTTCCCTGTCATTGAAGAAGACATTGTCTCATAGCAGATATTCTGCTCCTCTAGATCTTCCAATTTTTCTGTAGCTCACCCTGAGCTTCTCTCAGCTTTAGGTGTAGGTGTTATGTATCACCTGGGGTTTGGCACCACATCATAATTTATTCTCTAGATTTTAACTAGTAGTAACTTTCTACAATGCTTTTTACTACAAAAAAAAAAAAAAAGGACTTCTTTGATAAGGGATGAGAACTGTACTTACCTGACAAACACCACATGTTTTGTTCATTTTTAGATCCTAGCAAGCCACAGAAATCAATAAACCATGGTGGGTTGGGGACTAGAAAGCAGAGTAGTAGGACACTGGTGCTATGATGTGGGAAGTGAAGAAAACAGGAGGGATATTTAACTGGGAAAGGGGAGGGAGAGTCCAGGTGTGACATTGTCCCCAATGGTCCTGAATACCCACATCAATCAGTAATCAATAAAATGTCTCATCTGCTTGCCTAAGACTGATATGGTGTGGGCATACTTTTCAACTAAGGTTATTTCTTTCTTGATGTCTTTAACTTTGCTTCATGTGGACATCAAAATAGCCAACACACACACACACACACACACACACACACACACACACATGAATTATATATAGCTATAAGTAGTTTAAAGTTACACCATATGGTATGATAATGTTCCTCACAATAGCACAATTAGCTAGAGAACGTTTTTAAAAAATGCAGATCCAAGTATGGGAAAACTCCCTTTGGCATTTTGATCATGGGAGTCAATAAGCCTCCCCAAATAATGTGAAGTTATTCACGTTTACCTTAGTTGCCACCCAGAATTTTAAGATAACACACATTCTTACCTAAGAGTCGGAGGAACTGAGCTGGAACTGATTTGGAAGCCCCCTCCCTAAGGAGTAGCTCTCATAGTAACTCAATGTGTAATGCATGCTGAGAAGGGAGAAAAGCAATCAGTAGTTCTGGGCAAGCTGTAAAGCCTAAGAACAAGGACAATGACCAGTTTGGCAATATATCCAAAAGCATGCAATAATTGCTTTTATATGTTGAGGTAGACAAGATCTATCTAATTGGATTTCAGGCCACTGAATAGGATACAATTTCTGCCAGGCAGTATAAACCCAGCCAGCTTGACTCTTAAAGAAAGACTATTCGTGCCACTTGCCCAAACCAGTGTAATTTCTAATTGCACTGTAAAATATATTAGATCTTGAACATAGGATGTGAGTAAAGTTGCATGTCTTGCTTTAACTTTTAAGCAGTAAAAACTAATTTTCTTGCATTTTTCAATAAGTCACATGAGTGTAAAAGTACTCCATTATTCCGGAAGCCTCCCTTCATATAACCATCTAACACCAGAAACAGAAATATTTTATTAGTATTGACATAATAGGTATTGATACTGAAAAACATAAATTTTGGAAATTGTATATTATTACATGAAGGCATTCAATAGGTATAGATTTTTATTATAATCTGTGTGGTTAATATTTTTAGAAATCATTTTTTATGAGTGTTTTGTGTGAATGTATGTATATGTGCCACATGGTACCTGATGCCCATGGAAGTCAAAAGAGGGTACCTGCTCCCCTGGATGTAGAATTATAGATAGCAGTAAGAAACTACTCAGTTTTTCAGAAACAAACTTGGTTCCTCTACAAGAGAAGCAAGTGATATTGACAGCTGAATCATTTTTATAGTTCATGTCTAATTAACATTTGAATAAACTTTTTATACAATGAATATACCTTTTCCCTTATTTAAAAAAAAAGAGATCATATTCTCTTGAAGTTGCACTTAAACATTTAATTTTGGAATCCAATAATCTGACTAATATTATATAAAAGCAAAAGTTATATTTTTAATTTTAATTACTGTGCCTAAGAGATCTATGAAACAAAAAGTCTTCCTAGAATGCTGAGTGGGCTATCATATGAGATACGGAAAAGCATAATCCTGTAATCTTACTTGCCCAAGAACAGATGATAGAATGTTGGGTGGGGACTGTGTAGATTCCATTTAGTTAATCCAACTACACCAGATGTGCTCCAAATGCATTGTATATACTTAGTCACTTGTAGGTAGGAAATGATATATGCTTGCCCTTGATCAGACCTGGTGACAAGTATGTAGCCTCATGGGTTCAACCTTTCTTAGCATCTGTTCCATGTGGATGAGTTTTTGGAAAACCCTAGAGTGAGAAAATTCAGAATGGTCCTGGTGAGATTCCATCTTCCTGGCCAGTATTTAATTAATTTAATTTAATTTAATTTAATTAAAGCTTGCTTCAAATTTGGCTCAAATTTGTGGTGATGGTCTTATTCTTGACCAGTGAGATTTATAATTGTTTTCTATTTTTAGAATTAAGTTAAATGGATCACAAAAGTAAATTTCAAAAGTGCATTCAAAGAACTATTTCTGTTATGTCTAATTATTTTTAATTGATTTATTCAAACAGGATAACGCATAAAACACAAAAATACTGAATTGAATAATATGAGCTTTTCTCTACATTATGGGAATATTTGGCAGTTATTAATAAAAACATTTTCATATCAGAACAGGCTTATAAATGTGATATTTAGCAGTATTAAAATTGTTTCTCCATATTGCCATATTGATTGATAATTACATCTGGTAACTTTAAAAAAATAAATGACACATAAAATTGCCTTTCTAATTATGATTCTGTACTTTGATGTTCTGAGAGTGAGCTACTGGGATATTTATATTTGTTGACCCAAGGACTGTCAAATATATTAATATGAGGAATAATTTGGCCTGGGTTTTTGTGAGTTGTGTCAGTTTTGCTGACAGCACATATCACAAAAAATACTTCACCATCAGTTAATTAATCTGATTTTTTGAAATAATGACATACAAATGTCACATCAAGCTAAAACTGTTTTATATTTGCAAGTAGTTTTCTATATGTGAGTGAAGTGGTGAAGTGTGAATCATGACTCTTCCTTGGCTTCAGAATGGAAGCAAGGTCATGAACCACACTAAAGCCAAGGAAGAGTCATGAACCACACTTCCATGTTACTGTTATATGAAGGATGCCATCTTGGCTATTTTTTCTTCAACGTTATCTCAAGTTTTGAACTACTTTTTCTAATTCCATGGCATTTCTGACATGGAGTTGCTTCTGTTTGGAACTTTCTAATATTTAAGGTACTGAATTCTAGGTCATAATTATGCAACAAGGTATCAAATAAAACAGTACCACCACATCAAGAGGCCTTTAAAAAAGTGGATTTCTTTTGGCTTTCCTGTGATTTCTATTCCCATCAACACCTTCCATACATGATTCTTTGTTTTATTTGTTTTCCTTTTCTTACTCCTAATTTGCTTTATCTGAAAGAACTTTCTAAGATCTCCTTTCCAAATTTCAAAAAATCCTCTTATCTCAATTTTGATTAAAATCCAACTCATCTTATTTCTGGAAAACTATAGTGCTTCTATTTCAAGATGATACATTGATACTGTTGGGTCCAAAGATCAACTCACAAACACTTGGACTCAAGTGGCATGCAAAAGCAGAGAACATTGATTAAAAATCAGGCATATTGGGGTCCAGTACCTATTGGTAGGTGAGAACCCGAATTGGTGGCTCGAAGGCCTCTTAAACAAAGAAATGGGAATTCCAGTAAAGTTAGATAATCTTAAACCTGACTGGTGGACAATGGGACAGGTATAAGAGTCTTTTTCTGATTGGTTCAGGCACAGATGGCCTACCATCCACATTCTTGTGACATAGATGGTTAACTATAAGATAAGTTATTCCTGCATTATTGAACCATATAAGGATACCAGGTACAGATGGTCAACCTTAAGATAAAGCACTCCCCCATTCCTGTGGTTGCCCTCCTTTGTAATTGGCTGACTCCAGGTGAGGGGGAACTTTTATGGTCTTTTCCTAAAATTGGGAACTTTCCAGGGTCAGGCCCAGGTCAAGCCTTATATGGAGCCAGAGAGCAAAATGTAAAATGGAGTCACTGGGGTTCTCCAATACTTGCTGTTTTGTGGCAGTAAATTTAATACATTTATAATAATAGAATGATTTTTCTCTAGAAAAATATAAATAAATATAAAAATATAAATATTCAATATAAAAAATATAACTGAATTATAGCAGTAACTTAATTTCTTCAATTTCTTATCTAGCATTATTTTTAGAAAGAAATACACCAATCCCAGTTCTGTATCTAAATTTCCCATAGCAGTCATCCAGATAGGAGATTATCATTTCTGCCAAGGTTAAAACAATTGTTTAAGTAAATTTTCCAAGAATCAATATTTCATAAATATATGTTTTCTTCCACTATGGGGAACCGCAACAAGCCTCACAGCCTGCTGGGGGACCATCTGCCAAAGAGGAAGAGAGAAACTTGAGTCAATGCCATCTTTGTAAGCCCTAGGCCAAGACCTCCAAAGACTGACCTTGTGGTTTATTTAATTTAATTTAATTTTCATTTTTTGCAGACATTTAAACGTATAGAGCTTGTGACCTATTACCTTACAATAAAAATTGATTGGCTAATAATCAGTTAGCAGAACTAGGACCTAGAGGAGGATCTGTGATAAGCATAAGGTGGAGGATGGCAACTTCATGGGGACTCTTTCATAGGGATATGTTCTACTCACTGCAGGATTAGTGAGGACCTAAAAAATGCTCAGGATATTGGGGTGTTCAGATAGCAGCTGGCTCCTAGTAGAATAGTGAAGAATCACCAGTTTGATTGACTACATGTCACTTGGGCATTCCAAATGACTAGGCCTCATTTCCTTCCATTGAAGAAAACAGACAATTCTGGTTTCTCCAATGCTTTCTTAAAGCTGATCCCCTATAGTCCATGCCATAGCTGTTATTCTTTGGTTTTGCTTTGGGGTTTATACTCCCGGTTCATCAAACTGTATGTGGTAACATAAAAGTGGGACTTAGAGTCAAGTAATTTTAATGATTCAGCAATGTAAGATTTAGTTGTTAGATGTTGTGAGCACCTAAAGCAGGAAAGAGTAGACAAAAGCAACAGCACCAACTTTGGCTGTAGAACTGATAATTAATTATAAATTGTTTAAAACAGTTTGTTTCTCTTTGCAAGCTCTTACTGTTTTAAATAAGGTCAAGGTAGAGGAGGAAGTAAGGGGAGAATAATTAACACTAAAGACATTTCCAAAGGCAGCATGGAAACCTGCTACTGTAAAAGCCTCCTAAATTATATGCATGCACCTTTATAAAATGTTTGGATGAAGTTACTCTATAACAAAGCAACAATGCCCCTACTAGATACTATAGGTTAATAAAGAAAAAAACCCAATGCAGTGAATGAGTTATACTTTTGGGAATTGTTTATTAGCGAAATCTCATAGACCCTCAAACATTACAGGCAATTCTCATTGCTAACAGCCAAAGCAGTATTTTCTAAGAAAAGAAAATAACATATGAAACTCACTAACACTTTGATTATCTCAGTCATTTTATAACTATAGACCAAATTTTTACATGTGCACTGCCTAATTTGTTGCTATTCAGAAAGGGTTTTTTGTTTGTTTGTCTAGTTCCTTTAATCCCAATGAAGAAGAAATTGGCTTACGGTTATTGTTACCACTTTGGGAAGACTGTGGTACGATCTTTAGATATTATGTGAGAATCTATATAAGATCAGACACATAGAAATAAACCTAAGTTAGAAGATTCAAAGTTCATGTCTCTGAAATAGTCACATTATAGCTTTAAGAATTGAGAGGTTCTATGAATATTTAAATTCTGATGACCGGAAGAACATATTGTAGAGTTGAATTTTCAGTAAAAATGTATATCTAAAAGATGATAGAAACACAATGAAGTCTTTGGTAAGCTGAGAGTCAGCATAGGGCTCTTTAGCAATTAGCTAATTATGAAGAAAATTTAAACTGCCCATCTGAGGAGACTTTAAGAGTTTTCTATTTGACTCATTAAGATCATTGTTTTCTGGATGGAAATGTTTCAGCACTGCTCATACAGTTCTTATGGGAAGAACATATTTTCCTGAATAATTTACTACTCACTGTTATGCTTCCATCAATTCCCTTTGCAATTTATCTGCCCTTACATAAGAGCATTGGCTCAGTTGAGCAGTGTCATTACTGCAGGTGCCACATATTTATAAGGAGCTAATGAAAATTAACTGTGTTTAAAGTACTTGTGGCAAATGTTGTAATATTTTAACAGTTTTATCTCATAAAGTTACTGGAGGAGCCACAGAACAAGGATTTGGAGCTGATTAAAGGACTTAATGTTGTCTCTATGGTTGCTTTTACAAATGATAAAAATCACAGTTTGAAAAAGAGGCATTCAAAACTATAGCAATGTTAAATTTCTAAGTGGAATTTTCTTGCCAAAGAGAAATGGACATAGATAATATAAAAATGGATATAGAAATATTACTTTGATTTCATAGAAACGTATCCTCATTAAGATATTACCAGACATGTCTGGCAGTGGTGGTACATACCTTTAATCCCAGCACTCAAGAGACAGAGGCAGACAGATCTCTGTTATTTCAAGGCCAGCCTGCTCTACAGAGTGAGTTCCAAGACAGCCAGAATTACAACAGAGAAACCTTGTCTCGAAAAGCAAAACAAAACAAAAAAGAAATTACCAGAGAGTTAGGGATGGTGTCCTATACCTGTCATCCAATATTATGGGAGGCTAAGGAAGGAGGATTTTGAGTTCCAGCAGGGATATGTAGGGAAACCACCTAGAAGAAGGGGGAGGAAGAAGAGGGGAAGGAAAGAAAGAAGAAGTTAAATTACCAGATAGTTCCATATTTCAACACAAGACAAATTTCTAGATTGATGTTGTTTTAGACAAATATTTTCCAGCTAATATTTAAAGTTTAATATTAGAATTCTTGATATTAATATTAGAATTCTGGGTCAAGACAGAAATAAAGATATTAAAGAGTTTCTAGAGTTCGATGAAATTGATATGCATATATTCAAATTATGGGACACAGTGAAAGCAGTGATAAGAGGAAAATTCATAGCACAAAGTGCCCACCAGAAAAAGGTGCAGAGATCACATACTAGTTATTTAACAGCACATCTGAAAGCTCTGGAACAAAAAGAAATAAGCACACCCACGAGGAGTAGAACACAAGGAATAATCAAGTGAAATAAAAACAGAGAACTATACAAAGAATCGACAGAATAGTCAAACCCTGATTCAAACAAAATAAAAGACACAGAGAGAAAATCCAAATCAACAAAATCAGAAATGAAAGGAGGAAATAACCAGGGACGCCAAGGAAACCCTAAGAATCATTAGGTCATACTTTATACTCCGCAAAACTGAAGAACCTAAAAGTCACTAAAAGCAGTCACTAAAGCCTCCCAACCAAAAAAAAAAAAAAAAAAAGGCTAGATGGATTTAGTGCAGAATTTGATCATGCATTCAAAGAGTTAATCCCAATACTCCTCAAATTATTCCACAAAATACAAACAGAGGAAACATTGCCAAACTCATTGTGTGAGTTCCCTGTCCCCCGATACCCAAACCACACAAATATTCAACGAAAAAAGAATTACAGACCAATTTCCCTCATAAATATAGATGCAAAAATGCTCAATAAAATACTCATAAACTGAATCCAAGAATACATCGAAAGGATCATCCACCACGATCAAGTGGGCTTCATCCCAGAGAGGCGGGGATGGTTTCCACATATGAAAATCAGTCAATGTAATGCACCATACACACTGAAAGAAAAGAAAAAAACATATGATCATCCTACTAGATGCTAAGAAAGCTTTCGACAAAATCAAACACCACTTCATGATAAAATCTTGGAGAAGGAAGCAAGGAAGAAGTAGAGTGTGGAAGCAGACCTCAGACAGAAATAAGGTGGAAGCAGACAGGAAGCAGACAAGAGGCAAAGTTCAGAGAGAAGTAGAGAGTTAGTTCAGTCATGTAGTTTCAGTGCAGTCAGCTCATAGACCAGAAGTTCAGAAGGAGAAGATAAGAATGGAACCAGTCCAGAATAAGCTAAGAGAGAAAATAGAGAGTCAGAAGCAGAATGTTAATGATTCACAGAAGACTGCTATTCAGAGTGAGCTCAGTCAGCAGTAAGTCTCAGAAGCTCAAATACTCTATGTTTCTGTTTGAAGACTAGATTGTATAGATGCTGGCACCTTCCACGTTTAGATTTAGGATTAGATTAGATTGTATGGAGGCTGCAACCCTCTAGGACCAGGATTACATTAGCCAAAGAATAAACTGTCCTCAGCCCTGAACCCATGAGAACAATGAATAAATCAACACTCGTATCTACATCAATGCCTGTAGTATAGAGCTTGGGACCTCAAGGAAGAGGTGGGAGGAGGGATTGCAGGGACCAGAGGGCTCAAGGATACCGGGACAACAAGTCCCAAAGAGTCAACTGATCAGCTATTTTGTGGGCTCACAGGGATTGAAAAGGCAGACTTGGAACCTAAACTGTCCCCTAGATATGTCTTGTGGCTGTCTGACTTGGTGTGCTTACTACAGACTGGAGTGGGGGTTTCTTGAACACTTTAGCCTGCCCTTGGGACATCATAGGTTTTTCAGTTTAGATTTTGGGACACTGTAAATCTTTTAGTTCCTGAGAAACTGAGGCACTCCCTCAGGCAGTGACACATTCAGGTTTCTTTGTGTTTCTCTGTATGTTTCCTTATCAATCAAGGAAACATGAAAGCCTGACAGGACAATTGATCTTAGAAATTAATCTTCTATTACTTGTATAGCTTGCAGACATTATTGTATCCTGGCAACCACCACTATATTGATCCTGGCAATCACCATTATATTTTGTTTCTGATAAAGGTATAAAAAGTCTAATTGCTTTCAATAAAATCATCACAGACTAAGTTTTTCTGTGAGTCCTCCAACCTGAGCCTGGATTTAATTCCTTGACTGCCCATATCAGCTAATCTTGGCCTAGTAAGAAAGCATAAGTTTTTTTTATTTTGGCTTTTTGTGGTTGTTGTTTTAATTTTATCAAATCTAACATGAGTTAAATTGGTCTAGAGAAATGATTCAGTGGTTAACGGTACTGGCTGCTCTTCCAAAGAACCAGGCTTCACTTCCTGGCACCTATCCAGTAGCTTACAATTATCTGTAACTACAGTTCTGAGGGATCCTCTTCTGCCCTCCAAGAGGAACAGGCATTGATATGGTACACAAATATACTTGATAGCAAACCACTCGTATGCATAAAATAAAATAATATAAATAAATAAAAATTCAAAATAAATAAATAAAATAAACAAAAATTCAAACATATTCAAAATAAGCTAAATCTTTAAGTCAACATGTCAACAAAATCTTCATTCACATACACATGTATCACCAAATTATAAAAATTGATGGTAACTGAGATCCTTGTGAATTAAGATGCTGTGTATTACTATCAGTAAAGTCTACTTATTAAGACTGAGGCTGCTTAGTAGAGATCTGCATTATTGTAGTAAGTGATTATATATATATATATATATATATATATATATATATATATATATATATATTAAGTGTTAACAGTTAACAGTTAACATATATATTAAGTATATAATATATATTAAGTGTTAACAGCATAAAACATTCAATGAACTAAACAAGAATGATGAAGCCGCCACTGTGTAACTTAAATAAAATTCGAAGCTGATATCATCATTCACTATAGTAAACAGAAGTCATGCTGGTTAGGCATTATTCTCTCAGCTAGTTGTCATGAAATCTGATTTTGGCTGTTTGAAAGAAAATGGTTTCTACCACAACATGAATTCTTCATACTTATCACAGGGTTCCATCACATATAAAATTGATCATTCTATGAGATGATGATGTTCCTCATGAAGTCATGCTGTATAAGTAAGGGATACATAAATGGCTAGCTTTCAGAAGTAGCAGACTGGAAGTAATCGATTACTTAAGGAGAGAAAGTTCATACGACAAAGTTGACATTAAGGAATTTTTAGAAAACTGCCACCTGGAGCTACTGTAACAGAATTTTTTTTCTTAATATATGGGCAGCTATTTATATTATACATTTTGTTTTTAAGACAGCCATTTCACATATTGTCCATTTCCTCATTCCTATTACAAATATAATTTGTTTAATAGGTTCAAATAGTTTTTAAGGTTCAATTTGTACATCAGCAACATTTTGGTTTGTTATTTAAAATTCATTTCATTACTTTACTACACTTAGCTTTACCACAAAATTTAAAGAAAAAGATAGTTTTCTCAAATGTACTAGCCTTCTCTGACTGTGTTTCCTACTGTATTGATACATTATCTAAAAATAATGATGCTATGGTAAAATATAATCACCAGGGGCCATGTTTTACACTAACTTTACTTTTTTTGTGTTTATAGAATTGTTTCTTTTAGTTTTGGAGAATATATTATAATTATATTACTTATTTTCCTTTCCTCTTTGCAGGCCCTCTGAAATACCCCTCCTGATCTTTTCTAAATCCATGTCTTCTACTTTCATAGAAATATAACCTATGCAGTCTATACAAGGTTACTTGTATGAGTGATTTCAGGGCTGTTCATTTGTTATCTGATAGCTAACTGGTGTGCTTGTGCCTGGGGAAAACTATTTCTTTTGCTCTCAGCATCAAGGAAACTTCTCATTGTAATTGATGGAGACTATCACAGAAAGCTACAACTAATCAAAATACAGAGTTATAGAGCCTATTTTCAACATATAAATCTCCAATAAATACCCTGCACCTAAGGTTCAGGGATCATTTTGAAAGATAGATGAAAATATTCTAGTAGTTTGATTCTGATATATATTTTATGATTTTAAACAAATGTATACTGACATATATATGACACTATAGTGTGATGCAAAGCAGTTTTACTGCCATGCCCAAAGGATGCTCCTGGTACAGAGACAAATAATAGGGGAGATAGAGCTCCAATTGAGCATTTTCCATCATCAAATGAAGCTTGCAGTACTGGTATTATGTTACAGCTAATTTAGTTGTTGATCAAAGGAGTGCCATGGAGACCCCAAAATTTACTGACAAAGCTATTGGATATGCTCTGTAAACTGAAGGTAAGGTTGTATTTCTGAAGACAATTCCTACACAACCCATTGAACACAGAGAAGTCAAGCGCGTGCCTATCTAGAGACTTTGCCTCTATAGACTAGTGTTCATGGTACTGGAAGTTACTATGCATAATACCAAAGGAGAAACATAAACACCAAAACAACTACAAATTCTTGGGTCCACAATGGTATCCTGCCTACAATATGCAATAGTGTAATAGTGGCACAAAGCTCGTGAGAGTAACCAACCAATGTCTGATTAGAGTTAAGATGCCATGCTCTGCAGTAGATGACCAACACAGAAAGAGGTCAGTGGCATCTTTGGAAGCCCTTTGTCTCCTAATGTTTTGTCAGGAAATTTTATTTATTTATCCTTAAAGGTCCTTTGAATATATATTAAAGGGCTTATAAATGTGTGTTTTCATAGGATTCCTGTATGTATGAACATGAGTGTTTCTGTGTTTTCATGTGATTCCTTATGCTTTTTATTTGGCTCTTTTTTTCTTTTTCTGTTTGTTTTGTTGTTTACTGTTTTTATATTTATTTTATTTTATTATTTAGGTACTTGTTTGTTTTCTAAAGAAAGACAGGAAGAGTGTGGCTTAAGGTGGAAGGGGGAATGAGGAGGATACTGAAGAAATTGGGAGAAGGGAAGCCATAATAAGTATATATTGTTTGAAAAAAATTCTGTTTTCAATAAAAGAAAAAAAGTGGGAGGAGATCTGTAGACTTGGGTTTTTTCTTCTTGCCTTTTGCCAAATGCTTGCAGTCACTCTTCTTTCATTATCTTTATTGTTTTTCCTTTCCTAAAATGTACACTTTCAATTAAGTTTTTTATTCCCTTCTTACATATGAATAATTTCTTTGGCCAGGCATAGTTAAACCTGTCTTAAATGAATCCAAATGAATGATTGGTATGATGTAAAAGGCATGAATGCTCACAGATAAGCATTAGAGAAACCAGGAATGTTAATCATCCAGGGTTGTCTTTTCAATGGAGAAGACTGGGAGTGGATGTAGTTTCATAAGCTTTTGCTACCTATAGAGTGACATTTGCTATCTGTAGAGCCAGGCTTCACAGAAATTCTCTAGAATGCTCATCTCAGACTTCCCTAGACCTTTATCATTAGCTTTGTTTCTCAATCAATAGAACCCATCAGTAAGGAAGATGTCTGTAAATGTATTCTTATTTGTGGGCTTTCAAGGAAGAACAAGATGCAATCTTCCAGATGCAATCCTGGACACAGAGGGTATCAGTCTCCAAGACTGAATTGAACTCTGACTATCTGCCTCCTCAACTGCTTCTTCTCTGAACACCTGCTTCTTCAATCTCCTGCTTCTGGTTCTCTTGCTTCTCACTCAGCATCTACCTCTGCTTTTATCTTACTTCTTCTGCTTCTACTCTCTGCTTTCACTTCATCTACTGACTGCTTCCTTTTATATCAGGAGTGTTAGGATTAAAGGCATGTGCCACTAAGCTTCTGAGACGGCTTACTTAAACAAAGCCTTATTTTGCATTAATGAAGAGAATCCAATAATTCAATTCCCAAACAACAAGCCAGTCAAACCTGCTGCCACTAGGCAAAGGTCAGACTAAGAGACATGGGATATTCCTCTGTCTCCATGTTAGTTGCTGGGGAAGAACCACAGAATTCCCTTTCATTTAACATTAGTACAAACAGGACAGAATTAGTCTGACTAATATTCTTTCTATCCTAGAGCAGTCGTGCTGCTGGATCAGAGATCAAATGTCTATCACACTGTCCCTTGAAGGTGCTCCTTTCCTACAGAAGCCATGCTGCTAGATCAAGGATCAAGTGTCTCTCTATAGCCTGCTGACCTTTATGCTATTTCAGTCAGAGACTACAGCAGATTCTAGGCCCATTTGCTATTGAAACCATCTTCATGGTAGAGGTCACATGAACATTGAAAAAAATTTCCTTAAGTTTTATTGTGTACATGGGATTGGAATAAATATTACCAGGAAACTTTTCCCCAAAATTATACTAGAATTAACTCTATGTAAAATAAATTGGCCAGGGGTCAGACTACAGAAGTTTGAACTAGCACCAGGTAAGTCAGACTGACATGAGTTTCCCTCTCACTTCATGTGGATCCTTTCTCTGCCTGCCAGGACACTTGCAGGGGCCTCACACTGGATCATGTAGTAAAAGGATGTTTGGTTTCATAAAATATGGTTCAATTGTCCCCCAGTATTTTCAGTGCATTTTGCAATTTTTAGCCAAATGCTTTAGCAGTTTCCAAACAGAAAAAGTTCTCCTATCTCACAATATAGCCTACTGCCAATGCCATTTTTACAAACAAAATAAAAAACAAACAAACAACCAAAACACTTTAATCTTTAAAACAAAATAAAACATTCCTCTGATCCATTCTCCCCTCCCTACCCATGAAACTTTGTGTGTCCTGTTTATATTTGTTGTATTTTCCCATAAAGACTAGTTTGTGTTGCTCAGATATCTTAGAATGTGTGGACCTCCACTGGAGCACGGTTGATTTACGAGGGCTATCTTCTTAGAAAAAACTGACTCTTCCTCCCCCAGAAGTTAACAATTGCCAATAGCTCCACGGCTAGTGGTAGGGGTAGGATTTCATGCCCATCTCTTATCTCCATGCTGGGATTGGTCTTATTTAACTAGTGTGTGTGTGTGTGTGTGTGTGTGTGTGTGTGTGTGTGTGTGTATGCATGCACACACGAGCCTGTGTTACATTCCCTGTGTGACTCCTGGAGTTATTTTTCTCTTTCCATGATGTGGATCCTTGTAAGAAAGTGCAAGCTTATCAGCTTGAAAGCAAGTACCATTATCCACTGAGCCCAACCTATTGGTATGAGAAATTTGATCTTTGGAAAATAGGAATGACTTTCAAGTCTACTATTTTTAAGAACTACCATATTAATGCAATGCACAAACATTCCCTATTTATAGTATATTTTTGTTTTCATCCCTTTCTATTGGTATCACATTTCATAGCTCAAACTAGCTATCTCCTCTGGTAATGCCTTATACCACTAAGTGAAAGATACTCAATCTGTAGGATGATTTTATAAGGAAGAATGTTATAAAACAGATAAGTGCACAGAATATTAAGGATACTTACTATGCCTGTTGAATAGAACCATTGAAACTACTTGCTTCCAAATATAGTACACATTTATTAACACAAATCCTCTCTTACCATCATGATGTCTTTATATTCTATTGCTTTAAAATTAATTTGGGTTTTTTTCATTAAACAAATTTTTCCTATGTGGATTTAGTCCCTTGCTTGCTAATTGAGATTTTTCATCTACTTAGTTTTGTTTTGCTTTTTACCTGTAAAACGTTAGTGTGGGGGAATTTTTTAGAATCACATTTATTAAATGTTTTAAAAAATCATGTTTATTAAAATCATGCTCTTCATATAACCCAGAGATTTTAAATTCTTGCTTTTGCATGACAAAACTGTGTGGATGAAATATTTGCAATCCAAGGGATTTTGTTCTTGAAAATAGTGCCACAGTTCCTGAAATAACCTCACTAACACACTGTACTAAATATATGTTTGTAATTATTTAATAAAATAGATCATTTATCATATATATTATACTTAATAAAATCTATTCAATGTTACATACCATCACATTCATGTTTAATGTTATGGGAACCAAAAATGAATGGTTTGCTATACTTTTGGTAGCCACTCTTAAACAAGAAAAAGCGTCCTAATTAATTTTAACCTTGAGAGAGTGATTTTTTTGTGATCCTTAACATTTATGTTTCATAACATATTTATCTCTAGACTTTACCAATGAATATTATTTTGAAAATTTTTTCAAGATATACAGCAAAATGATAACAAAATGGATTCGTCCATGTCTGAAACCATAATTTTCAGTTAGAACAAAATGTCCTCATTATTACTATATGCTCATTGTGTTATCACATTTTTCTAAAAATGATTAACTATATTCCAAATATTAGATATTTGAATATTGGAAAGAATAATGGCTTCATACTTATTTGTAGGAAAATGCTATAACATAGAATTCATGGGATGAAGAAAAGGGGAACATAATTTAAGACATTAGGCATGCAGACATAGTATAGATATACATAGACAAAATCTTATAAGCAGTTTTGCTGTGAGAAAGTTGATTTTTAATCATCAAAGTTTGGGGATAGTGAGCATGAATGAAATTCTTTCTAAGAAACGTCCAAATTTGGAGTATGATGATTCTGATTGTGGGCACAGAATCAGATAAAGGAAAGAAACTTATAAGGAATGAATTATTTTCCCAAAACTTGGAAATTTTAAATTATTTTACAATACATTTTATTTAATTTCCATCTTTTTTTTGTTTTAATTAAAAAAAATGGTTTCAAGACTGGTTTGAGCTCATTCATTTCATAGTTCACCTTCTGTGCTCTAGGATTACATGCATGCATCACCAGATCACGTGAATGTATTTTGTTTCTGCAATCCAATATATCAAACTAAAGGCTGTGGACACACTAAACAAACACTCTACCTCAAAAATTCATTGACCAGTCCTCAGATGGGACACTCCCTATTGTTCACATAATATCCACTGCAGTGAATTTCATTGAAATGAGAGCAATACCAAGTAGATAGTTCTGTTTTTAATAGTTTAAAAGTGTTGAAAATAGTAAAGCTTCTGAAACCCTGAGTTATATACAACTGTCATGTTACAATGTTTCTCTACCAGTTAGGAATTTATAAGATTATTTAAATTATTGATCATGCTCTTTAAAATTTTGAAACAAAATCTATCTTAATAAAGAAATTTCACATAACCATAATCAACTACAAGTGGAAAAATCTAGAAATCCTTCATTATGAGGAAGATAGAGTGATTTGACCATACTCAAATTAGATATGTCAAATATGGAAATATTTATACTCTATTTAACACATTTAGGTCTGAGGTACATGTATTTCTCTTTATTATCTAAGGTTATAAAGCATCAGAAACCCAGAAGGGCAGCATATGACTGTGATTCTAACTACTCAGGACTCTAAGGAAGGACAATATCAACTTTCCTGATAGTCTGGGCAACTTAGCAAGACTGTGTCACAAACTAAAATGTAAAAGGGGATTTTGATATAGTTTAAGAGAAGAAATGTTTATCTACACTATATTGACTCTGGGCTTAAGTCCATAGATATCATACACACATCTTCCATGAAGAAAGTCTAAGAAATTATCTTATTAAAAATTAAAAATGTCTCTTTATTAAAAATATTTGTGTAAATGATGAAATAAAAAAATTCATTATTCATAACTTGAGAAAGATTGTTTTACAGAAAGTAAAATAACATTTTCTAAACTCAACATTTTAAATCTTTATCTTAGTATTTGGTGTGAGTTTCAGAGAAATTATAAAACCAGATTTTAAAGTTTAAAAAAAAAAATTTGTTTTGGTTTTTCTCAACAGGTTTTCTCTGTTGTAACTCTAGCTGTTCTGGAACTCACTGTGTAGACCAGGATGCCCTTGAACTCACAGAGATCTGCCTGCCTCTATCTTCCAAGTGCTGAGATTAAAGTCATGCCCCACCACCACTCAGCAGTTTAATTTTGTTTAAAACTAAACTGATTGATGCCAACTGTGCAAATTGGTAAGACAGATAAACACAGTGTGATTCAACACTCCGAACAAAAATGTGCAAATATGGTACTTTTCTACCAATATTCAAGTTTCTCTTTCAACTCTGATAATATTATTCTCTAATCTCAAGCACCTTGTCATCCTCTATTCTGTTTCATAACTTTAACCTGCAAAATCTCCCTTTCCCATGTTCTAGGAGCCATAAAATCGTTGTTCATTTGGTTATTTCTACTTCATTTTTAATTTAACTTTCTACAAGTTAGTGTTGTATCTGCAAAGGTCAAACATTATCCTGTAGTCATTGAAAGGTTATGCTTAGACACATTAAGGCAATATAATTTTCACTCTCTACCAATGGATCTGCAAATACATCAAAGTGAGATGCCACTTTATAGTACTTACATGTCCAGATTTTACTGAACGAATCATATCAAGTCTTTCTTGCATGTTGGTGTTGTTTGCAAGCCTACCTGATTATGTAGACAATTATGAAGTCGCTCTACCCATTTTGATGTGTGCAACTTCCAGAAATATGTTGTTTGTTTTTTGAAAAATAGAAAAAAATAGGAGTATGTCTAACATGCATATAATCTACTCTTTCTTATATATGCTATAACTAACAGCTTTTTTCAATGGACCTTTGTAGTAATAGAAATCCTGTCACTGCTTACCAGCCCTGCAATGTAGCCCCGCTGGCTGGTGGCTGGGTTCAGGGCAGGAAGCCTATGAGGCATGGCTCTACAGCTGATCCTTGTGGTCTTAGATTGGAGAATCTGTGAGCTGATGGAAACATACAAAGTTTCCTGGAGCGTGGCAGAAGGCTTAACCTAGCTTTATTGCGAGGAAACAGGGTTACATACAAAGGGATGAGAAGGGTTCCTGTTATCCAGGGCACATCATTGGAAGTTCACCGGTTATGACAGCGAAGGTATGACCGTTCCATTTGAATATTGAGGAGTAGCAGCTTGGACCTAGGTATTTTTCGGAGAACCAGAGGGAAGGCCCTTTTATGGTTATATAGGGAGAAGTGCTATGGCTCCAGATAATCAATTCTGTCAGGTACCATACCTTTGAAGGGGAGGCTCCTTGCTGCCATTAGGCAGCAGCTTGTGACCTATCAGAGCTGCTGAGGGGAGGGGCCTGACTCCTGCTACTCTCAGAATGAGAGTTCCAAGGTTCTAGGCACACCTTCTACCTTTCTCCTCAGCTACAGGACAGTCCCAAAGACCTTTGATTTCCACGATTTACTTTTTATATTTCTTTTTAGTCATTTGTACATCACTACACTGATACCACAGCATCCTATAAGGAGAGTTGCTACTTTTCCCCGTCTGTTGCTTAAATGCTTTTATTTGTCATGTGACACAAATAGTCAATTCTCTGCAAAAACCTTGCTTCTATTTGGGAACCAATCTTCATACAGACTTAACATGGTAACCAAGTTGTGGAGCATGAAATTATTAGGCAAGAACACCATGGATTCTTTCTGCTCATACTCTAAACTTAGCTACTTTACATTAATACTCATTTTGTACTTTTTCGAATTATTGTTCGTAAATGGTTACATTTTATTCAAAGCCTTAATTGCCCAATTAAAGCAGGCAGCTATATATTTAGTACCCAAAGTATTCACAAAATCTGTATTTGCAAAGTCTTAATTAAAAAAGTATTTTGGGACGATGCACCGAAATACAAACAAAGGTGTACACATAGCAAAAATAATCACAGATATTACTTAAAATATGATATTTGTATCCAAAAATATCTCCATGAAAATTAGAATTAAAGAACAATCATTACAAGAAATTTTAAAATTCAATACTTTTATAAACAGGGCTGTTAAATAATATCAACATAATTTAAAATATTATATCCACAATCTCATATGTTTTCATTATTGATAGTGCCAGATATGGAAAAATAAATAAATACTGTCAGTGGGTGAATTTAGTGTCTAGTTTAGAATATAAGCTTTTGACTAACTCTAAAAATCAATATCAAAATATAAATGTAGAGGCACACATGCATGTTCACCCACCTCCAGATACATAAAAATTCTAAACTACTCTATAATAAAAATTCGATGTGTCATGCGTTTTCTGGCATTTGCAATTCATGGATTTTATGTGATTTATAGATTTATAAAATCATATATACTATCTAAGTGAGCAATGGGACTAGACAGAATAGGTACCCCCCAGCCACAACGGGGAATATAGGAAACAGAGCTCTCTGCTCTCTCAAGACAAAACTTTCTTATTTAAACACATAAAAAATTAACTGAAATCTCTACCATCTGATCAAAATAAAATGTTGAGAAGATAAATTCAAATTAGTAAATATAGAAATCAAAATATCAAACATAAATGATATTATCTAAATGTATTTAACATAATAGAAAAATCACATTTAAAAGAAATGTACAGTATTAGAAATTAGGTGAATACATTTATGGGGAAAAACAAATTAGGAAATATTGTATTCATGACAGTCAATAAAAGAAAACTTTCACAGAAAATGAAGTGGCATGCAATAGTGCTTATTGTCATACACCTCAAGAAGAATAACATGTTAAAAGTCTTTAAGGATTGAATTAATTTAGTTAGTTATAAACAAAATGTAGCTTGATGCCCAGGTCTTAAGAAATCACACCAACGCACTGTATGTTTGTTTCATGTGAAAGTGTGCACATTATAGGACATTTAATGTATTAAAATAGTATAAAATAATTGGGATTTTAATATAGATAACAATAATACATTTTCATGTTATAATATTCTTCCAAGGAGGTATATATGTATTATTTTAATCTAGTCTAATAGTCATTAACATGAACTGTAATCAGAAAACTTGTGACATTTGGTTCAAGTGAAAGTTATGACTTCTAATGCACTTATAGCTTCATTTTTTTCTGTTTTATAATACTATCTTCTGTAAACCATTTCAAAAATATTCTGGTTAAGTACTAAATTGAGGTTTTTTTTTTCCTTTTGAATTACATTTCCTGTAATTCTTTTTACAAATTTTAGCTCATTGTTCCTGTATACACCAAAATAACTAACATATCAGAAATGCCCATACCTTAGTACTTAACAGAGGTTCTGTATGTGTTCACAGGGAGTCTCGGCAGCTGCCATGCATAATGCCCAGCCAATGTATATTGTACCATGTATTCTAGAAACAGACATTGGGAAATATTTACTTGACAGATGTGTCCTCATGCTCTAAGTAATTGTGACTCCTTGGAATTCAAAATCATCCTTTTCACTGCCTTTCTGTGGTTAAAACTTGGAATTGTCCCCCTACTTGCTGTTCTAGCTGACTTGAAGCATTCCAAGATAGCTTCAGTTCCACAAAGATGCAACATTTAAGATCTAACAAATATACATCATTTTCCAGACGTGTTGCCATGATTATCTTCAGATATGAAGCTATTGAAGTGATTCTGACAATGAGGTGCTGGATGATGGTCATCACCAAGGTTTCACATACATAACTGAAAGTGAAAATTCATGAAATTCATTCAATTATTCTTTAGGTGAAGCTTAATTTGAAGCAAAATAGGAAAGAATGCTCCTTTTGAGTCACAGAGAGTAAAGGGGAAATTCCCTGCCATCTGCTTAATAACACTGACCATAATCACTTCTGTCACTCATGTGTATCCACGGCAGTAAAATGAAGTCACGCTGACTAATGTACAGATGATCTCTTTTTAGATGAGTGACTTCCAGTTCAATAAAATGCAAAATCAACTGTCCTCATAGTAAGGACATAAAATGTGCATTAAAGGTATGCTATGTGCAAATGTCTACATGACTGGGTCAAAGAAAACATAATACATTAAGACTTAAAAAGGAATCAGTCTCATTTCAGACACTCAATATTCTTTGTGAAATTTTATGCTTAGTATTTATAGAATGAAATCGCTGAGAATCTTGTAAAACACTTGGTTAACAATAAGGCAAGGAATGGTGTCAAATTTAGCATTAAAATTATGTTTTCTGTTAATATTAGACAGACCTTGGTGCAATTACACATGAAGCAAAATTCTAATGAATTGGGAATATGTGATCCTACAGTGTCAATTTCTTTCTCACCACAATAAGAAGTTATAGAAAGCACGTCTATGTTTTAGTTCTTTACCAGCTTCCAAGACTTCCACAGACCTGAGTCGCAAGTTATAAATCACAAGTAACTGCAGTAATTCACAGATTGTAGTAGCAAGGGTTCTCTACACTAACAAAACTTATAGAATAAATCTCTCCCCCTCCATATGTAAGTATATGTATGTATATACATATATATATGTGTGTGTGTGTGTGTGTGTGTGTGTGTGTGTTTGTGTGTGTGTTTGTTTAGAGTTGCGGGGAGAGTGAAGATTTATTAGAGGGTTTATTTATTTATTTATTTATTAGGGGTTTTATTAGAATGACTTACAGTCTGTGACCAGCTAATCCAATGATGGCTGACTATGAACAGAACCTCCAGGGATACAGTAGTTGCACAATGTACGAAGCTGTATGTCTCAGATGATTTTTAGCATTCACTGGAATCCTGAAGAAATAGCCACTAATGTCAGTGAAGAAATGGACTTGTTAGCAAGGTGAGAGCAAATAAGCAAAGAGCAAAAGCTTCTAGCAGAAGGCATTGTCCAGATTAGATCTGGATTAAAGATATGTCTTCCAGCCACAAGAGCTGACTTAAAGTTATGTTTTCCTACCTCAAAGATCCAGATTAGAAGTAGATCTTCCCAGTCCAATTTAAGCAGAAATCTCCAAATCTCTCACATGTATGTCCTCTATTATTGGGTTTTAGATAATTCCAGATGTGGTCAAGTTGAAAAGGAAGAATAGCCATCACATATAGCCAAAATACTTATGAGGAAAATGGCTAAATTTTTGTTAGTCATAAAGACAAATTTGGTTTTGTCACTTGCAGAAAAATCTGGAGATCATGTTAAGTGAAGTCAATCACAGAAAGACAAATATTGTACATATTCTTTCAATGTGGATTTATGCTGAATATAAATGATATATGGAAAGAAGAAGTAAAAGTAGAAACAAATCTCAAGGAGAAGGTGGAGAGTAATGGGAAATCAGAGGATGAGAAATGGACAGGTGTAGTGCAGAGTTGAATGTGTAAGCTAAAATTGTATTTTTATACTTGTGTGCAAATCATTTTATGTAACACAGTATAATGATTTTTGATATGATGAATAATGACAAAAGAGAGGGCTCAGCAGTGAAAGGTGTCTACTGCCATATTCAGCAACTAAAGCATAATATCAGGGACCCACATGGTGGAAGGAAAGTTCCACCTCTCAAAAGCTGTCTTCATGCATCCATATGCATGTACACATGCACATGTACACATAAGGTAAAAGAATGAAAATGCAATCAAACATTTTAAATATATATATATATTTAAGGCAAAATTGAAAATAAGCTTTGAAGCAAAACTTTTTTTGAAAATAAGATATCACAATATGTTTTTTAAATTTATTGCAATTTAAAATCCCACAATTGGAGATTTGTCTTATTAATGATAAAAATGTATTTCACATAAAAAAAGGTGAACAAACTGTAAATAAAAAGACAAAAAAGTGTATGCTTTTCAGTGATTTTTTTAAACTACACAGATTGTATGTCTCAAATAAATATATATTGTATGCAAATATTAATTACTGAAATAATGAAATATGGTCTAATGACAAGTTACAATGGCTAATTATGAACTCAAATTAGCATTGGTTAATGGAGCCACATATATAACTTATGTGCATGGAATATCTTATATGATAGTAGAGAGCAAATAAGGGCCAAGGAGAAGGTATATAAATCAGATTTTACTACAAATAGCTAACAGTTGCTTTAAACAAATGAAAATGGTGAAACAAATGAAGAGTAATGGAAACTGTAACTTAATTGATGCTTTATTTTTCTAAGTTCCTCAACACAATTCAAAGTTCACTTACGACCTAAATTGTCGAGCCTCTGTTGTGGGATATTTTAGTTATGGGACCATAATCCTGTGTGTGCGGCTATTGGGTGAAGGTTGCTTTCTGAAGCCTTGCAGTGCGAGAAGGCCTTGCTTACTACACATTTACACCTTTGTGCTAGCCACTAAGATCTCTACCTGAAGAGGCCATTTTTTTTGCAGTTGACAGTTACCAATCACTATCAAATGTCTGCAGCCTGGTGATACTGATCACTATCAAAGATGCAGACTCTGAATCATCCCAAGCTGAGTCTGCTGGCAGACCTTGAGAAGTGTTATGTAAACGAAGGCCTGTGTAGGGAGAGGGGGAAAAGAGTAAAGGACCCGGGAGTACGATGAACGATGAACAGAGCAAGTAGGAGAGAAGAGAACTGTGTGCTATGGAGTGAGCTCTGCAGTGAGCTCTGCCTAAGCCACCTGCCAAAGATACAAGCCTGGACATAGAGACTTCAGCTTCTAAGACTGAACTAAACTCTGATCAGTTGCCTTCTCCACAACCTCTTCTCCACCCATCTGCTTCTTCAATCTCCTGCTTCTTACTCTCTTGCTTTTCACTCAGCTTCTACCTCTCCTACTTTAGTTCTCCTTATGCTTTCTCTCTCAGCTCTCTCTCTCTCAGCTCTCTCGCTTCTGTTGTTTCCTTTTATATCCTGAGAGTTGAGATTAAAGTTGTGTGCCACCATTGCCTTCTGAGTTGGCTTAAAGTTATATGCTATGTTGCCTGCAGATACAAAGTCTTACTTTTCATTAATGAAGATAATCCTATTATTCACTTCCCAAAAACCAGGTGAGTCAACATTTCTGCCATTCAGTAAAGGTCAGACTTAAAGATATGGGGTATTCCTCGTATGTCCATGTTAGTCACTAGGGTGGAACCAAACAATTCCATTTCATTTAGCATTAGCAAAAACAGAGGACAGGATAGACTGACTAATTCTTTCTACCCTAGAGCAGCCATCCTGTCTTATCTGACATCAAATGTCTATCACACTGGCCCTTGAAGGCGAGCCTTTCTCAGAGAAGCCATGCTGCTGGAACAATGATCAATTGTTCCTCTACATCTTCCCCCTTTCTGTTTAAGCTATAAATTGTGCTGTGAGAATAGCTTTAACACAGCATAACTATCACAATAAGAACAATTACAAATATTGCTAAGACAAGATTAAATGAAGCTAAAATATCTCCAAGCCTTCCACAATGTCCAGCTTAGATATGAAACTAAAATATCTGCCAAGTTTTCCACAATATATAGCCTAGTTGAATCTGGCAAATTTTATAGAAAATATGCTACTATCTATCTTATTTGCTTTCTTTCATAGTCCTATAGAATATTTGAAACAGTCTCTAAACTTAACAGTCTGAATGTCCTTATGAAGATCCATTCCAGCTGTTGAGATAATCTCCATAATTGCAACAACTATCAGTTCTGACCATCTGTGGAGTTCTCTTCAATATTTTTCCAGCAGTTCTTCATTTCAGTATCGTTGAAAGTGAGTGCTGCAAGGGCCATCTCAAGTTCACTGACAAGTAGTTCTTGCTCTGTATAGATACCACAGACATTATTGCAAGGAATAAGGTTGTAGCATTTACAGGTTTTCCATTCTGATGAACTATCACCTTCCTCAACCAGTTTCTTGAGCTGTCCTCACATAGGGGATAAGCTTTTTGTATCACCTGCATTTTTGTCTTTCTGTACCTCTTCCTTCCTTGAGCTTCACCCTTTATGTTAGTTGTTGGTATCTATGAAGCTTCTTGTATTCAGATAGAATCATTATCAATTTAGATGGAACCCACAGATTTTAGTCTTCTGTGGAAATATTAACAAAACATCTTCCCCAATGTAATACATTCCCTGACTTCCATTCCGATGTTAACACATTCTTAAAGTACACACATGATTTAATTCATCTGTTTTTTTTCTACAATCCAGTGCCTCTCAGAAGCTGTCTTTCCTGCCTCATTATCATTAAAAATTTAACATTATTAAAGCATTATGCAATCTATCACAGGGAGTACTTATTTCCCTTTTCTGTTTATTAAGCATGTCCTTTAAGTCATGATTAGATCTTTCTATAAGTGCTTGTCCTGTAAGATTGTGTGGTATAGCTCCAATATGTTTTATGTTATATATTATAATATATGTATATATAATATATATTGTAACATAATATTTTATGCAAATTTTTTCATTTTACTGCAGACATACATGTGAACACTATCAATTTTAACTTGTAAAGGTATCCCCATAATAACCATTACTTCTAATAAATATGTAATTGCAAAATCAGCCTTTTCAGAACTCAGGGCAGAAACCCAATGAATATGTATTGATAGTATGACATACAAATTTTTGTTTCCCAAATTCTGCAAAATGAACCATGTCCATCTGCCAAACTTCATTTCTTTGGGTACAGTTAAGGTTATTTCCAGCAGATAATGTAACTTGGTTATACAAAGTACAAGTAGGACTTTTTTTAAAAATAATTTCTTTGGCTTATCTCCAAGTAGTAGAAATTTTTTTCTTTAAGACTATGTTGTTAACATGATTTTTTAAATGAAATTCTGAGGCTTCTAGCCCATTTCCTATTAGTAACTGGTCAATCTTTTCATTTCCTTGTGCTAATGGACCAGGTAATCCTGTATAAGACCAAATATGGGTGATAAAAAGTGGCAATTTCTGTTTCAAATGACCTGTTTCAGTTGCATCAATAACAAGGTTAATTCTGAATTATCAGGATTAAGTTCATCAGTTTCTATATGTAAAGCAACCCTGTCTTCATATTGAGAGTCTGTAATTATATTGAGAAGATTCAGTAAAATCAAATAATAACATAATATAATACAGCTCTGATTTTTTAACTGAAGCATATAGGATTTGAATTACTTTGTTTACATTTTTTGACTTATAACCTATCATTTCAAATTTATTTGCATCAGTTTAGAATGTAGGGGCTCCAGAAACTGGTGTCCTTTTACTATACAGGAGAGAATCCAATTGGTTCTTTTTATAAACTGGAGTTGCTTTCTTTTGAGATATTTGCTGTTAATTTTTCCCAAATAATTGCTACAAGCTCTTTGCCAGTCTTCATTAATCACCCATAATGAGGTAAACTCAGCATTAGTATAAGGTACTATGATTTCTGCTGGGTCTGTTACTGACACTTGACTAAGTCTCATTCTTCCCTTTACAACTAAATCAAAACCTTTTCTATATAGGTCTTTAAATTTTTTTACTTTGTGTGTGAAGAAGATCCATTCTGAAATATTGTCATGTCGCTGCATAATGAAAGCAGTAGGGAATGTTAGAAGGTAAAATTACTAAAATACAGTTAAATTTGAGATCTAAGAGATCCACATATGCATCCTGTAATTTCTGTTCTATCAGAGTTAAATCTCTTTCTGCTTCAACTGTTAATTGTCTAGTAATATTCAAGTCGAATCACCTTGTAAAGTTTGAAAGTACTTACTTCCAAATCATCCTATTATTTCAACTGGAGCTGCTTTGCCTTTTATATATATGGAAGCAGTAAAAGCTGAGTGAACCTGTCACCTACTTTAAGCTGCATATCTTTCTTTACATAATCCATAATTTCAATATCTCCCTTGGAAACTTCATCTATAATTCCTGAATGCACAATGAATCCTTGGGAAGTCAAGTTACTTCTTCCTAAACTATTCCTACTGTTCCTGGGGGTAGAGGACCATAGACTCCGGTGACTATCTCATAACTCTGAATATTCTTGGCATAGTGTGAGATTTCTACTTATGGCTAGTCTAGGGCAGCACTGCCTACTGTAGCATGTATTAGATCTCCAATACTGACTAAAGTTCCTCTGGTTGCTCTGTAGATGAGTTATTTAATTGGAAATTTGTGGCTCATATTGTTTGCTTCTGGGGCTTGAGGTAGGCGCCATAGGATGTTTCCTTTTGGCAAGAGTTTACTCTGCATATATGTATATATATATATATATATATATATATATTTACATTCAATAGTCCAATGCCAACTCTTATCATGCCTTTTACAAACTCCAGGAGGCTGGGGCCTTCTTTCTGGATTATTTTTAACTTTAGGAATGCCCTGCTTACAATTCTTTTGTAAATGACCTTGTCTTCCAGAGTTAAAGCATCAGACATGTTGAGATCTAAGACTTTTAACCATTGCTTGTCCAATTACATTGGCATTATAAGTGTTAGGATCAATATCAGCACTAATCAGCTGATTACACTTTTAAAGGTCTAATGATTTTTTACACACTGCATTTGCATTTTCAAAAGCCAAATATTCACCTGCCTTGTGTCGGGATCTGATATTGCTCTGTTTATAGCTGAAGATAATCTTTGTAAAAAAAATCTGTGAAGGCTTCATCTGAGCCTTGTATAATCTTTGTAAATGATATAGACCCCTTTCCTGGCTCCTCCTTTATACCAGGTGCTTAAACCTACTACAGTATATTGTACTATAATAGCATCTTCAAATTGAACCTGAATTCGTAAATATGCATACTTACCCTCACCTAGCAACTTATTGATGCCTCTAGCACTATTAAGCTTTTCCATAATCATAGATTCTTCCCTCCACTAGGTAAGCCATTGAAATTGCTGCCCAACTTGTAGTGTAGCTGTTGCTGAATCGCTCCAGTCTTGGGGAATAATTATGTTTTGCATAGCCCATTGTTTAATACATGTTTCACATAGGGTGAGTGCATTCCATTTGCTTCTACTGCCCCTTTAAAACACCTTAGAGCTAGCATTCCTTTAGGTTTCCAGTCTAATTCATAATCTTGTGGATTTTCATGATTTGTAGGCATTTATTGCATGGTAACTGGGAAAGCTGGTGGGGTGGTCACTATTTCTCAATTTCATTTTTAAGTAGTGCCATAGGTTCACAGTTAAACACTGCTCTCAAGGGGAAATATTTATCTTGATTTGTTTCCTGTACACTTTATTATATTCTTCCCATTTCTGTATTTGGAATAAATCTTTTTGTTCTACTTCCTTCGTTTTTTGTCTCTCTATATGTTACATTTATATCTGTATATTTTCTAGTTGTACAGTCAATCATTCAATCCTTTTTGAGAAGATACAGTAGGTCAAAATCAGCACTGACAGCAAGAAGCCCTTCATCCCTTGCCCTTGCTTCTAAGGGACCTGAAATGAAATTTCCCATTTTTAATGCCAGAAAAAAATTCATTGTATCCTTTTCTACTTTCAAACTCTTTCTCAGAGGCCTGAAATAGCTTCCTATTCTTTTACAATCTGGTTGTTCAGAAGCTTCTGTTGATCTCCTGAAGTGAGAAGAATTTCTCCTCACATACGGCCTTTGGGTTTTTTTTTTTTTTTTTAACCTTGATTTGCTGTCTCAGAGGTTCTGGATGGTCTTTTTGTTCGTCTTTGCCACATGCCTGAGGCTCCCACAGCTTCCAAGTCTCTAGTGGTCAAGTCTTTCTGGATGCCTAGCTGAACTCAAATCATATTAGTGTGCTAGATGTAAAATTATTTTTCTTCTTGGGGATTCAAGGAGGAACGAGATACAATCTACAGGCTGCAAGCCTGGCTCTAGATGGTTTCAGCCTCTAAGACTGAATTAAACTCTGACTAGCAGCCTTCTCCACAGGCTGTTCTCTGTATTCCTGCTTCTTCTGTCTTCAGTTTCTTATTCTCTTGCTTCTCATTCAGCATCTACCTGTTTCTACCTTTCTTCTTCTTCTTCTTCTGTTTCCTCTCTCAGCTCTCAGCTTCTGACTGTTTCCTTATATATCCAGAGAGTTGAGATTAAAGATATGTGCCACCATTTGCCTACTGAGTTGGCTTACTTAAAGGCATGCAGTATATTGCCTTTAGATACAAAGTATTGTTTTGCATTAATGAAGTAAATCCTATAATTTACTTCTTAAATACTAGGCCAGCCAGTCTTGCTGCCACTAGGTGAAGGTCAAACTTAGAGACATGGAGTGTTCCTCATATCTCCATGCCAATCACTGGGGAGAAACCATAGAATTCTCTTTCACTTAGCATTAGCACAGAGGACAGGGTTAGCCTGACTAACATTTTTTTCTACCCTAGAGCAGCCATGCTGCTGGATCAGAGATTAAATATCTATCACACTGGTCCTTGAAGGTGATCCTTTCCCAGAGAAGCCATGTTGATGGATCAAGTATCAAGTGTTCCTCTACATAATAAACTTAAAGTAGTTTGATATGATTCAGGTATATATATATATATATATATATATATATATATATATATATATATATATATATATATATATATATATATAAAACAACAACACCCAGACCTGACTAGAATTCTAACATTCTGGATTCTAAAGATCAAAACCACTTTCCAAGGGCATTTTCTGTAATTGCAGAATTTGATTATTGAGACTATTACTGTGACATATGAGTAAAACACATATTACAGCAGCAATCTGTATTTGACCTTTGAGAAAGAAGACTCTGGTAAACAGCCTTTAAAGCTGAGCAAGGATAACAACAATACACATTCAAAAGTGACCAGGGAATGCCTATGAGGCCTCAATCCTATACAAGGCACTACAGGCAAATAAGAAATGATGAAAGTGGGAGAAATAGTCTTCCCCAGAGAAAGTCAAACCAAGTGGTTATCCAATACCAAATGTTCAGCCCTGAAAACATATATACAGGTAACATTATGCAAAATAAGCAGCTGGAATTTAGGAGTATATACATTCACACACATATACATATACATATATATGTATATATATTTATAACAACAACTAATGATAAAAGAGTCCATGGATTTGAAAGAGAGAAAGGAAAGTACATGGGAATATTTGGAGGGAGGAAAGGGAAGTGGAAAATTATTTGATTATATTATAGTCTCAGATAAGTAATAAGAATATGAAAGTCTTAAATTTGAATTAAAAATATGAAAATAACATTTAGATATAAATAAAGCTTATCTCTTTGGTTGTTTTATTACCACAAAATTCAATTGCTACATAGGACACAGTCCCATGAAATGTTGATATTTCTCTGATTTCACATAAAAGGAACAAAGTCTTATGTGTGCTCCATCTGATTTTAAGGTTGTGGATGAAAAGATCCATGATGATCCAGGAACACACTGTAATTATTAAATCTAAGTGTGTTAACAGAGACCATTAAATACTTGACAAATCAATTTTAGAAACAACTTGATGTTGTTGAAGATGGAATAATTTTAATAATAATAGATAAAATAGATTTAATGCCTTCAAAGTTAATAAACCACATAGCCGTACAATGTTATTATAAAGAGATAATTAAACAAAGATTTCATTTCCTGTTCTGCATGATGTGAAATAGAAATTACTATTTTCAAAACTAATCAACGAAGGAAAAATTATATAGTATTTGTTATGATATAGGAATTTTACTATATTTTTAGACAAATAATCTGTTGAATTCTTGATTAATATATTGATAACCTAATAGCATTAATGTATTTTGATTTTCATCATCAATTAACTGAGAAATGGCATTGACTATCACCAATGCTTATTAATAACTGAGCATAAAATGCACTTCAGCATTACGTCACTCCCAAATTTACAGAAAAACAAGTTTGCCAACATAATAAATTTGAATGTTAATCATGACCTAAATATAACTGCTAAATTGTATGTCGTTTGCAGAATAGAAACATCCTTTAGAAAATTATAGGACATAATACCAAGTATGGGTAAAATTAGTTATAAAAAGAGAGTGAAGTAGTCTTAGTCATACCTACCAACTATAATATATGAATCTATTTAAATCCTCATTTCATAATTTTAACTTAAAACTTGGTCAGGAGGAAATGTAATACATTTTAAATTATTTGTTACTGTTTGATGTTAACTTTTAAATTTGATTTAACCATAGGGTCATATGCAGTCACAAGAATAACACAGAAATTCAGTGCTCTTTATCCAGGCTTCCCTGTGTGATGGGTAATCTCGGTTTTCAACTTCACTACATTTAGAATATACTAAAACACAAACAGCTGAGCATATGTGCGGAGTATTTTCAGGATTGCACTATTTGAGATGGAGAAACTCGCTCTAAATTGGGATTTTTGAGGTCGGAATACGCACCCTAAATCAGAACCACACTTTCTTGTGGCAGCCCAGATCAAACGTTATAGAAAGAAGTTTTTGTATTTTGCAAGATTGCCCTCACTTTGCTAGCAAGTTCATCTATCACGATGCTGAGGTCTTCCTTCGCTTGTATTAAAACTTACTTCTTTCAGATTCCAAATGTAGATCAAAGATTAGTGGCTCTCCAGGAAATTTGTGGAATTCTAGCAACAGATTAGAAGTTTTGAGACATCTTTGGACTGAACTACCAGATATATATATATATATATATATATATATATATATATATATATATATATATATATATAAATTATAATAATATATATTTATATATTATATATATATGATTTATATATTTTTTATATATATATATATATATATATATGATTTTTCTCAGTTTCTCAGTTCTGTTCTGAACTCTGACTGTTCTGAACCCTGACTAATATACCCAGTGTTGATAGCTTGCCAACCTGCATATTAATAGTACACAGGGATAAGATCATTATCAAAAAGCTACATCTCTTGTCCTTTGTCATAACAGTTACCCATCTCCCTCCTGTGCTGACACCTTGATTAGCCACTAATATGATTTCATGTCTATAATTGTGTGGCTTCAAGAATGCTGTAGATTGCAGTTCCGGTGTATAGCAATGGAAATTAGCTTTTTCCTTCACTCGGCATGTCTCTGAAAACTCACTGCCTTTACACGTATCAATGGGTCCTCAGTCTCACTCATAGATGTCCGTGGTTTGATTGACAATTCAGTTTTATGAGGTTGTCTGTGCAGTTTCTGATTGAATTATCTAATGTAATTTCAAAAATATTAATAATATTTGCTCAGGTGTCTATGTGGACATATTTTATTTCTTAAGAATGAATACAAAAGTATTTAGTATATCAATATCAATAGTATTTCACTTTTGATATTTTCTCTAAAACTCAGTTAAGTCCCTCCAAATTAGGTTAGCTTTCTTTCTTATATATTGTACAACATGCTTTTATAGTAATTTTTCAATATTGTCTTTAGATTTATGATTATTTTGAGTATTTCTAAAAGATGTAATGTCTATAACACTGTTTTATATACTTAATTTATATCTGTGAGTGTCCAGTTGTTCCATTCCCATTTGTTGCAAAGATCACACATTAGCCATTGGATTTTGTTTGTTCTTTCCTCAATGACGAGTTGATTTTATTCATATGGTTCTGATTCCAGTTTGCTGCATGGGTGTAAGAGGTATGTGATAGCCATGTGGAACTTGGCTATCAGAATTTATTAAAATACTGAAGCTTTTAATAAATTCATGTAGAAAATATAAATTCATTAGAGAATATTTATTTCTGCAAAATACTTCCTCAAAAAATTCATACATGTGATATATGTAAGTATTGATCTTGTTTATATTATATTTTATTTTTTGTGTCCACATATTATTGGTTGATGAATAAATATAATTTTGGTACACAGTCACCCTACAGTATGCAACCTTTCTCGGCTTGATGATGGAGTCTGCTTGTAGATTATGTTTAGGAAATTCTTTATAAATACCTGTGATAAAATAATAGAAATAATTGGGATTTTCATTCACTGTTTCTACTTAATTATATATTTTTTCTGCATTTGTGTGTGAAGTATTTCTGTGTATATAGGGGTATCTGTGAAGAGGCCACAGGTTGATGTTGATTATTTTCCTTGTCAATCTCTCACTGAACTGGAGCTCACCATTAGGCTAGACTATAGGGCCAGTAAGTCCCAGGGATTAGCCTGACATAGGTTCCCTAAACACTGACATTGCAAAATCAAGCTGAGGAACACTGTATTTACATGGGAGCTGAGAATTCAAATTCAATCCTTATGCTTGATCAACAAGTACTTTGCCCACTGAGTGCCCTTAATTATGTCTCTTAATTTATTTATCTTGTTAAAACTACTTGTTTTAAATAAGCATGGTGAGAACATGAATTCTTCTCTGTGTTTCCCATCAAGTATCAAGATAGCAAAAAGTATAGCAAAAAGTATCAAGATTTTTGCTATTAAAAATGTTGTTTTATTATTTACATAAATGCCTTTCCTTACAAATAAGTTCTACTAAGCCCCCATTTTTCTCTGAGAAATTTTTTCCAGAGTGGTTTCTATATGCCATCAAGTAATACATCTGTAACAGTCACGAATATCATGCTGTGATTTATGTTTTAACCTAACTAATGTGATTTACATGAACCTTCCCACTTAGACTGGTATGGTATAAGCACAACATGCATCCATTTGTAATAGTATGGAAAACTACACATATATTATGTATAATTTGTTGTGTATTTTGCTTTGAATTTTGTATCCATATTCATGAAATAATAATAGTTTAGTAACTTTTATTCAAAGGAGTGGTAGATGATGATCCATTAGGAAAGATCATTTTAAAGATTTATATGGATATACAATGACTTATTATTCTCTCTACTTTTGAATATGCTTTCATTAATTTCAAGTTTTATTGTCCTACTCTCCTGTGCTATTAGTTTATTTATTGCTCAGAGTTGTAATATCTCATTGGATGTGGAACTTCATTTATTGTGCATTTTCTTGAATTGAAAGACCATGTGCAAAATGTTTCCACATTTTAAAATATATTCAAAACAGTTATGGGGTAGAAAAGCCATATGGCACCTGTCATGTTTGTTTTATTTTCCTAAAAGGCCATTCAATTTCTTCTCATCTGTTGTCACTCTGAACAAGAATAAACATGATAGATTCATGGTTAGAGGACACAGGAAAATAACCTGTCAGTCACTTGCAGAACACAGATGTTGAATGGTTGTGAAAATTGTTTTGCTAACATTATTAAGTGAAAATATTTGACATTTTATATTTCAATAAGATGTATGTATTAATTACAAATATTAACTGTATCCATCTTATGTGGACAGGAAAGAAAGTGAAACGAAAAACAGTAGTAATTCTATTTTAATTAAAAATGTACTTTTAAAAGGCCTTTGGTCTTTCCTAAAGTGAATTTTATAATGGATCCATGCCTAATTTCACTTTTTAGCAATTGGATATTGTATTTCCCAGAAACATTTTTTTAAAAATCTACTCCCCTGCCCCCCAAAAAAGGCTACTTCCTTTTCAATGTATTGTGTTGAAAATCAGTTGTCTATGGAAGCACTGTGTACTTTCAGGTTCCATTTTTCACGTTAGGTGATATGCTGGTTTTAATTTTGATGCCATACTGGAAAGTAACTATCAGGCCTTCTTTGTTATTTCTACTCTAGATGGTGTGTGTGTGTGTGTGTGTGTGTGTGTGTGTGTGTGTACATTTACACAGATTTTTGGATTTATTTTCGAAGTTCTGTGTTGAATATCATTGGTATGTTAGAAAAATACTGCAGAGAGACTATTACCAACTTTGATTGAGACAGAAATTTAACATTACTGTTCTAATCTAAAATACTTAATGGCCACTAGGCTGATATCGTCCTCTATTTCTTTCATTGGTGTTTGACAATGTTAAATGTATACAACTTTCACTTCTTTTGGATAACTTTTAAATTGCTATTAGATTTTCAGTGTGTGTTTGTGTGTGTGTGTGTGTGTGTGTGTGTTTGTTTGTTTATCTGCCTGTTTACAGCTGTGTGAAATACAAAACACATGAAAGCTAGCGGACAGTTTTTTGAATACATTCTCTCCTTTTATCATGTGGTTGTTGGTTTTGAACTCAGGTCAACTGACTTGGAGTCAAGCACCTTCACCTGATGAGCTATTTTGCCTGCCTTCATATTGGGTTAAATTTTATCTTTCATATTTTGAGAAAATGTGTTGTTTTGTATCAATTGTCACTGTATTTTTGCTTTTGGTAACATATTGTTTGGTTGTAGCAATGCTTCTGCTTTCTTCAGATATAAATCTCATGCATTTGAGGTTAAAATTGCTCCATTGAAAGCAATAGGGTATCCCATTTAAGAATGTGGATGCTGGAAGCCATGTGGTGCAATACACATTCACAATATACCACATATAATTTTTCTGATGTGCAGTAAATTTCATAACTCCATCCTGTCTCTAGTTGACTGTTGGGAAACACAGGATAACAATTTCTTGGATATTTGAGGTAATTGATTCAAATTTTGAATATTAGAACATAGCTCTAGCTCCATAAATGACAATATCATTATTGTTTTTTAATTTGCAATGAATGTATACATTATTAAGCAAATAAGTACACTCTTGGATAAAAGTTATTGATAAAGAATTCCTAATCTTATTTTGACAAATAGTTTTATTTTTATATTTTTACCCTCTGTCTGATTTTAAAAAATTAACAAAGACATGATTCTATGTACCACTTATCTAGTTCAAAACAATTCCCACGTGAAATAAGCTGCCCTTCTCTTTCCAACACCGCTTCATATTTTCCCCATTTACTGTCTCTTTCAAATGGTTCTTGAATCTGAGTAGCTAGCTTGACAAATATTGGAAAATCAATTTTTCTCTCTTTAACAAAGACACTTATTGAAGGTACTATGAAAACTCGCAATTCACCAAAGCATTTGAAAATTACACTCTAAAGAGATCAATTTTATTTACCAAGTCGATAATATAATCTATGTCATGGCTTTAATCCTTTTCAAGAGGATCGGAAGGGTTAGGTTTAGGTTCAGTTCTGTGTTGTTGTTGTTTTTTTGTTTTTTTTTCCTGACAAGTATGAACAAAATAAAAAAAGCATAGTAGAGAGTTACAAAGCCTATCTTTCAAACACACAACACACACACACACACACACACACACACACACACACACACATATTAAATAATAGTTACCTGTGTCCCCTATAAAATGGCTTTCATTAAGATTTATTATTATAGTTTTAGGAAACTTGGTAGTATTAGCATTGCATATTAAAAGAAGAAAATTTATAGTATGATCCAATGATACAGTTATGGATACATAATTAAAATATAAATGATGACTTTGGATTGCTTAACATTTGTGTTTTATTTATTGCATTACTTACAGTAAACTTAGGTAATGCCCTTCAAACACTGAACTCCATTTGTTTTTGTTTTTTAAATCAAAATGCACTCCACTGTAATCTGATCAACACTTTCCTGAAATTCTTATTTCTACTGTGCATGAAACACAATAAGGCCATTTGATGAAGGAAGTATTATAGTACCAGGAACAAGGAAACATTCCGGTTAGATATTTATGACACACTCAGATGACGGTTTGAGTATAAACTCAACAGATTTTTACAATGGCGGTACTATACTAAAAAATACAAGAAGAAAATCAGCAACAACTAAAGAAATACAAATGAATATAGTATATAAAAATTAATTCAAATAAAAAGCTGTAGAATGGGTATAAGGCAAAGAATTTAGAAATATGACAGTGTGCTAAGGTAGAAATTCATTATGGGTAACTAATAAAAGCCCTGAATGAGCATTTAGGACAAATTTCAGCATCAAATGCCCCACATTCTTAAATTAGTATACATACTTTGTTACTCCATTGAAGTTAAAATTTATTCTGCATGGCTTGTTCTAATAGACCTTGTTTCCCTTGGGACAGGGATTTCAGTGTTTCCCAGTCCTAATCCTGACTCTTGCCATATGCACTGCCTGTTACTCCTCTTATCATTTAATCTTCTTTTTCTTTCTCTACAGGTTTTGGACTCTGCTTCTTACTCATGCTGCTATGACTTACTACACATATACTACAAATGATAATGTCAGACACGCTAGCACATGCCTGTAACCTCAGCCTTCTTCGAGCTGAAGCAGGAGGACCACAATACAATGAAAGGCTAGCCTATAGAGTAAAATATCTCTCAGACAAAAAACAAAAACTAACAATCAGAATATTAATCTCCCGATTATAAGACTCTGTCTTTGTTCTACTCCTATATATTGACCAGGCCTTGGAGGGGTCATTCATATGCTCTCCATTTATTCAACATTATAATGATACCAAGAAGTACTAAGGACACTTTTCAGTTCATAAACTCTTGGCTTAGAAAATGGGAGATTATAAGATTTTATCCCAAAATAGATGTACAGAAGGAAATCCTAGCACCCATTTGAAATCCCAGTGCTATTACTCTTTCTCCCTCTCTCTCTCTCTCTCTCTCTCTCTCTCACACACACACACACACACATACACACACACACACACACACACACACACACACACACACACATAAGAGAGAAAGAGAGAATAAAAATATCAAAAGTTCAGTAATCAAGATAAGTGATATTTAAAGAAATTTAAATATGAAATTTATCCAACATATGGTGGTTAAATCAATTTTGATGTTATTTTCTTTGTCACATGGGATTGTTATGTATTAACTTCCATAAATCTATACTTACAAGGATTGATGATAACTAGAATGGATTCAGTGACTGGAATAGATTCAGTGACTTTGGTTTTCCTATTAATAATGTTTGCTTACTCGTTGACCTTGGTTAACTTTTTATCTCAGGGACAAAATGAATGAAAGCATTTCGCTTGGCATGTGTACGTGTATGTGTGTGTGTTGTGTGTGTGTGTGTGTGCGCGCACAAGTTTCCTTCTGCTATAGCAACTTAGAGGAGCAGTGTCCTCCTACCCTACCTAAAGCATACAGCAGATCAGTGCATTATGTGCCTATTGACTTGTTTCACAGATGAGAACTTCCTTATACCTCATTTATCCACCCTTTGATTCTTGCTGTCAAGAATTGAGACTACAGCCTGCACTCTCACTTAATCCTCTATTTTAGATGCTTCTTGATGAGAACAAACTCAATGTTGTCCCAACATCTGAGCATTGCAGTGCATTCTGTTCCTGTGCATGGTCTGAGAGTTTTCGTCTTATCTGGGAATTCATTTATTTGACATTTCATTTTTGTTTTTAATGAATCATTTCTACCTGTTTAGAAGGGGAGATCTATGTGAAAATGAAGACTTACTCATTACCTTGGCCACTCATATATTTTTGTGTACATTCTGGAAATGGAAGTAGGACTTTACCTGTGCTAAGCTTGCCCCCTGCCTCTCAGCTGCATCCCCACAGTTCCGATTCTTTCATGTGTATAACAAATTGCAGAAACATTTTAGAGCAAGTATGGCTCATGTGGTAGAGATGGCACTGATGGGGGTGCAGCATATCTTGTACTTGTGATGTTTGTTCCGTTTTGATTTCCACTTGAGGGAAAGAGAATTACTTAGAACTAATTAGGAATCAGTAAGATATAACATTGGGGCACAGGTATCTAGGGCAATTTAGTGGATATCTTGCTGTCCTATTAGCAAGAATTGAGTACTTTTGCAAAGTTATTTTTTTCCCTGTGGTTGTCGATCTAATTATGCAAACCTATAAAGGAAAGCGTTATTTATTAGGTGCACATTTCTTTTTACTTTCCCCCTGCAGTGTGATTCCTTCAGTGGAGTCACACTGGCATAAAATTTCCTATTATAGGAAACTATTCATTTCTCTGGTTCTTTTCTCAGTTTGTTATAAGGGATGAAAATAGCTCTTTCTTTTTCAAATATTTTCTCTAAGTTGCAAAACTTTAAAATGCCTGTGATGATCTTGGATAGGACCTAAATTAATATTCAATAGACAATTAGATGTAGGATAGTTTGAAACATATATCATGCACATCTGTGAAAATCTATAATATAAACTCATGGAAAAGTATATTTTCTTTCATGGCTTTATGTTTAGAAGAAATAATACTCTGAAGAAATAACATAATTTTTATGGAATGCAATACATGATCTGGAAATATCAATTTTGAACAAATCATAGTTACATGGATTTTGAAGGAGTAAAGAAACTTTCATAGGTCTCTAGAGTAAGAATGCCATTTTTCATAAAAAATTATTTCTAACATACATACATTAGGAACCACTGTGTAATTGCAACCAAAATACCAGGAAAAATTAGAAGGATATCATTGATTAATAGTTTGAGATGTTTCCATCCATAAGTACCTGCTGCCACGTGCTTGGAAAGAACAGCATTTTGGAGGGAACCTCTGGTTGGGAAACCTCTTCACTTTGTGGGTGTCTGGAAGCAGAAACTGTGACACTGGAAAACATGTTGAACACTCTGGGGTTCACAGAGTAACCTACCTCTTCCAGCTAAGTCCTCCCTGCTAAATTGTCCAGAATCACCCAAAGCGGTATTAGTTATACACTAAGGATTCTACACACTATTCAGGAGTGCATTTTATATTCAATCATAAACCTAATGAAATCCTATCAGTAACATAAAACTGTGATCAATATTCTGTTAATATTGGTTTAACCCCAATTGGGCCTAACCCAATTTTGGTGATTTAAATAAAAAAAAAACACTTTAGGATGGGATTGTAAAACTTTTCCTGGGAGACCTGAACCATTGAATTTATTGGTGATACATGTGGGAGTGAGGGAGAGAGATTATGTACAGGATCATGGGTGACATCAAGGTGCCATGTTGCTGAAAAGTGCATCTCTACCTCAGTGATGGTTCTAGAAAGCTCCATCCTTGGAGCTTGCTGAGAAATTTTCGGGAAGTTTCACAGAGAAAGTTTCCTTCCTTTCAGCAATGACTGAAAATACACCACGGGACTGGTGTCCCCTGAGTCTTACAACTTTTCCACTAGGTATCAAAAACTTCATTCAGAGTAAAAGCTACCTAACCTGTGGACTCTTGTGGAGTTTATCTCTTAAGCTAAGAAACCAAACTCTTCTCAGTATCTCATCATTATGGGAAAATGCAGCATATTCTGTCATACAGAGAATTCAATCATATTTGTTGAATAATGTATCTAAACATAGACTTTAAACTACAAATTGTGAAACTCAAATATTGGGGAATAGCAATGTGTATGTGTGTGTGTGTGTTTACATAATACTTTGGATTCAGTTATTTCTGCCCATGTGCAGTTAAATGTGAGGTTGTCTACTGGGGCATTAGTGACCTCTGGATGGTTCTGGCTCCCTCAGCAACCATCAACTGCCAATGGCTTCTCAGCTATGGGTAGGGCATTGAGAAAAGAAGGACATCGATTTGAAAAGGATATGTGTTGGGGGAAGAACCTGGGGATGTGGAGGATAGAAATAAAAAGTGAACAAGACAAAAGTGTACATTTTGTACATGTGTACAAAATTTAAAACAATTAAAAATAAGTGCACATGTCTGAATAAGGAAAGAAGTGAAGCATCAGAACACTTCAGGTAGGGAGATAGATATAATTCAATATATCATATGGAATTGTCCAAGAACCAATAAAATTAAAAAATAGAAGGATATCAAGTTCAGAGCAGGGATTAGAGAGGTTCTGGAAGCAGGAATATAAAATGAATATGACCAAAATACATTAGATGCATATATGAAATCCTTATAGGATCATTAACAGTATTGAATTTTCAAAATCAACTTAATATTGGCTTTGTAATTATTTGTTTGTTATCCTATTAAAGGCTTAAGCAACAAAACAGAAACTAGACAATATTGTATCTCGCAAAAAGGTAATGACACAATAAGAGAAACAATCAAGTATTTGAAGTGGCAGTTAGTATCTAAAATCTTTAAACAATACACAGTTCAACAGCAAAAATACAAAATGTAAATTATTCAGATATGACCTAAATGATTTGGCTTTCCTAAAAGAGTTCATGAACATCCCTGCAAATACTCCGATTATTTTATGGAAAGTATTATGAATTAGAGACATGCAGATGAAAGGTACAATGATTTTTTTTTCCTTTCACAGCTGTTCAATGGATGGTCTATTTCTGAAATTGCTTGAACTATGCCTTGAAATCCTAGGCTTGAATTAATATTGACATTAGCAGTTGTCCAAACACTTGTATAAGCACCTGGGATTTTTTCGAGGTTAGTACGGACATAGCATTAAGTCTCTACTACTTGCTTGCTAGTAAATGCTTATTACGTGTACAGTATAACAAAATAATCTGAAGACAATATCATCTCGGTTTAGCTCACTGAAGACCAATATTTATTTATTAGACAATTGTTTCTCATTGGTAAATATGATAGGCTGGAATACAAGTTAGATAAACTCAATAAAAGTTTATTAAAGGAAGACAAATATCAAAGTCTATTGTGAACATAAAAACATTCATGTATTCTACAGGCATATTTATTGATGTTTATTAAGCAAGTATTTTAACACAATATATAAATAATTGCCTAATGGCATTGTGGTTACAGAAGCTATTCATTCTAGCCCTATAAACTGTATTTACTAATAACAAATCTAATTACAATTGTGACTTTTCTTGAACAATTTTTATTGCTCTTAATTGGATTTTCAGTGTATGACTATACCTAATTCGTTACAATAACTTGCTCATTAAAATAAACAATACCATGGTTTATATGTATATCTCAAACATTTGGAAATTTGAAATCTTGATTCCCTCATAACAGTGTCTGAGCTCATTTGAATGCATGTTAGTCTTCAAATTTGATTTGATCTATCCTCTTCATCACCTCCATTACTCAAGAGCTTATCTACTTGACATATAATTATTAGCCTAATCTAACTGGTTAAGTGCAAAATCTTTGCACAGTGCTTTGAATTTAATGAATGCTTAGAAATACTGTGGAAATTCATTTAAAATCAACTGTTGATCACATCAACAAACTTTTTAGTCAAAACTTGAATACATCTTATGTCCACATTTACATTCCTCCCTCTGTTGATTTTCATATTCAAATGCTTCTTAAAATATCTTTGAGGAATCATTTTAACAGTTTACTTATAGATATGATTTTAATACAGCCAAATCAGGTTATAAGGTTACTTTTTCTCACTTAACTCCTAGGTTAATGTGAAGTACACTCTGAAACATACTTAGTAAAAGATACATACAAGTAAACATTGAGCTTAGTTATTTTGCCATGATTACATGGTAAATACATGAAGTTCATATATTTGAGATATTTTTGTATTGTTTTGTTTTGTTTTTGCTTAGGATAATTTTTTTTCCAGTTCCCTCCTATTGCCTGCAAATTTCATGACATCAGTTTTTAATAGTTGAGTAATACTCCATGTGTAAATGTACCATATTTTCTTTTCTTCCATTCTTCAGTTGAGCGACATCTATGTTGTTTCCAATTTCTGACTGTTATGAATAAAGCTGCTATGAACAAGTGTCCTTGTTGCAGGATGGAATGTCCTTTGGGTGTATATCCAGGAGTGGTATAGCTGGGTCATGAAGTAGGTTGATTTACAATTTCCTGAAGAATCACCATTGATTTCCATAGTGACTGTGCAAGTTTGCACTCCCACCAGCAATGAAGGAGTGTTCCTCTTGTTCCACATCCTTGCCAGCATGATAGTCATTTGTGTATTTTTGCTCAATACATACACAAATGTGTATTGTGTTATAAAGAGGATAGTGCTTGTGAAGAAGAGACCTGCTCAGCACACTGCTGATCTTTCATTGTCTCTTATCCATGGTGATCTCACTTTCACCTCCAAATGTCCCTTTCCTTGGTATTTATGGAATTCATGAGATGAAAAGTCCCAGGCAGCTGTCTCACATCAGAATCATTGTGATTATATGAAAAAAAACTGAGAAATTTTAATCAGATATGTTTTGTACACTTTGACTTAGTCTGGCAGAACTTTGCCATTTGATAAGCATATTTGTACAAGAGTTAGCACAACTATGATATAAAACTGTCTATATCCCACAGTGGTCAGTGGCTCCAATTCAAATGCAGGTTCTACAAAAACTATTCCATTTCTTTTGTTATGGTTTAGGTTTGAATGAGAGGTCATCCAGCCATCAATATACAGGATGGTACCATTGCCCAGTGTTTTAGCTTCCATGTATAATTTATTTTATTTAGAATAGTGAAGTCGACTTTAACTATATATTCTCAACCTTTAGGTTTTCCTCTATACTTAAGGTGATGAACGATTGCTACATGGATTTAACCCATTTTCTTCCTCCATTTATGCATTGATGGACATCTAGTTGACTTCCTTCACTTGGCTACTGTGTTTATTGCTGCTGTGAACCTAGAGTGTAGCTAGTATTTTTCTTACTTATTTCATTTTCATTTTCATTGAGTGTGTATTAGAAGTGAGAATGTTGGGAAACATGAGGATTTAATTTTAAAGTTTTTGAAAGGCTCCCTGGTGAAGCCATAATTATAATAATTTAAATTGTAGACAGTAGTGTAGAAAAATATATTTACCCATCATTTTAAGCAATATATATTATACTTTGCTACTTAAAATATCCATTATATCAAATATGTAGTAACATCTCATTGGAATCTCTATGATAATGTCACAGAACACTTTTCTTGGATCTGTTAGCATTTTGTATATGTTCTTTAAAAAATAATCTTCATTCTTATTATTATTGTTATTGTATTTATTTCATGTGTGAGAGACAGAGACAAAGAGAAGTAGTAAAAAGAGGGAGGTAATCTAGGAGAGAGTCAGATACAGAGAGGAAGAGGGAAGATAGGAGAAAGAGAGAGAAGCGTGAGAGAGAGAATATGTGTATGTTTATGCCAGGTGTGTCAGGCCTGCAGAGGTCATTCATAAATATCAGTTCCCAGATGTCCTGGAGCCTTAAGTAAAGGCAGTTTTGAGCCGCTCAACCTGGGTGCTAAGAAATGAACTAGGATTCCTTGAAGAACATCACATGCTAGTAAACACAGAATCATTTCTCTAGCCCTGTATGTATGTCTTTTTTAGTGTTTAGAATTTTCAATCTGCTACTTTTACGTAGAGACACAAGGCTGTGTGAAAGCTAGGAAAGGTCTATATTCCAGCAGTCTATGTGAAGGGTTCACTTTTAGAGGTCTGTGTAGTCTGGGTAGAATGTAAAAAGAATGTTAGGAATGCAGGCACACATTTTAATCCCAGCATTCAGAAGGTGGTGTTGGTCCACCCTTTAATTCCTAAGAAATAGAGTGTGGAAGCAGACACAGGAGGCAGAGCTCAAGAGTCAGTGTCATACAGTAAGTGAGATCTGAGATGAGTCAGATTGAAGGAGAGGCAAAATGACAAATCAAAGGAAGAGTTAGAGTGATTCAGAGTGAGGACATGCCCATCTCTCATGATAGAAAAGCAGGCTCTTAGCTCAGAGCAGAGTCAGTTGCAACAGGCACTATGGAGCAGAATCAGTTACAGCAGTCAGTATGAAGCAGGCAGATGGGGCAAGACACAGGGACTATGAATCCCTCTGACTAAGGAGCAGAGAGGCTGACTGAGACAGTATGTAACAATGAGGGGCTCAGGGAGAGACACAGAGACACAGAGGCAGCTTGGAAGAGGAGGTCAGTATCAGATGAGAAGAATGAGTCAGTCTGAAGGCAAGCAGAGCAACTTCAAGAGAAGTTGCAGGTATCAGCCAGAGTCTGCCAGAGTTAGAAACGTTCAGACAGAAACAGTCAGCCAATTCAGAAGGTCAGTCTCAGCTTGAGCCAGACTAGCAGGTGAGTTAAATCAGTAGAGTCAGAGTTTAGAAAAAGCTAGTCAGAGCGGCTCAGTCAGCAGTAAGCATCAAAGATTGATTAGCATATTCAGAGGTTTAAATGTGCTAGATTGTACGGAGCCTGAGGCTGAAGGCTTCTAGTTCTAGACTTTACTGTAGATTATACTGAAGCTGACAAGCTCCAGGGCTCCAGACCAGAACAGGTGATTTATCTAGCCAAAGAACAAATTGTCTTTGAACCTGAATCAATGCCTATGTCTGGTGAATCAACAGCTACACGTTAATTCATTAAATATTTTAATTTAATCCATTTTATTAGGTTATTAAAACTATTCACTTGTGTGGAAAATGAGCTTTGTCTATGTGCTATTTAAAAGACAAGTATTTTTCAAATTATTAATAAGTATGGCGAATAAACCATCCATGGTCATGTACCTACCTATATCTACCTATCATCCATCTTTCCCTGTCTGTAATAATTCAGATACGATCTTATTCATTGCAATAGTTTGAAGCAAAGATAATTCTGTCTTTTAATTTCTTCATTATGTGAATTCTGAGAAATTTTCAAGGGTTATACATTTGTTACAGAAGAGAATAGGCTCAAAATTACAATTCATTCTTCCTTTTGATGGAGATTTTTCAGCACAAAGAGGAGGGTATAGTTGGATATTTGGTAACATACAAACATCAATGCAGAAAATTAATTATTTCTGTATATTTTGAGAGGTAATTGGCAACTACTAATTTCAAGATTCATATTTGGGCCAAATAGCCCAAACTTTCATTCTAGAAAACAACTGCTTGATATTTCTCCCGGGAAATTTTCATTTTAAAAATAAAATGTTCATCTACAGCAGATAAAGGCAAAATGCTGCACATACACTGATATTCATAGTGACTACAGATATGACAATATTTATTTATTAATGATTGCATATTGGTAACAAAACATCTATGTACATTCTGCTGCTTTGCATTTCTTTGTATTGTCAACTATTTCCAATAATTGCACAGTTATAAACAGATAGAAGCGTGAAGATAAAAGACACATGTTAATGCGTCAATGAATGCCTTATTTTACTTATAAAATTTAGGTAAGTGTACATGTAATAATGGTCTATAACACTAGAGAAAACCAAGCTGCCCATAAATAGCATCACATTTAGCTACTAGGCTAGGAAACAAAATAATTGTTATATTAAAGAAGTAAGATTTCCCCAGAGAATAAAGACCGATCAAAAATATTACCTCTGATATAAAGCTGCAAATTCTATTAATTTTTTTCTAGTTCAGATTTATGATTGAAAAAAATAATGTGAACCTTAATATCATTTTGTCTTTGTGAAAAGAAGAGAGAATATCATGGAGAAAGTAAAAATATCTATCATATTTCTTTAACAGAGTCCTGAACTATCAAGTCTGTGATTTAAAAGACCAGGGTAGGAAGAGCTTGTCTTTTATTAAAGGGAATTATAAATTATTTGCAAGGCCTAGAACTTGCCAAATACAGTTATACGAATTGCTTTTACATTAAAAAACATTTTTTTAATGTTGTACTTTATCAATTACTGAATAGTTACAAATGGCTAAGAAGGCATGCTTTTCTTTGATTTGTATATTGTTCTTATTATTCTCTACAGTTTGAAAACTTTGAAATTCTAAAGGTTGGAAAAATGGCATGAGATATTAGTCCAACAATCTTGGTGATCAAAGATTGATTTCTGGGTAGACAGACAATTTCAAGTTGTCCTTTGGCCTGCCCACAAATTCTTCTCACTTTCCTAACTTCCCCTAACTTCTCACTAATTTCTCTACCCATATAACTTTGTTTCTTTCATTTAAATGAGAAAGAAATTAAGTCTCTTTCAGTCTCTGGAAACAAGTAAATGAAAAGAAGTAGTTTAATGTGAAATTCCAAGCAGTAATTGTTATCATAATAAAACTTGTATCAGTACTGATCTTACTCTCATTTACTGGACTAGTGTTCATTAGTGTATACTAAGGCATAATTAAATATTCCTTAATTATTAATTTTAAAGTAGAAGATTTGGGACATTAGTTTACCCTTACCAGAATCAGTAAGTTTAACCTGAAGCATGAATGTCATATATTAAATATTAAGAAAATGTAACAAAACTATAAGCAAGCATTTTCTTTAATCTATCATGAAAAAATATGTTCATAAGTTATTTGATACTAGGGCACCTGAGATGTTTGAAAGACAGAGCAGCTATATACTTATATGTGTGTTAATCTGTGTGAGGGTGTTTGCATGTTGTGTGTTTGTGTGTGCATGTGTGTGTTTGTGTGTACTTTGTTTTCCCTTGTATTTTCTTTACTATTTAATATTGTTTGCTCAGCACTCTTCTGTGGAATTTTCCCATACTGTTATGTGTCAGCAGGTGACAATATCAGAGAACGGCTGTATAGAGATTATACCAAAGTGAATTGGGTCATAATACTTTAGGTTCTGCTTAATTAGCTCAATTTTCTCAAACTTAGATTTAAAAAAGTCATCAATTATCATTGATTGATATAGACTCATTCAAATTAGCAATGCTAACAATGAAGATCTTTGTGTTCCAATTTGTTGAGAACTCTGAATTGTTCCTTAAAAACTAAATTAAACTAGTCTCCACATACACTAATACCTAAAGGCTCTTCAGATTTATGTTGTTAGCAAACAAATATCTACATTAAAGTATTAACTAAGATCTTTTATGAACAGAACTTTTAATTTAACTGGTATAAAATAAAGACCCAAATCCTAATTTTTTCATGGTGTGAACAATCTCTATTTTTCATCATTTTAATAATTTGGTTTTAAAATTATGATGATTGTTTGAAAATTCTACTAGAATATTTGTAGCTAGAAGGTAACCAAAATAGGGCAATGGCTTATAAAGTGCCAAACGTGTATGTCTAGTGAAAAAATCATTACCTTTGGTGTGCCTGAAAATACTGCATCATTACATTATATTTGGATCTCCATTACATACAATTTAATCACAATAAAGACTAGGTACAATAGCTTGGAAGATAGGAATGAGAAAATAA
>JAMJFZ010002543.1:0-107128 GCA_026225945.1 Cricetomys ansorgei
AGGTGAGGCAGGGGTCGGGAATTTTAGCTCAGTGGTAGAGTGCTTGCCTGGCAATCACAAGGCATGACTCAGCAAGAAAGGCAGAGGCTCCCAACCAAAAATATAGGAGTCGAGGCCAGGAAGAAATCGGGAGTTCAAGATCACCCTGTTACAGCAAGTTTGAAGCCAGCCTGGCCTGTGTGAAACCATGTCTGAAAAAAATTAAAAAAGCAGGCCAGTTTGCGCTACATAGTGTCAGGCCAACAGTGAAACACAGCGAAACCACTGTCTCACGGTGATCAAAATAAAAACGTTTGTATATGACATGTGGGTGTGGGTAAACATATTTCCGCACTTTAGACCGAGGTCTATGTAAGGTGTCTTCCTCAATCGCTCGTCAACTTATTTTTTGAGGCAGATTCTCTCACCAAATTTCAAACTCATTGGCTCAGATAGGCTGGCTGACCCATGAGCTCCAGGCTCTTCCTATGTCATAATCCTATCCACTTCCGTTACCTTTCCTGAACAATTAGGAGCAGCTGAGTGGGCTGCTCTGGCCCTTACTGGGATTCTCTGCAGAGAATGAAAGGGTTTGCTCTTGTCTTAACAAGTCTAAGTTAGTAGTCTTAGGATAGGGTGCAAGCTACAGCCACTACTGTTATCTGCTGTTAACCCGCTAATCAGTGTTCACTCCTGTGTCTGATTCACTGGAGCATTTTTGTTTTGCCCTGTTCTTCCCTGCGCTAGGCATTGAAGCCATGTCTTGAATGTGAAACATTACCACTAGCTGCCTCTGTGCCCCAAATATCTCTTTTAATTCCCCACTATAGTATTGGAGAGTGAGCTTAGGGCCTCATGCATGCTAGGCTGTATCAACAGCCCTTCTTTTGTTTTTTTATTTTTGAGAAGAAGTCTCGTTACATCATACTTGGCCTTGAACTCGACTTGTAGTCCAGGCTGGTGGTCTTGAACTGGCAGTCTTCCCACCTCAGTCCCATGAACAGCTATGGTGGAGACCCATGCACCACCAGGTCCTGATCCCAAAATCTTCTAAAAATAAAATATTTTATTGAGCCTACACTGAGAGTCTTTGTTTGTTTGTTTTGTTTTGTTTGCTTAAAATAACTATACATAAACCTATGTTCTATTTCAGATTAAAATCATTTACTTCCTATTTCCTTTGTTTCTCACAAATGTGGTCATTGGATCACCTACGTTAGAAGCACTTCAGAATGCTCTTTTTAAAGTGAAGGCCATCCCAACACTCGGGAGGCAGAGGCAGATGGATCTCTGTGAGTTTGAGACCAGGCTGTTCTACATAGAGAGCTGCAGGACATCCAGGGCTACGTTTCCTGATGCAGAGGGGACAGGGGAGGATAGTGACATCCTCATACAAGCTAAAGCCCACTTGGGCCATTGTACATAATACAATGCATACACCGATTCAGCTGCTAGTGCAGCTGAGTTCCCCCCACCCCCCATGTTCTAATCTGAGTTGTTCTGTGTTTCATCTTGAGATAAGGTCCCACAAAGCCCAGGCTGGACTTGAAATCCTGATCCTCCTGCCTTCACCTCCAAGTGCCAGGATTCCAGACAGGCTCCACTACCGCCCGTCTTCTATGGAGAGCTAACAATGGAAGAGAGGTGTTTGATTCACAGTACTCAGTGTCTACCTTTCCTCTTATGCTGGCAGACTCCAGCTGGTCTTGAACTTGCAATGTGCCCACAGACAGCCTTGGATTTTTGATCCTCCTGCCTCTACCTCCTTAGTGCTAATACTGCAGGTATGAGCCACCACACCTCTTTGTGTGCAGCTGGAGCCCAGGGCTTGACTGAACGCTAGGCGAGCACACTCCACCAACGGAGCTCTACGCCCAGTCTCGCTGTCTGTTCTTATAATGTTATAATGCAAACAATTAGCTAGAATTGCAAGATAAGAATCGAGGGAGGTCCTGAGAAATCTGGGCTTTCACATACAAATGGGGGAAATTTCCCCACGGGACAACCACTTCAGAAAAGTCTGGCATTTTCTCCAATAGATAAACAGCTACCACGTGACTCCAAAACTCAACTCCCCAGTATATAGCAACAAAAATGAAAACATAATTTAAATGGTAACATTTTATCATTGATATTTATCATAAACACCATCACTGATATTCACACATACACCCATGTGATCTTGTCTTTGGTCTGTAAAACATCAATTAAGATGGTCCAATTCTTTTCTCGCTTTAACTTCCAGGAGCTGTCAGACCTTCTATTTCCCCCTTACAGGAAATAGCACCTACATCAGTGTTTTCTTTCACTTCGACTAATTTGTTGCTCTGGAATTCCTATACCTTCCCATGCTGAAGTGTCATATTTAGCAAGTTAGTTTTATAGTAAAGACAATTTAAGAATGAGTAGCCTCAGCTGCTAAGGGTGCGGGATAGATGACATTCTATACCGAGCATTATGGGATACTCACTGACAATCTTCTTCTAAGGGCATAAAAGTATCTGTTCTTTATTTTGACATGAGGGTAGAGTTCATACCTTATATTATCAGAAACTCAGATATTCGATTACTTTGTTAAGACAGCTACATATATATATATATATATATATATATATATATATATATACACATATACATATATATGTATATATATAATGTATGTGTGTGTATATATATATATCTTATATATCACACATATATAATAGCTGCATACATATTCACATTGTTTCTACCCAATCAGTGTACAAAGCAGTTGTTTTTCCCATATCAGCCTCAAATAAAGGCAATTATGCTATGGGCTCAATATCTTGTACCTGGCTCACTCTGGCAGAACATTCATGAAATTCGTACCAAGCTGAAAGTCTGGCTCCTAGACTCTAGGAGGCCCATTCTCTACGAACACTAGGCTCTTGTGTGAGATTCACAGCTTTTCGTTTTATTATATCTAGCTTCTGTCTAGTCTGAGGGCCCAGTTTAAGCAAGTGTGCGAGAGGAATCTCAGCTGAGCAGGATGGCACATCCGATAGTCCCAGCACTTAGCAGGCTAAGGAAGGTGGAGAATGGGCTCAGTACATGCTGAGCTCTAAACCAGACTGCGCTACTCAGCAAAACCTTATCAAGAACAAAGAGAAGAAAAGAGGAGGAACTTCGCTTATCTGCCTAACCCACTCTGAAACATGAACATCACCCTCCACCCTGACCCCTTGTCAGTTCAGGTGGCTGTCAAGGTGACCTAGCTGTCACCTTTCTGACTATGTATTTAGCCAATCATCATTCTTACCTGTCAGCATCAGCAGCCCACAGACAGCCTTCTCTCACCATTGCACCACTAACTGAGGGTATAACTCCAATCTGTCCTTTCTCTGCTGACCCCTGCCCTACCCTGCTGGTAGCTCAGCCCCAGGTGCAGACAGAATGTCAACTAAAGGCCTCCTCAACTTGCCAAAGTGGTTGTTAAGGGCTGGTATAATCCTCATACTCAGTAGACTAGGGCTGGAGGGTTGCCAAAGATTTGAGGCTAGCCCGATCCCAAGCCCCTATAAATACGCCCTGAGCCTGTCCCAGGAAGAGTTGAGTTCATAACTTATACAACTCAGGGTGGTTAGAAAGACCTTCACCATGAAGCCATTTTAAATTGTTACAGGACATCCTAGGTCACATAAGCCCTCGTATGGGAAGTGTATACCTATAGCCTGAAGGGTTCCCCAAGACAGGCAATAAATACTTCAGTCTCCTGGGGCAAAGATGCCTCACAAGACCATCACAGATGAAGGCCTCTTACAGAGTTAGTCCTGGAACTGGATCAGATCTGAGATCTAACTGGCCCAGACCCACGGGAGCCAAGAAAGGTCCAGCTGGCAAGAGACTTCCCGCCTCCCACATCTGCTTTCCCAGGCCCCAGTTAGACTCCCCTTCTTAAAGACCTGTATTCCTCCTTCTCTGCAAGTACTCCTCTAAAAGGGTATTGAGAATAACTCTATATGAAGAATAACCTACATTTTAGTTTCTCTTTTTACTTCACTAGCTCCTCAGTGCCTTGAATATCTTACCAAAGGGGATGTGTTTTTGCGAATCATGTCCTGGTATTATGCACTTACCTGAGCTGGCCAGTTAAAGATAAAACATATCACTGTCTCACAGTTGGTGTTCTCATATCTCTCATATCTCATGTACAAGCTAACAAAGACCTTACAGATGGGTGTAGTGTCTTGTGTCTACTACAGTCCGAGCTTTTGGGGAGGTTGGGTAAAAGACCATGTGAGCCTAAGAGTTTGAATCTAGCCTGGGCAACATAATGAGATTCTTCCTCTTGAAGCAAAAAGTTTTAAAAACTCCCTGATCCTCAAAGCTACCTCACTTCTATCTATAGAGACACCATTGATCTTACCAAAGTGAGACCTGCAAACGATGAGACCTACAGCTCAGAGACCTATGGACACTACAGCATATTCTCTTGAGTACTGTTGGTGGCGGCGGCGGCGGTGGTTTTTGCTTTGTTGTTTTGTTTTGCACAGGACTAACCACAGAGTTTTTCACTCAGGCTCACCATGCCAGAGCTCATGAAGTTATTGATACCGTGTTAGGAAACCTATTAAACTAAATTTTCTGTCAACTCACACCACAATGAAGCTGCCAGATTTGAAGACATCCAACATTGATAAGCCAATGAAAAGCATGGATACACAAATTCTCCACACAAAGAGGCAGCCAGACAAAACCACACCCGGTGTGCACAGGTCATGACAAACAGCAAGAGCTTCTTCTAAAAGTGATCTGCATTAGAGCCTAGCTTTGTTGTTTAGTTTTGTTTTTTGAGACAAGATCTCTCTGTGTAGGCCTGGCTGTCCTGGAACTCAATATGTAGACTATGCTGGCCTCAAACTCACAGAGATCTGCTTGCCTCTACCTCCCAAGTGCTGGGACTAAGGGCATGTGTCACAACACCCAGATCTAGTCTGTATTATGTTGCTCAGGAAGAATAAATTTCAAACCTGTCTCCTTTTCACAATCAATTTAATTAGCATGGAAACTCTTGTAATGGAGAAACACAAGAGTATACATTCAGAATTAAGTAGCCAGCATTGAGACACATGCCTATAATCTCAGTACCTGGGAAATTGAAGAGCTGTGTAGCAAGATCAGTCTCAACAAGAAAAGGCATGTCTGTAGTTATTACATGTGAATTCTCCAAGCCAGGTGTAGTGCCACGCCCCTACAGTTCCTGTACTCGGAGACTAAGTCAGGGAGATTGCTTGTGTCCAGGGGCCAGGCCAGCTTGGGCAGCACAGGAAAACCCATCTCAAAAACAAAAATCACGGGGCCAGCGGGATGGCTCACAGGATGAAGGTGCTTGCTGCCATGCCCAATGAGCTGGGTTTGATGGGGGGCACCACATGGTAGGAGAAATGGGACTCCCACAAGTTATCTTCTTACCACCCCACCACCATGGTACCCACACACATACCCTCACTGAAGCAAATAAATGAATGTAAAAACATTTTTATACTCGCAAATACAAATTTTCCCATCAATTGAAATACACTACCCTCATACTTTTGAGGCACAGAATGGTGGGGTTATGACTCATTTGAACTAAGGAAAAAAATTAAGGAGCAAAGACTCATGAATAATCAACCTTTCCTGAAACCAAAGGTCTGTAACTGCCAACAGAGATGTCAGAATGTCAGCGAGTCCAGATCCCCAGCAAGGACACAAGTAAAGTCACCCACTCTTTCTTGTTTTCATGGGAAGGGGTGAGCCAGGGCGGAGACCACCTTCTTAGAGTTTATTCTCGTGAAGGGAAGCCCTGCTCAATTCTTGGCATGTCAGGCGGAGTGTGTGGCTCTAGAATTTGCTTTCTTTTTTCAAATATTCTTTTAAAAATATTTTTACTTTATGCATAGGAGTATTTTGCTTGGTTATATGTGTGTACCATGTGCACACAATGCTCACAGTGACCAGAAGAGCGTGCCAGATCCCCTGGAACTGGGTGATAGGCAGTTGTGAGCCATCGTATGGGTGCTGGGAATAGAACCCTGGTCCTCTGCAAGAGCAGCCAGTGCTCTTAACCAATGAGTCATCTCTCCCGTCCCTGAAATTGGCTATCTTGAACTTTTTTTTCTTTTCTTTTCTCTTTTCTTTTGAGATAGAGTTCTATGTAGTCCAGGCTACCCCTGAACTCACTATATAGCCACAGATCTTGAACTTCTTTCTGATCTTCCTACCAGCACCCTCCAAATGCTAGGGTTACAGCAGTGACCACACCTAGTTTATGAGGTGTTAGGGATTGAAGCCAGGGTTTGGTGCATGCCAGGAAAGCAGCCTACCAACTGAGCTGCCTCCCTAGCCTGCATTTACATTTTTGAAAGTTTGCTGGGACTGCAGCATTGTGATAAGGAGACTCAGGACCAGTCCTTAATGACAGGTCACCTTTAAAGGGACTAGAAGCCGGGCTACCATAGGCAGATTCCTTACCTCTTACTTCTCTTTATTCTCCTATGGCTTCCTAGGGGAACCTCTCCGGTAACTGAAGTTGTTTTCCCATACAGAAATAGCAAAGCAAGTTATCCAGGCAAAGTGGACACTGAGCAATCTCACCTGTGACTTTTTAACTGGGATCTTGGCAAAAAAAGAAGAAAAAAAAATTGATCTGCGAACTTTCTGGGAAAGTGAAGCAAACCACCCACTGGCTTCTTGTCCTTTTTCTTTGTCAGCAAAGCAGCCAGCTGTGACCAGACCTTTCTACTGGCTTAAAATCTTGGGTGAGAGGTTGGTGGAGAGAAGGACCAGTTGTTAAGCACTGGCTCCTCTTGCACAGGAACTGGGCTCTGATTCCTGGCATCCACATATTGGCTCACACTTGTAACTCCAGTTCCAGGGATGTTCTCTTCTGACCTTCATGGGTATCAGACATACATGTGGTCCACATACATACACGCAGGCAAAACACTCTAACACACATAATAAATCTAGGGAAAATATTAAAAATTCTCTCAGGGGTTAGGTATATTGGCAAATGAACAATTGCCACCTAATAAAATTCTCACGTACACATGAGGAATTTTTTTCCTTTATGTTTTCTGTTTTTGAGACAGGATCTCATGGAGCCCAGGCCTCCAAACTCAGAGATCCAACTGCCTTTGCCTACAGAGTGCTGGGATTATAATCACCACCACACTGGGACTAATTTTGAACTTTGATTCTCCTGTCTCCTACATGCTAAAATTATAGGCACATGACACCATAGCACAGGCCCTGCCCTTTGATTCTGGCTTTCTGCTGTTTTATTTTTCCAAGCTCAAAAGTGTGTATGGGGGAAGTATGGCCACAGATTGTTTTCTGGCTTTTTAAGATAGTGTTGTTTTTCTCTCTTCCTTTTTTATTTTATTTTTTAAGTTTTATCTTGTGAGTGGGTGTTCTGCCTACATGCAGGTCTGCGCACCACCTGTGTTGGATCCCCTTGGGACTGGAGTTACAGTTATGAGCTGCCGTGTATGTGCTGGGAATTGAACCCAACTAGTGTTCTTAACCCATGAGCTGTCTAATTTTTTTTTTAAGTTAAGACACTTCACACTTTTTTGTTGTTTTCGTTTTGGACATAGGTTCTCTCTACATAGCCCCAGCTGTCCTACAATTCACAACAGAGATCAGGCTAGCCTCAAACTTAAGAGATCCACCTGCCTCTGCCTTCTGAATGCTGGCCTGGCCTGAGGTGTGTGCACGCGGGGTGTGTGTGTGTGTGTGTGTGTGTGTGTGTATACACTTGTGTGTAAGGAACTCAGAGAACAACATTCAGAGTCAGTTCTCTCCCAAGTCATCAGGCTTGACAGCAAGCACCTTTACCTGCTGAACCCTTTGGTGACCCTTTCTTCCTTCCTCTATGGGGGCTTCACAGCTGCTCAGGCCACTCTCTAACTCCTGGGTTCAAGTGTCCTCTCCTATCGCCCTCCAAGAGCAGTAACAATATGTTCAGCTTCATATTAGCTTCACATTTCTTTGAGCTCTGCGATCAGACTTCGTCTTCCAATGCCGTAACCCAGTTGAATTCCCCAACAGGCCAATTGGAATTCATGTATGTGCTTATTAATGTCATGCACATGAAGCAGGTCAATGAAAGCAACACACAAAGATCACATGACAGCAGCAGGAAAGTGAGCTATCCCCTCTGAATTTTATTGAGTCTCAAGCTGGCATTTCTTCACAGGGAATAAAAAAAACCCCACAAACTCAAGCATGACCCTTGTGACGAACCAACGATGAAGCCTGCTCAGACTACACAGGAGCAGATGCCAGTTCAGAGCAGAGCCCACATGAATGAATTTTCATTCAGTACAGACAGACATTTACAGCCAATAACACAAAGGCCACAGACAAGACTGCAAGTACACCAGAGCTCTCCGTAAGTCCTGGCCTGGCTCTCACAAGTCTAACACTTACCCGCCGGGTAGAAAGAACTCATGTGCCAATGCCAGAACCTTTACAGCTCTTAATTCAGCTTCGAGTGGCGATAACAAGGACTGACCTTTGTTCCAACTAGCTGCTTCCCCCCGCCCAATCTAAAGTCATCTAGCAGGTTAATTTCAATATAGTGAAAGGAGTCACCTGACTAGCTGCATCATGCACTGGTGACAAGGACGGGTTTAGTGAGTTTTGAGCTCAGGCTGCTGGACCTTCTGGCTGGTCCTGTCCACCTCTGCATTCTGAGACTCAGTAGACTGAGGATAAAAAGGACCTACCAGCCAGTTGAGAGGCGTGTTGTTCACAAAGTAATCCATCACATCATCTAAGGAGCCCTTCATTTTCTGCAGCTGCCCCTTGCTAGAAGCGAGGAGGCCATCGGACACCTCCTAAAAGGAGGTGGGGTTGCGGAACGCCGAGTAGAGGTCGCCTGCCATCACCCCCAAGTGGTTGGTCTGATCTTGAACGCTCTGTGGTAACCCTTGGATGCTGGACAGCAGAGTCTGGCATGTGGTCTGGAGCTGCTGAGCCAGGTGGCGAGCGATAGCCAAAGTACATGATTCGATGTGCTAAAAATAAAACAGATGCAGAAATTACCAGTGGATCTGACGCCACTGTGCACGACTCAGCCCAACCACGGTGTGCTGGCTATGTAGCCACACAGACATCCACTACATTTGCAGCTTCTTTGACTCTTGAGTGTGTGCTTGTGTTTCCCCCAGGGAGGAATGGGCTGTCACTGACCTATACCCCCAGCCCCCAATTCTTTGACTACTTTTTATAAATAACCCTTATAACAATGCTGTATGCAGCAGCACACTCGTATATCACAGCGAGGAACATAAGCTTAGAACTTAAGTAATCTGTCCAATTAACAGCTGGAATGTTGATAGGTGGGAGATTTTGAATTCATGACTGGAACTTGAAGTTCATTGTCTTACAATGAAGAACAGCAAGTAGGGGAGAGCAGACAATCAGAACGTCCTCTCCCTGTTGTTAATTTAGATATTCTAATCTCAAATAGAAGGGTACCGTATGAAAAGACAATTGATAACGATTTCAGAGACACACTGGCATTGGAGACACAAAGGATCATTCTGTAGATTACTTTAAGCTAGTTCCGGAACATTCGACCATCAGTTCTTAGCTGTGTCCTGATCTCTTCCAGGAAGCCACTGACACACCCACGCCCACTCCAAGGCAGATGCTTTGCACCACTGAGATACACCCCCAGCCCTGTCTGTACTTTTAAAAATAATGTTTAAGTTACGTGCATTTATTGTGTGCATCATGCAGAGGCCAAGGAGGCCCTGAGGGGAGTTGGCTGTTTCCTTCTACATGGAAGTCTCAGGTACCTTCATCTGCTTAGCCATCTCACCAGCCTCTCTGTTTACTTCTCATTTTGAGATAGGCCCAGGCTGGCCTTGAACCTGTTATCCTCCTGCCTCAGCACCCCAAGTAGCTGCAACTCCCATGTCTGCACCACCAGGCTGGGGCTGACCGGAATACATTTGGAGAGAATTCACAGGGAAACATACAAAAAGTGTGGTAAGAACTTCTCCAGATACAATAGTGAAGGACTCTGCCTTTCACCTTACCTTGGTAGAGTGGGACTCATCGGTGTCATTGTAGCCGATGCTTCTCTTCCACTCCTCCCACGAGACATAGAGCTTGTCCTGAGCACCCTGAATTTTCTGGTTGGCACTGTGCACATTCTTCCTGGCAAACTCAATCTATGATGAGAAAAAGAAGGTAAACACAGTCATCATCCCTTCATTTTTCAGCCGCTTGCAGCTCTGCAGCGTACAGAGGTCATGTAGATAGATAGCACAGATTGTTGCTAAGAGTTTAAACGAGACTTGCATTCACTTATCCTCCTGGGAGTCAACCATGCAGGAGTAGCTCTTGATCACCTCTATGCAACTGTTAAGTTGCTGATGTCAAATGTGCCTCCTGTTTAGCACAGGCAAAATGGCATAAATACAGCCTACATTTGTGTGGAGGGTAAAAGAGAATTAAAAGAGGAAAGAGGCATGGAGAAAAATAAGAAGGTCAGGCATGGTGGTGCATGCCTGTAATCCCAGCACAGGAGAGGCAGAGGCAAGAGATCTGCTACAAGTTTGAAGCTAGCTTGGTCTGTGTACAAAGTTCTGGGCCAACCTGAACTACACAGCAAAGACCTGATCTCAAAAAACACAGGAAACAAACAAAAATGAGAAAGACAATTCAGCCTTCCTCTTCCTGGTTGCCAGCCACCTGTCCCTTTCATCCAAGAGGAAACTGATATTCAGTATGGTACATGCTGTTCTCTAACTCGGCAATTATCAATGGCTGCACAATAGTCTGTTGTGATGCATGACACAAACCCACCCCCTAACCGTTGACGTGCACTATTGTCTTCTCTTGCAACTATGAACTGATGATCTGTACGGCAAATATCTAACAGGGCAACTGTTCAAGATACACATTTAGAATGTTCTGGAATAGCCTGAGTTTTTCTGTTTGTTTGTTTTGAGACAGAGTCTTAGTTCTGGCTGACCTGGAACTTGCTATGTAGACTAGAATGGCCTCGAACTCAAGATTATCCCCCCTTCCCCCGCCTCTCCCTCCCTGAGTGCTATGATTAATGAAAGTAGTGATCATTTTAATCTTCTTCATCATCGTCATCGTCGTCTTCTTATCCTTTTAAAAAAAAAAAGACTTCCTTATTTTTATGTTACGAGCATATGTTTGCATGTATGTTTATCCATTCCTGGTGCCCTCAGTGGCCAGAAGTGGATATTGGATCCCTGGAACTACTGTTACAGGTGATTCCTAGCTGCCATGTGTGCACTGGGAACACACCCGCCCTCTTTGCAGGTGCAGCAAGTGCTCTCAACCACTGAGCCATCTCTCCAGCCCACAGAAGTTGCTCTGATCAGTGCTGGGTCCTCCAGAAGGACACAAAAACAACCTCTCCCTTCTCTGCACCACTGCCAACAGCATTGCCTTCTGCTCAGGCCACAGGACAGGGAGGTGGCTCTACCTGACACCCCACAAGATCTAGTTTTACTTCCTTCTCTAGCATCAACTGGACACTCTGCACATTTCCACGGAGTAATTCATATACAATACTGAAATTCTTAAGTTCCGTGAGCACAGCTACACTCATACTTAGAATGGCACTGTACTCACCAGATGGACAGTAGAATGGAGCTGAGAAATGGTCTCCTGGCTTTTTTGCTTGGCCTCTTTAACTCTGCTCAGAGGCTGCTGATAGGCCCGGGAGCGGAGCTTGGTCGACAGGGACCCCAGTCTTACATAATAACTTGGCTTCTGAACTGTATCAAATCCTTCCACCTTTTTTGCTTCTACCTCTGAAAATAAAGGATAAAAAAAAATACATAAACAAACAAACAATCAGGGGACACCAGCTGTGGTTCCAACAAAGACGATTTCATTTCCTAAGACTGTTCATGTCCACAGCTGGGTTGACCACCCTGAAGTACTACTGTTATCTGTGACATACACCTGTGTTTACGTAAACTTCTTCCTACCTCCCACTGATCCTGATGACCTGAGTGACCCGAGTTTGACCCTAGCACCCACACTGCGGAGATTTGAATGGGAATGGCCTCAGAGGCTTTTGTTTGAATACTCGGTCCCCAGTTGCTGGAACTGTGTGGGAAGGCCAGGAGGCATGGCCTTGTTGGAGGAGGCTTGTCACTGGGAGGAGGCTTTGGGGTTTTAAAAAGACTGACGCCATTCTCAGTGTGCTCTCTCCAGCTCGTCGTGCTTGCTGATCAAGATGTGAGCTCTCAGCTGTTCCTGCCGCAACACTCCACCATCATGGCCTCTAACTCTCTGAAACCGTAAGTCTAATTAAATGCTTTCTTTTATAAGTTGCCTTGGTCGTGGTTTTTTGTTACAGCAATAGAACAGTAACTAAGACACACATGAAGGAAGAACAGGATCTGCCCCTGATACTTGGCCTCTGACTTCTGCATATGTATCATGGCATGCATGCATACCACCCATAAAATAATAAAATGTAATTTTAATTAATTATTCAGTTAATTAACTAATTAATAGTAGCTTTTGGCTGGTCATGGTGGTACACACTTTTAATTAATCCCTGCACTCGAGAAGCAGAGAAAAGCAGGTCTCTGTAAGTTCAAGGTCTGGTCTACATAACGAGTTATAGGCCAGCAAGGGCTACATAGCGAGACGTGTCTAAATAAATGAACAAAGCTTTTAAAGGGCACTCAAATGTAACTTCCGCATAAAAGCAGCATTACCTACCTCCTCCTGAATGAGAGGGAGGTACTGGTCCACCAGCAGCTCTGACTTGGCAAGGGCATTTTCAACTCCGCTGCTCACAAGCCACACCACCAACTCCCCAAACCCCAAAACAGTGCTGATGCTGCCATTAACCACAGCCTTGGTCCTCTCCACGCTGCCAGTAACGGCTCCTTTGGTCTTATCCACCACCCTGTGATGGTGCTGGCCACAGAATCCTTGACCCCAGCCACGGTGGTCGTCACTGAATCTTTTGCCCCGGTGATAGCTCCTCTGGCATTGGCGACAATCTGTAAGCAGAAAGGCAGACAGGCTGGCTCTTGAGAAACACAGGCAAATTCACTCTTACAGTTTGACAAAGGCCACATAGCTAAATACTGAATGTACTGATGTACTGAACATGCTCTTTCACCCTCTAACTTTCTGTCCTGGGCATTTAATGAGGATGAATGTCTATCTTAGGTGTCTCGCTCTCCGACCAACATGGTCCTTAAGGATTGTTAAATGTGCAGTCAAAATAAATAGACATGAAATTAGTCAATTTGTTGAGGTAAGTTATTTTGGTTCTTTGTTCTTGTTGGAGACAGGACAGCATATTGTCCTTGCTGGCCTGGAACTCACCAAGATCCACCTGCCTCTGTCTCTGAGTGCTGGGATTAAAGACCTGTACTACCACGCTATGCCGTTTTGCTTTGCTTCTTAACTATAAAAATCTTTAGTGACACACTCGGAGTCTTTTTAGAGAAGAACGGTGTTTTCCATGTTGACATGCTAATACTGAGAACACGTTGGTTTTTTCTCTTCATGTGTTCTAACCCACATATTCTATGCATGCCTAGCCCCTAGCATACAGCCCCAGAGTCAACACAGGCACGGCTGACAGGTCTACAAACTCTCAGAAGTCCTCCCACATAATAAGACTTAAAATTACCAGCCTGCTGGACTCCAGTGCCCAAAGGAACCCTACAGGAAAGATAGGTTCCCACTCCAAAGGAGGACTGACTCACAGTTCTTTATTTGCTGGGGGGAGAGAAGGGAGACATGAGAATTCTTCCAGGCACTTCTGAGGCATTTCATAAACTGGTGATTTATCCAAGATCACACATAAAAGGAAGACTGACAACCTAAATCCAGGCCAGCCAGGCTACATAGTGAGACCCAGCCTCAAAATGAATAAGGAAGAAGTGAAGAAGAGAAGGAGGGAGAGAGAGGGGGAGAGGGAGAGGGAGAGGGAGAGAGAGAGAGAGACAGAGAGAGACAGAGAGAGAGAGAGAGCACTTGAGCAAGAGTATATTATGTTAAGCATGGTGGCAGATGCCTTCAACTCCAGTTCTCTGGAGGCTGAGGCAAGAAGAAACATGTAAAATCCAAGACCAGTCTAGGCTATATCGTGAATTCCAGGTCAGCTTGGACTATGAAGTGAAACCCTGTCTCATATTACTCCTGGAACTAGCTCTGTAGGCCAGGCTGGCTTCAAAGATCAAGTGCTGTGATTAACAGCATGTGCCGCCATGTCCAGCTTCAACTTATAAATCTTTAAAGGATTTGTCCATTAATAATTTATCTGAGAAGCCTTGCATGGTGGCACAGCCTTTAATATGTGTACTCCAGAGGCAGATGGAAGCAAATCTGAGTTCAAAGATGGCCTGATTTATAGCCTGGGCTGATCAGAGAAAACCTGCCTCAAAATACAATGTAAAAGAACTTATCTTAGGGCTAGTAAGGTGGCCCAGCAGATAAAAGGGAGTGCTACCAAGCCTGAGACCTGGGTTCCACCCCTGGAGCTCATGCCTGGAGCTCATGTGGTAGAAGGAGAAAGCCATCTTCCTCAATCTGTCTCCTTACACGCACTGGGGCACAGACAGCATCTTCACCATCACCCCACAGTTAACTCAGATATAGTATTTTTCAAAAAGTTTTTCTTAAACTGGATGTGATGGCTCATGCCTACCATCCCAGCACTCAAGAGGCTGAGGCTAAAGTTTGAGTTCTGCTACACAGGGAAATCTTGACTCAAAACTAAAAAAAAAAAAAAAAAAAACAAAAAGCCCCGGCTTCAATCAGCAGCAGCAGCCCCCTGACCCAAAAGGGGGAAAAATGTCAGTAAACCTTTACAATGTTACACTTGCATTTGCATTCACATACAGGCAAAAGGAGAGAAAATGTAGTTCAGTTTGTAGAGGATTGGTTTAAACCTCATCAAACATTGGGTTTGAACTCTGGTACCACAAAAAGTCAGCATGGCTGTCTATCAAGCCTATAACCCAGCACTTGTGAGGTAGAGGCAGGAAGATCACTAGCTTAAGGTCATCCTTAACCTGCAGAGGGAATTCAAGTGGAGCCTAGGCTAAGACCCTGTAGCTAAAAAAACGGAAACTTATTGGTGAGATTATATAACTTTAGATAGCTCTTGGGGAAGTTTATTTCTAATTATGTTTATAATAATTGTTTTGTACAATGTTGGGTGGAGGCCTGCCTAAGCCTTGGCAGTTTGTATTATCTGCAGCTGTTGGCTTTATGTAAAAGATGTTTGCTTCCTCATGACCTGCACCTGCTCACAGCCTTCTGGCAGAGCCATTGTAGTGAAGAGCAAAGTTATTGAAGAGGAATTCTTGTAGTCCATCTCCAGCAGTCTCAGGCAACAAGGAGTGAACAGACTTTGAGCTCCCCACACTATAAAGGTGACATAGTTTGGTTGCTAAAGGACTGTTGGATGAGACTAAGCTACAAGTTGCCTTCATTATGCAAATATGCCTTTGGATGAGGGGCTGGAGTTTTTGGATCAATAAAACACCTGAGATCAGGGGACCGCAGCTCCACCATCCAGGATGATGTTCACCATGACATGCGGTTCCCTCTGCTGAGTTCTGGCAGGTTTTGTATCTATGAAAATGTCTCCTTGTCTTCCTGGCAGACCTACACAGTGACTATCGACTACAGATAGTTTATTCAGAAGTCACCTGATTCCAGAAAGAAGACTGCAGACCAAGCTGAGCTTGGTCCTCTAGGTGCTGGCGTGTACGTTGTCTACATTAAAGAAAAGAATGATAGGGGAGGAAAGAAAACAGCAAGAGACAGAGCAGAGTGTGGCACACAGCCGCCAGGGATGCTGGCAACAAAAGCTCTAAACTACTAGTTAATAAGATATCAGTTTATGAAGCTTTTAGTTTAAGGTTTTATTTAATTCAAGATAACAGTATGTTGACTATTTTTGTTGTGGTGTTGCAGATCAAACTTAGGGCTTGTACATTGTAAGCAATGAGCTACCACCCCAGTACATAAGCTATGCTGGATATTATAAACAAATCATCAAAAAAAAAAAAGAATTTGTTTTTTAGACAGGGTCTTATTGTATAGCTCTTGCAGGCCTGGGACTCACTTTGTAGACCAGGCTAGCCTTGAACTCACAGGGAATAGCTTGCCTCTGCCTAGAACCCTGGGATTAAAATCATGTACCACCACACTGGCCAATCATTCATTAAAATTTAGTTAAATACCCCAGCCTCAAGCAACGTAATATAAATATCAACAGCCTCAAGCAACGTAAGTGAAGATTTTAGAGACATACAGAAGCAGTCTAAACTCTAAACTCAACTATTTAAATGGTGAAAGACACAGCCCAGTGTTCCCCTAACTGACATCATTTTGTGCCATGCTGTACTCTTAACCATTTAGGGCATTTTCTGTACTGCAGGACCATTAGGATGGATGAGCTCTCCCATGTACATGTGGTTCCTACCAGCACTACACGGAGCCAACCCAGACCATGCCACACTTGTATACTTGTACACACGGAATCAGTTATTTAAGAGCAGTTTCACAGTGGGACCCAAGTTTCAAACGGATACAGACTGATCTAAAAGCATTCTAACCAAAAATCAGCTAGTTCCTCTCTGCTTCTCAAGTCCACAGCAGTTCAGGAAGTTGGGGGGCAGCCATTACTCCTTCGAAAACATGCTCAGCTCCAGCTTAAGGGAAAGATATTTGTGTGTTTCTGGCACACAGAGATGGGCTAAAGGGAGCATGAGGACAGGCCTCAACACTCTGTGCCATGCTCACCTCAGCTGTTGGCTGATTCAGAATGGGCAATCTTTCCTCAATCTGGTCTAGCCGCTTGCAGGCATAGGTATTGGCAACAGCAGCTGCAGGAAACAGACAGGAAATTGATCACTCACAGTAAGTATGAAATGAACACACATGATAATACCTTAGGGCTTTAATTAGCCTTATTACAAAAAACAGCAAGAATGCAGTTTTGTTTTGTTTTTTAAGAGGAGGGGTGTGTATATCTATATCTATAGATATACACACGCACACACACACACACAGAGACACAATTGGTGTTTTACCTGCATATACGTCTGTGTAAGGGTGTCAGATCCCCTGGAACAGGAGTTACAGATAGTTGTAAGGTGCCATGTGGGTGCTGGGGATCGAACCCAAGTCCTCTGGAAGAGCAGCCAGTGCTCTTAACTACTAAGCCATCTCTCCGAAGGAAGAAATTTGGCAGATTGCTGGCCAACTTTCTTCCAGTGACACGGAAATAAGGGGTTTTCCAGGAAAAGCAGCTAAGGAAGAAGGACTTGATGTTAGTGACAGAGTAGACAAGCTTCCACCGAAACTTCACTCAGGAAATAAAGTAACTGAAAACTCTCAGAATTAACATTTCCATGCTGGGTTAATCCTCGTTTATCTCAGTATACAGCGATGCATTTTGGGGTCTCACCAGTGAACAGAAGCACCCCAGATCTCCCAAACAAGGCCCAGATTTCAGTTCAAGCTTTTCCCCTTAACAGGCCAAGTATTCACACCAAATTCATTTGGGAGTTAGTATTGTTGGGATAAGTTTCTTAAACGATCCTTATAATCCAACGCCCTAATTTGCCATTTGGGCCTTAATTTACCAATGATTCAAATCTTTGTCAAAAGCAGCTCATTTGTGTTTTTGGAGAGATTTGTTGGTAGGACTATAAAATGGTGTAGCCACTTGGGAAAACAGTCTGATGGTTCCTCTAAGATTGAAGGAAAAAAAATTCAGTGTGTCTGGATGGGTATTTTGCTTGCATAAATGTCTGTGCACCAAGTGTACATCTGGTGTCTGTGAGAGGCCAAAAAAGCCACTGGATCCCCTGGAACTGGATTTATAGACAGTTGTGAGCCACCATGTGGGTGCTGGGGATCTCACCCAGGTGGTCTAGAAGAGCAGTCAGTGCTCTCAACCCTGAGTCATCTCTCCAGCCTCAGTTCTTCTGAAATTTAAAGACCCAACAATTCCACTCCTAAATACACACTAAGGAAACCGAAAGTATTCACCCCAAAATTTGCCCATACACAGAAGCATTATTCATCACCTTCCCAAAGTAGAAACATCCATCAACTGATGAGTGGATAAAATGTCAGGGCTGGAGAGATGGCTTGGTGGTTAAAGTCCTTAGCACAAAAGCCTGAAGACCAGAGTTCAGATCCCCAGAGTCCACATAATGTGGATTACAAGCCATCTGTAATTACAGCATCTGTAGAAACAGGAGATCTTGAGAAGAAGCTGGCTAGTCTGACTAGCCATATCAGTGATTGAGAGACTCTCTCAAAAGAGAATAGGTGATCCAGGGTGATTCTGGGCATCAATCACACACATCCACATGCCTGTGCACAGACACACAGACACAGACACAGAAAAAGCAGGAATATTGTCCTGACTAGTTTTTGTCAACTTGACACAAGTTAGAGCCATCGGAGAGGGAACCCCAATTGAAAAAGTACCTCCAGAAGATCTAGCTGTATACAAACCTGTAAGGGCATTTTCTTAATGAAGGATTGATGGGGGAGGGCCCGGGCCTACCCGGTTGTGACTGAGGCCTCCCATGACTTGGTGGTCCTGGGTTCTAAGAAAGCAGGCTGAGCAGGCCACGTGGAGCAAGTCAGTAAGCAGCACCCCTCCACGGTGTCTGCATCAACTTCTGCCTCCAGGTTCCTGCCCTGTTTGAGTTCCTGTCTTGGCTTCCCTCAGTGGATGGTGATTCAGGATATGTAAGCCAAATAAACTTCTTCCTCCTCTGGTTGCTTCTGGATTTATAGTGTTTCATCACAGCAATAGTAACCCTAACTAAGACAAATATGTTCTACCCACACAATGTAACATTATTCCTCAGTAAAAGGGGATTAAGGACAGACACAACATAAAGAAAATGTAAACATAAATATTTGTTCGCCCCTAACAACAAATGAAGTACAGCTGATGAGAAAGTAAAGTACCTTCAGTCTAGCTGTTTAAAAGTACTAATATTATTATCCAAAGGTGCTTGAAAAAATTTTTTTCTTGATCTGTTTTCACTTTTTCGTGGGGGAGGGTATTGAGACAGGATCTCACTACATAACCTTGGCTGGCAAAACTGGCATAGACCATGCTAGATCCAACTCAGAGATCAGCCTACCTCTGCCTCTCCAGTGCTAGGATTAGAGGCTTATGCCACCATGGCTGACCTAAAGAATTTCTTAGAGAAAATATAGCTTATATAATTTCTAACAATGCCAGGTGTGGTGGCACATGCCTTTATTCCTAGGACTCCGTAGGCAGAGGCAGAGAGATCTCTGTGAGTTCTAGGGTCTACATATTGAGTTCCAAGACAGCCAGGGCTATGTATCCAATTCCTGTCTCAAAAAAGAACAAAAAGAAAGGAAGGAAGGAAGGAAGGAAGGAAGGAAGGAAGGAAGGAAGGAAGGAAGGAAGGGAGGAAGGAAGGGAGGGAGGCAGGGAGGGAGGCAGGGAGGATGGAAAGGAGGGAGAGGGGAAAAGGAGGAGGAGGAAGAAGAGGAGAAAGGAGAAGTAAATAAGCAGGATTTAGTCAGAAAAAAAATCACAAAATCAAGTCAGAACAGTCATGACACCCTTACTTTCAAAGTGAATATAAAATGAGTGTGTAAACATTGTGGACTTTGTTTTCTTTGAAGACAATGGGATATTTCTCAAGATAAAAATTTTCCTTTTTTGTATTTTTTTTAACATTTCCGTATTATCATTTTACATGTATGAGTGTTTTGCCTTCACATTATGTCTGTGTACCAGATTCACCCACCACAAGCTCAGACCAGAAAAGGACATCAGGTCTCCCGAAACTGGTGTCACAGATGACTGTGGGGGGCCATCTGGGTGTAGGAACCAAACCTGCACCGTCCAGAAGAGCAGCCAGTGCTCTTAACCACTGAGCTATCTCTCCTGTTCTTTTCTATGTTTTTAAAGTAACATTTTGCCCTCATATGTTACAGGTTCATCACAGAAAAATTAAGCAAATGCAGAAAATAAAACCTATCCATCAATGCCCTGCTGTTAATTTTGTTATCTGCAATGTGTGGGTATTTATATACATAAATTGTATTTTGTATATTCTTTGTTATTGCTTCGAACTTGGAATTACACCATCAGATTTTTGAAACATAATAATCTGAAAACATACTAATATTAATACCTATAGAGACTTTCCACAATGAACAGACCCTCTGCTATAAGAAAAAATAAGAAAAAAAGAAAAGAAAAGAAATGTGCCTCACCTTTTGAATTTTCCCTTGTGTATTACTTTGAGCATCAGAGGGTTCCACTCTAATAAAAATTAAACAATTGAATTAATAGTAAAAAAAAATTCACATGGTAATTTTACATCCAAGAAACCAACTGGTCTACAAATCTATAAACAGGCATCTAAGTTTAAAAAAATAATAATGACACTCAAGTTCTCAGCTGGGTGTGATGGTGCACAATTTCAATCCTGATGCTCAGTGGACAGAGGCAAGCAGATCTCTATAAGTTCAAAGCTCATAGATCTATATAAAATCCCAGACTAACCAGTGCTACACAGTGAGATCCTATCTCCAAAACAAACAAACAAACAGCACTCAAACTCAAAGCAATAATGATTTTGTAGAACTTTATTAAAAAGTGAAAAAAAATGTTCTAGCCCTAGCATCAACTGGCTAATGACATAATTCTATTACTGTTTTTAGCAGTTTCATTACTTGTAAATTCAAGATCTAAACTTTATATAAGGTAAATTCCAGCTCTAGAGTCACTTGCCTTTTAATTTAGTTTTGCAGGCCCATGCATTCTGATCTCCAATTTTGCACTTGCTTGATACACAGACTGTAAGAAAGACCAGAAAGGAACATTTCCATTATGATTACGTGGCATGGCACACTTGGATATTTTCTCTTTTCTTAGTTTTACTGTAACGTTTTAATAGTGAAAATGAAAGGGACCAGCAAGATGCTTCGGTGGGAAAAGCACCTGCCTCCAAACCTGACCTGAGTTCAATCTTTAGAACCACAGCAGAAGGTGAAAATCAACTTTAAAGTTGTCTTGACTTCCACTAGGACAATACGGTATGCATACACGTTTATTTTTACAAGTAAAAGTAAAGACGCAACCTATGCCTTGACAGTCCTGCCTATCTCATTTCACATTATGACATTAGTGCACATAGATAGATAGATGATAGATAGATAGATAGTTGAGTAGGTGAGCACACATATAAAATATTATGAACTGGAGTGTTCAATGTACCTGTAATCTGGCCCTTAGGATGTAAAAGAGGAACACAAATTCAAAGCTAGCCTGGCTTACATGGCAAGGTCCAGGTCAGCCAGGATCATGGTGAGACTGCCTCAAATAACCAAAACTAAATAAATAAATACAGCAGTCTACTATGAAATGACTAAAATATGGAGTACTTGTAGGAAGGTATAAAATATATATTCATAAAATAAACTTTAAATATGTACTGGGAACATGGAAAAATTTACAGAATGACTATCCAGACAAAAAAGGATTCAAAACAGAATCAGCACAATTAGAACTCCAAACAATAATCCAGGGTTGGATAGACGGCTAGGTAGTTAAGAGCACCAGTGGCCCTTCAAGGACTCTGGTTCAATTTCCAACACCCACGTGGTCACTCACAACTGTCTGTAACTCCACTTCTAAGGAGATTCAACACCCTCCTCTTGCCTCTACAGATACCAGGTGCATGTGGTGTACAGACATATGTGCAGACAAAGCACTCACACACAGAAAATAATTTTTTTAAATTGTATACTTAAAATGCAGTATTAGTAGCCAAGAATTTGAAGTAGGCATAATTATTTGTAGGTTTGTTTACATTTTGATACTTATTTTTTTAAAAAGGAAAAACTATTTTCTAACTTTAAAATATTACTTACTGTGCATTTTCCTGGTATTTTTGGGTTACATAATGTTCTCTTTGCAAAATTTGTAAAAATCTGTTACGTGCTACATGGCTTCTGGCAATGTACTTGTGTACATCTTGTGGCTTTACATTAAATGTTTCTGCAAAATGTAGAGAAACTACATGAAAGACAAGATCACAGAAAACATCACCATGAGCTGCCTTTCCAGTAGACAAACGGGAGATACAGACAAAATCATAAAGCAACACCCAAGCAACTCTTCACTTTGTTACTGATGACCAATGAAGAATCCATGCAAACATACCAGAGGTCAGGTTTTTGTCTATAAATCCCACTGTAGACACAAATCAACAATAAAGATAAAGATATTCTCCCAAGCAGGGTCTCTACCCTGTACTTAAAACAATTTACCCACATCCCAGCATGCCACACAGAAACCTCCACTACAATGTCTAACTCCTTGAAGAACATTAGTTCACTGAATTCAGAGTTACCTAGACATTGAAAATCTTGACTAAAATTACTTTAAATCAGAAGTTATGTTCAGAAGCCCAAATACACAATAAATTTGTATTAAATCAAATACATAGCTGGGCATGGTGGTGCACACCCACAAAAAAATCCCAGTAGTTGGGAGGTAGAGGCAGGAGGATCAAGGCCAGCCTTGGCTACAGAGCAGAATAAGGCAAGCCATGGTTAGTTACTCCAAGAAAACAATGAAAATTCCAAACATATATATTTTATACAAAATAGCTTGGGTTACATGTAATTGTAATAAATCATCTATTTACAGAAAAATTGGCATAAAGCTAATGTTGCATTAAATTTCAAATATGTCAATATTTATAAACCATGACCATAGACCAAAGCATCATGCCTAAACAGGTGAGTGCATATATACATAGTCTGGTCTGTAGCATCATTCTTATAGAAGTTAGCCAAATGTTTCTCAGCTGTGGGCTGGGGAAACAAATTAGGGTGACTAGCTCTGTTTAATAGAAAGCAGTTCTAAAAAGAAAGAAAGGAAGTCTATAAACTGATACCCAGTGATCCCCAACAGGGCTGTAGCCTCATTTATGAGCTTTGTTAATTTTTTAATTTCGTCTAGGCAGTGTTTTTGAGGTAGTCTCACTACGACCCCAAGCTACCCTGAAATTTACACTGTAGCCCAGGCTGGCCTCAAAATAGCAATCTTTCTGACTTGACCTCCGAAGGGAATTTGAATTATTAGCACGCTTCACCACACCAGGCCTAGGCCGGCCCGCAGCTCCCCCACCTCCACCTCGGCCCTGCAGGCCTGTGGGGCATTTTCTTAATTAGCAATTGCAATAGGAGGGCCCAACCCATGTTGGTAGAGCTACCTCCCGGCTGGTGGACCTAAATTCTGGAAAGCAGGCTGTCTTAGTTATAGTTACAATTGCTGTGGTGGAAAACCACAACTCACGCTACACAGAGGGGAAAAAGTTTATTTTGCTTAAACCTCCATATCACTGTTCATCATCGAAGGGAGTCAGGACAGGAATTCAAACAAGGCAGGAACCTGGAGGCAGGAGCTGATGCAGAGGCCACGGAGGGGTGCTGATTACCAGCTTGCTCACCAGATTGCTTGCTAGGCCTGGTTTCTTATAGAAGTCAGAATCACCAGCCCAGGGCCAGTTCCACCCACAATGAGTGCAGCACCTCCCCCTAATCAATCACTAATTAAGAAAATTCTCCACAGGCTTGCCTACAGCCCAATCTTATGGAGGCATTTTCTCAATTGAGGCTCCCTCCTCTCTGATGACTCTAGCTTGTGTCAAGTTGACAAAAGTAGCCAGGACACAGGACCAAACCATTCATTCCTTCATGACCTCTGCATCTGCTCCTGTCTCCAGCCTCCAATGATGAACAGTGATATGGAAGTGTAAGCCAAATAAACCCTTTCCTCCCCAGTTTGCTTTTGGTCATGATGTTTCATCAAATAAATAGTAACCCTAACCAAAACAGATGAGGTAGTGCATACATGTAATTTACAGCACTAGGCAGAGGCAGAGGCAGAGGCAGAGGCAGAGGCAGAGGCAGAGGCAGAGGCAGAGGCAGAGGCAGAGGCAGAGGCAGAGGGAGAGAGAGGCAGGAGAGGAGGGCAGCCTGGTCTGCATAGTAAGTTTCGAATATATTTAGTGAGATCCTATTTCAATGAGGAGGAGAGACTTATTAATTAATTTCAGTCTGGTATGGTGGCACATGCCTGTAATCCCAAACACTCAGCAGAAGGAAAAGAATTGCCAGAAGGTTTGATGGTAGCCTGAACTACATAGTGGGTACCAAGTCAGCCAGGGCTACATAGCAAGATCGTGTCTCAGAAAACAAAATAAAAGAAAGAAAACTCTCATGACACACTCGACTTCTGAAATGGTTACTTGCTCTTAAAAAGAAAACCAACTACCTTATGAATGTGCCCTCCCAAAGCTGAACCCTAAAATGACTGTAGCTTTAGCCCTCATGTTGATTGCTCCTGAGCAATAACCCCAACTATGTCATCCCAGAGTTATTTTTGTTTGTTTTTTTTTGAGATGGGGTTTCTCTGTTGTAACTCTGGCTGTCCTGGAACTCATTCTGTAGACCAGGCTGGCTTCGAACTCACAGAGATCCACCTGCCTCTGCCTCCCAAGCGCTGTGATTAAAAGCATGAGCTGCCACTCCCGGACCTGAATTCTTTACTCACAGAAACCATGAGATAATAGATGTTTCATCTTATTAGCCACAAGATTTAGAAGTAATTTGTTACACAGCAATAGCTAACTAATACAATTCAGTAATGCATGGAAGGTAGCAAGAGCTCATTAATGGTAGCACTTCTTACATTGAATATTATTCTTGCTTCTGTAGTCACCTGAACACATGTACACACACATACATATTAAGGAAAAAAAGTATTGAGTTCCAGGCCACCCGGTCTACACAGTAAGTTCCAGGACAGTCAGGGATATATAGAAAGAGCCTGTCTCAAAAACAAAACAACAACAAAAGTGTCAAAGTGGTTTGATTGGTATTTGAGAAATCCTTATAGTACTCTTTTTTAAAAAAAGTTTTCCGTAACGGAAAAAAAAAGAAACAAACATGATTTTATCATTTCATGGAACCTCAAGTGTGATGCTCAATGGAATGTTCAGAAAGCACCTATTCTAACAAACTCATTTGGAAAATGGATTAGCTAATTAGGTTCCCATGGGGTCCCCGCCCACTCTGATTTGTCTGTTTAAAACAGGATCTTCCATAGTACAGCTGGCCATTGACCTGCTATGGAGCCAAGAATGACTTTGAACTCCTCCTGCCTTTTCTTCCGAAGTCCTGGGATAGCAGACGTACTGCCAAGCGAGGCATTGTGTGTGTGTGTGTGTGGTTGGGGGGGCTGGGTCATGTGTGCACCAGGCACTTGTTCCACTGAGCTACACCTCCAGCAATCTGCTTTACTCTTACGCTGCCTAAATGACCCAGAGTGCTGGCAGGTTCCATGTCTCCCTTCCCACATCTTATCTGCACACACTCTGACCCGCATATCAGGATGGGCTCATGTGAGAATCGGGGGTGTACTCCTCGCATTCTCTATTCGGCCTCCTTTGTGAAGCCTCTCAGGCAAGCTGGATTGGAAGAGAGGAAGTGATCCTGAGAATAGTGTCCTGACCTCAAGAAGAACGAGGGAGAAGGGCTGGAGAGATGATGGTTTGGTGGCTAAGAGCATTTGCTGCTCTCGCAGAGGACTGAGTTCGATTTCAAGAACCCACGTGGAATGGCACACAACTTTTGTAACTCCAGCTCCAGGGGATCTGACACCCTCCCCTATCCTCCTTGAGCACCTGCACACCTGTGGCATACTCTCACACAGACACATAGACATAAATAAAAACAAAACCTAAAAAAGAGTAAGGGGAGAGCCAGATGGGGTGTTACCCTGGCACTTGGGAGGCAGAGGCAGGAGGGTCATAAGTTCAAGAGTACTCTAAATTGGACTACTATTGTACAGGTAGTACATTAAAATTGTCTAGACCTACAAGACAACACATGTATAGCATGTACAAGGCCATGGGTTTGATGTCCAGCCCCAGAAATAAATAAAATAGCTTCTGCTTCCATTACCCAGCTCCATCAGCTGACTAATGCTAATCTTATTTTTCTGTGTGCCTCTACCCACTTCTCTCCTTTCCCTGAGTATTTTGAAGGAAATAACCTATCATTTCCCATATAAACATCTCAGTTTATAGCTCTCTAAAAGATAAAGACTTTTGCTGTGCTTGGTAGTACACACCTTTAAACCCAGAACTCAGGAGCCATCCAGGAAGGAGGATGCTGTGGTTGGTAATTTCTATGCACACTGTCAATATTCATACTTAGGCCGGAGGAAGGACTTGCCACTCCTGAGGGTCTGAGGCACTTGGATCCTTGATATGGTTGTGTCCATGTCAACAAACAGTACATTTTCACTCCAGACTTCATCTGCTCCCTACAGAAAAATGGTTCATTGTGGAAAGACATCTGCTTTTGCGCCTGATGACTTAAGTTCAATTCCCAGGACCCACATAGTAGAAGAACTAACCCTGAAAGCTGTCCTCAGACCCCCACCCATGCACTATGATGCAAATAAATCATGCAAATGAATAAAGCAGAGTAATCTTTCTGAAGGCCTGGGGTTTGAAAGTACTACAGGAAAACACTTCAAGATAACTTTCTAAATAGGACTCTGATTGCTTAGGACATAATAGCAAGAGTTCACAAATGAGAGTGTATGGAATTTAAAACTTCTATGCAGCAAGGGAACAATCAGCACAGTAAAGAGAAAAACCTACAGAAGAAGAAAATATTTGTCTGCCCTTCATCTGACAGGAAATTAATATCCAGGATGTACGATGAACTCAAAAAGCAAACACGAAACCAGACATGATGGTATGTGCCTATTATCCAAACACTTGGATGGGGGAGGAGAGAAGATCAGAAACTCAAGGTCACCCTGGGTATAGGTCAGTTTGAGACAGCTGGGTGGATAACAGCACCTGCCACCAACCCTGGGGATCTGAGTTGATCCTCAGGACCACCGTGGTAGAAGACAACTGACTCCCGAAAGCTGTCACTAACCTCCACACATATGCTGTGACACTCAGAGTTCCTCCCACAGTCACAAAATAAAATATACCTAAAATATAAAAAAATAACAACAACAACAAAACCCACAAAAAAAAATGCATGTCTTGAGTCCCAGCACTTGGGAGGCAGAGGCAGGTGGATTTCTGTGAGTTTGGAAGCCAGCCTGGTCTACAAAGTGAGTTCCAGGACAGCCAGAGTTACAACAGAGAAACCCTGTCTTGAAAAGTAAAATAAAATAAAATAAAATAAAGATTCAATTTCTGGTTTTGAAAAACAATAGATCCGGGAGTGGTGGTGCACACCTTTAATCTCAGAACTCCAGAGGCAGAGGCAGGTGGATCTCTGTGCGTTTGAGGTCAGCCTACTCTACGCAGAGTATTCCAAAATAGCCAGGGCTACATAGAGAGACACTGTCTAAAAAATAGATGATAGATAGATAGATAGATAGATAGATAGATAGATAGATAGATGATAGACAGACAGAAAGATAGATAAATGATAGATAGAAAGAAAGAGGATAGATAGATAGATGATAAGTAGACAGATAGATAATAGATAGATGATAGATAGATAGCCACAAGAGCTAAACACCAAGAGAACAAATAATAAAGTGGAGCATGGTGTTGCAAGCCTGTAATTCCATCATTCAAGAGGCAGAGGCTGGAGGGTTGCTATGAGTTGAATCTGAGTCCAGCTAGGGCTACATGGCAAGACCCTCTCACACAAAACAAACCAAACAAGCTGGAGAGATGGCTCAGCAGTTTAGAGGGCCGGATGCCTTTCCAGAGGGCTTGAGTTTGGTTCTCAGCACCCTCATGGCAGCTCACAACTGTTTGTAACTCTAATTCCAAGGGTTCCAATGCTCTCCAAGGGCAACAGGCATGCATATGCTGCACTCATCCATGCAGGCAAAACACCCAAACACGTAAAATAATAAAGTCTACCTTGAAAAATTGTGTCTTACTCCAGTCAGAACGACAACTATCATGAAGGGGGAAACTGACCGTAAGAACAATTCTGGTGAGAACGCGGAGGAAAAGGAGCACTTAGAAACTGCTGGTGGATGTGCATGTTAGTCTAGTCACGAAGGAAATCAATATGGAGTTCATAAAAACAAAATAGGGCTGGCAAAATGACTTGAGGGTCTGGCGAGACTGCTGAGGGGTCAAGAACACTTCCTGCTCTTGCAGAGGACTCAGGGTCAGTTCCCAGCAGTTCCGTGGTAGCTCACAACCAGCTAGCACTCCAGTTCCAGAGGATTAACACCCTCTCCTGGCCTCCAAGGGCAGTGAGTTCATGTGCTGCACAGATATACACTCAAGCAAAACACCTATACATGCAAAATAAAGATTAAATATTTTTTAAAAAGAGGAGTGACACATAATTGATATAAAGACATTTAGAGCATTAAAGAAAAGATAGAGATGATTCAGTGGGTAAAGGCACCCAATAAAGGCAGAAGGAGAAAACACCATAGTATTCTCCCCTGATCCTCACACCTGGCTAAACACATCATATATAAAATAATAATAATGATGATGATGATTATGATAATGATAATGATAATAATAGAATTGTACAAATACTACTATTACTACTACTAATAATAATAATAAAGTAAATTTTTGTTGTTGCATTTTATTTTGCCGTTTCAAGAGAGAGTTTCTCTGTGTAGCCCTGGGTGTCTTGGAACTCACACTGTAGACTAGGCTGGCCTCAAACTCAGAGATCTGTCTGCCTAAGCTTCTAGCTGTACCATTCCTCGATAGTTACACAAACAAAATCTAAGTCAGCATACAAATCTCTGCACACCCATGTTTATCGAAGCAGAGCTAGTCACAAAGGCCAAGCTATGGAGTCAATGTAAGTGCCCATTACTGGGACGAATGGATGGAAGAGATGTGATTTATATGAGCAATGGTGTATTATTCAGCTATAATGAAGAATAAACTGGATGTGATGGCTCATGCCTGTAATCCCAGGAAGCCAATAAGGAAGAAGTATTGTGAGTTTGAAGCCTGCCTGGGAGACAGTGAGTTCCAGGCCAGTCTGGGCTGCAGAGTGAGACCCTGTCTCCATCCCCGAAACAGAAGGACAACAAATCAGCTGGGCATGGTGACATGTACCTGTAGTCCCAGCACTTGTGAGGCCAAAGCAAGAAGACTGCCAGAAGTTCAAGGCCACTGTGAGTTACATAGTGAGATCCTGGCTAACCTGAACTACAGAGAAGACCCTGTCTCAAAAATAAACAAATGACTCCCTCCAGGATCCCACATGTTCTCAGGTGAGCCTTGATTTCTTCCTGAGTGCCTTTCTTAACCTTCGTGCTACTCTGCTTTTTAAAAAAGTTTGTAAGAAATAGGCTGAAGGAAAGAAAAGCAAACATAGGTGGCCCAATGTTTGATGATAAGGAAGGTTTGCTTTTCTTGAAGAAAAGACTATTGTTCATGTAGGGCTTACTCTGTCAACATAGATGTATTTTTGTGACCATCATCTCTTTATTCTTATGACAAGTGGAAAGAGAACAAAGCAGGCAGAAGAAACTGATAAGGATCCTAGCTGTTTAGGGAGTCAGCCAAAAAAATTTAAAGTGAATTAATTCTCGATGTTCTTGTGTGTATCAAAAAAAACAGTCTAGACTTACAAAAATGACAAAAAAGAGAAAGTCACTGCACCCCTAGTACCAAAGGGACTTTTTAAAAATGTAATATAGTTTATCTTTCTCTGCATGTATGTCTGTGTACCACATGCATACCTGGTACCTGCAGCTGCCAGAAGAGGGCCTGGAGTTCCTGCCCTGATCTCCCTGGGTGATGGACTATAAACTATAAGATGAAATAAACCCTGTCCTCCCCAAGTTGCTTTTGATCATGGTGTTTTATCACAGCAATAGAAACCCTAACTGAGACATATTGCCTGATATAAATACCACATAAATATGGTGATGAGCAAGCGCTCTCTGTTTTCATAAAAGAGAAGAAGAAGTTACAAATGTTTTCATCTTGCTCTTGACCAACACTTAGTCCTACAGTCCAGCTGCTTGAACCACGGAGCCATGTGAACAGTAAACATGATTTACAAAGAAAGGGAGGCACCTGTGGGCCGCAGAACACATTTGGGGATCAGAGGACAATGTTGGGATGTTGAGTCTCTTCTCCCACTGTTGACTCCTGGGATCAAACTCAGAATATCAGGCCTGCTCAGTAAGAGTTTCTCCCCACTGAGCCATGTGACCGGTCCTTTTGTTAAGTTTGGGCAATAACTTTTTGTAGCATACAAATGCTACATTTTTAAAATTTTTATTTTATTTTGTGTATACGAGTGTTTTGCCTGTGTGTGCGCGCACTCTACCTGGTGTCTGTGGAGGCCGGAAGAGGGTGTCTTGATTCCCTGAATCCAGAGTAACTGATGGTCTGTGAACCAACGTGGGGTGCTAGAAACTGAACTCTGATCTTCTGCAAGAACGACAACTCCTCTTAACCTCCGGGCCATCCTCCAACCCACAAATGGTGATTCTTTTTTTCTGATAAATTTACATATGGTGATGTTTCCACAAAATAACATAATCTTTTCTAACTGCAAACCTCACAGATGAAGATTAATTCTCAGAAATCCTTCCTGCGTATAGCAATGTAAGCAGTCACAAGGCACACTAACTTATTTACTTAACATAGTTGGAGAAATACTTATGTGGCTGATTTAATCCATAACATGCTGTGTAGTCAGGTATGGGACACAAACGTCTGGTCTAGCAAGGGACGAAGTATCTTCATCTCATGCCCAGCCTGTTGACCACTCCCATGGTGGATGCTATGATTTTTAGTTTTCTTAGTGAGCATACAGAAGCTTACCTATTTGACATCCATCTTTCCATATTCCCTTTCTATTCTGGATATTCTAGATATTATTACTATAACTATTTTTTTTAACTTTTTCTAATTTAATGCGGGTTTGTGAGCTTAGGTCAGGTCCTGGTTTTATCTATTAGTTTCTTCGTATCTTAGAACCTACATGTGGCCCAGTTTTCTACTTTTGCTCCATCCAGGGTTTGCATCTAATACAAATCCTGATTTTGACATGCCCAAGCTCCAACCCCATCACCACCCAACACCCACCTTTAAGCTCAAATCTAGAGCCTAAAACCAAAGAGGAAATATCAGCTCCGCTACAAAAGCCTCATTCTTAGTATCTAGATAAGATCTTGGGGCCGACTGGATGGCTGAGCAGGTAAAGGAGTTTGCCAACAATCCTGACAACCTGAGTTTGGTCCTGGGGACCCACACGGTGGGAGAAGAGAACAATAAGCAGACAAATAAACAAAATAGGTAAGATCTTTTATCGGGTGAAATGTCCTCACATGGAGTCCTAAATCTGGAGCAGATACGATGGTGTTTCTCTGGAGTTACAGCTGCTCAGGTGGCTCACGTGCAAGGGCTAGATTCAATGCCAACTCGAACAACTTAACAAAACCATACTCTCACAAGCGAAAATTTGGGACAGAGAGATGGTGTGGCAGTTAGGAGCACTGACTGCTCTTCCATAGCACCCAGGTTCAGTTCCCAGCACCCACGTGGTCACTTGCTACCATCTTTAACTGCAGTTTCAAGGGAACAGACATCCTCTTCTGGCTGCCACAGGCAACAGTCACACAAGGGGCACACACACACACACACACAGGTAAATTCTCATACTTATGAAATAAAAATAACTAGAAAAATGTTCTCAAAAACCACCACCACCAAACCCTAAATATATTTATATAAAACCCATTCCTAGGTGGACAGTGGGGACAGCACGCCTTTAATCCCAGTACTTGGGAAGTAGAAGCCGGAGGATCTCTGATTTTGAGACCAGACTGGTCTACAGAGTTCAGTTTCAGGACAGAGAACTCATGTATCAAAAAAAAAAAAAAAAAAAAAGCGACTGTTCAGCTGGCAAGATGGTTCATATTAGAGTCACGTGCTGCATCAGCCTAATGCGGTCCCATTCCCATAACCCACAGCAGAACACAACCAACAGGATGAAGGACACCTTCACTGGGACTACAGCTGGGTCAAGGGCTAAGGACCAGAATCCTCAGGGGGCCAACCATCTGCCCAAAAATAAGGATGAAGCGTCTCCCCGTCGGGGAATCGAACCCCGGTCTCCCGCGTGACAGGCGGGGATACTCACCACTATACTAACGAGGACAACGACCCGACTGGCTCCGGGACCACCGAGCCTCTCCCACGACCGACCGACCGGACCTCGCTTGCGCCCGACACACAGCCTCTGTCTCACCCACCGCCGACCTCCCCACGCAACCCAAATGCCTCGGGGAGCGCCGAGAACACCGCTCCCACCAGGACCCGCACCCGCAGCCCTGGCTGACCATCGATCGCGGGCTGCAGAGACGGCCTCTGAGGGCTGACGGACGAGAGTGGCTGGCTGTTGGGCCTCACCGATGGCATCAGTCGATGCTGGTCCGACTCCTGGGCGGTCGTGCGGTGCGGAGCGTTGCGGTGCGGTGCGGTGCGATGGCGCCAGGATCGGGACGGGCAGCTGGAGGGGACTTTGGCGCAAAGGAGCGTCTTGACATCGACGCGGTGGACAGCGGGCGAGGCGGAGCAGGCTCGGGTTCAGGGGTCTGGTCGCGCAGCTTGGGCACGCAGAACGGCACGAGCCGTCGCCCCGTCGCGACGATTGAGCTGGGCTCGGGCGCGCGTGGGCGCCGCGTGCCAGCCAGGCGAGCCGCCTCGCGCTCTGACGGCCGTCAGGATGGCCGAGCGGTCTAAGGCGCTGCGTTCAGGTCGCAGTCTCCCCTGGAGGCGTGGGTTCGAATCCCACTCCTGACAAGCTCCACTTTTGCCACCTTCACCCACTCCACCCACCGCGGGAGACCCGCACCTCGCACCTCCTCCCAGAACCTCTCCAGCGCTGCCACTCCCTTCGCACCCGCAGCCTTCCCCGACAGACCCGTGCCTGGAAGACAGCCGTCCTCAGAACACCGGCCAACTTGTGTTGAGGAGCGGGTGGAGGGCGCCTGTGGCGTTGTGTGTGTGTGTGGAGTAAGTAGGAGGCCGGTCCTCAGCACCCCGGCTGCCCGGGAGGCCTTCTGCAAACGAGGGCCCTCGTCCACCCCCACCCCAAACCCCGGCCTGTTCGCCCGTTCAGACCCTCGCCCATTCCATCCCCTCCGCCTCCTGCTGGAGACACCCACCGTGCCCATCTTGCTGGGCTGTGGTCCGCCACCCTTTCCCTGCGCACAGCGGCCTGACGCTTGGTGCCCGGACAGCCGCCCGCCTGCCCGCCTGCCCGCCTGCCCGCGGGCGGTGCGGTGGCCCTGGGTGGCCGAGGAATCAGTCTGGGGACCGCCTGAGCTTCTATCCAACACTCTTACCCCCTGGTCTCCTCGGAAGGGTCGGGCGCCCGCCCTCGGGCCCCCACTTCCCCTGCCCCCACAACCCTGGACCCTTCCTCCGTATGCACACACGCGTGCATACAGGCACACAAACTGAGGAGGGCACGGGCTAAGTGGCTTGTGTGTCGTGAGGCTGTGGGGAGGTGTGAGTGGGGTGTGTGTGTGTGTGTGTGTGTGTGTGTGTGTGTGTGTGTCTTGGGGTGGATTGATGTGAAACCTAGTCATCAGGGAGAGGCGGGGTTCAGGCTCAGAGCCTCAGCCATGACCCAGGACTCTCCTGTGGGCTCCTCTCCTGTCCTCTCCTGTCCTCTGCTCTCCTCAGCTCTCCTCTGCTCTGGCGCTCCCCTGGGCGGCCCATCCGTCCAGGGCCCGGGATCTGTCAGGGAAAGAGTAGCTGGAGCTTGGACTGTCGTGGAGCGCACGCTGTGGGAGCGTCAGGTGGCAAGCGCGGCTATGGCATGGGTGGTTCAGTGGTAGAATTCTCGCCTGCCACGCGGGAGGCCCGGGTTCGATTCCCGGCCCATGCAGGGGCCAGTCCCTTTTGGTCCTGAGCCTCGCGTCCTCCCGGCCGGCCTCAGCAGCACCCGGACCCTAGACAACCTCGACCTAGGGCACCTGGCCAGGCCAGCGCTCAGCTCCTCTCCAGTGCCTAGCCAGCCACTCTCCCTCATGGAGACAGCCATCCACTGCATCCACTGCATCCACTGCATCCACTGCATTACTCTGCACAGCCTCTCCAATTCTTGCGAGGTACTTCGTTCGCCTTTCCTGTGCACACTACTGCCTCCACCTTCCTTTTCTTCTAACCCGGCTCCCCACACCACCCACACCTCCAGCCTCCCACCTCACACTGCGTCCACACGCGCACCGCCTGGAGACGGAATGCAGACGGACACTTGCCTCTCTCAGGTGGACCTCTCTTGGCCCAGGCCTGAAACACGTTGTTGGGCCTCCTTTGCGAGGGGTACATGGCGTGGGGCCGGGGGTGCCTTCTTTGCCCGAGCGCTTCAGACGCAGAGACTTGCCTGGACCCTTCCCCGTGAGAGTTTCCCAGGGGTGTGCACCGCCCGCAGGATACAGGATCAGGACACAGGAAGGTGGTTCCTCTGGGTCTCTTCTGTGATGCGGTGGTGGCGGCGAACCCCGACCGCTCCCACCGTGTCCTGTGTCCTGCTCGGACCAGAGCCCGCTGACACGGTTGGCCATCCGCAGGACACACGCGCGCGCGCACACGCGCACGCGCACCACAGGAGGGCGCACAGAATTGCACATGAACCTCACCCCCACCGCCACCCCACCCGCCACAACGTTCGCGCGGGCTGGCGAGGTGCAAGCACACTCAACGCCATCGACAGTCCTCCTGTGCCGGGCAGGCCCTCGGATCGCAGGTCCCGCGCTGACCACTCGCGATCCGAGACTTGGCCTCGTCCAGCCTGCTCATTCGCACGTCCGCCGTACCAGTAGTCCTCGCCACCCGGGCCCGAATGTCCAGTCAGGATGTCCGCCTTCTCCAGAGAGCGAGCGACAGAGAGAGCCAGCGAGCTCTGCGCACAGACTCTGTCCCGCAGCCTCCCAGGCGCTGGACCGTGCGTCCCTTTCTCTCACCCAGCCACCTTTTGAGATGGACTGTGGTAGGACACCACAAAGGAAAGCCTTCGTCCATCACTCACCGGGACCTCTCACTTGCCTCGACACCACCCAGAGAAAGGCCATGTCTCACCACCGCAAGGCACCTGGCTGGCAACCTCCACCTTTCAGTCCCTGACCCCCATGCTCTCCCTCTTGGACAAAGGCGAGGGGGCGTGGTCGGGACACCCACAGCTTTGTAACGAAGAGCAAGACGCCGAACTGGGTGAGCTCTACAGTTGACTGTGGGCAGATGTCACAGCGCAAACTAGGTAGCCCAGCAAGGGGAGACATAGATGGTGGAGCTTGGGGACGGGTTTTTAATCCTTCTACTGCTGCTATTGCTGCCGCGGCGGCGGCGGCGGCGACGATGGGGGTGGTCGTGGTGCCGGATGGTGGTGATGGCCGCGGTGGTGGTGGCGGCGGCGGCGGCGGCGGAGGCGGCGGTGGCAGCGGCGTGCTATGGGTCTGGTGAGAGGAGAGGGAGCGGAAAATGAATGGTGCAGAAGCAGCCCAATCTCTGTGAGCAGGGGCCTGGCACCATCTCCTCGGGCTCCTGCCCATTTCAGAGTAGGGACCACCACCATATCCTAGTTGTGCTTTTTGCACTCTTGTGCTCAAACAGTGTGACCGAAAGCAACTAGGGACAAGAAGGGTTTGTGTCATCTTATGGCACCTGAGTGCCTCACCGTGGGAATGGGTCAGTGGGAGGGAAGGGGACTAGAGGCAGGAACTGATACAGAGACCGTGCTGGAGGTTTGCTTACTGGCTTGCTGAGGACCACCTGCCCAGGGATTGGACGGACACACACACACACACACACACACACACACACACACACACAGACACACACACACACAGACAGAGACACACACACACAGACACAGACACACACAGAGACACACACACACACACACACACACACAGACACACAGACACACACACACACACACACAGAGACACACACACACACGTCCCGCCACAACCTGTCCCTCCCCATCCCACACCGACCCCACCACACTATATTCTGATCAGTGAGATGCCCTGGGTTCTTGGTGGTGGGGGCGTGGGGGCTAGCTAGATTTGTTTGAGCGGGAAGTTCAGGTGTGAAGAGCCCGGCTGGCTTCAGGGAGCGTGTGGTGCTTGTGAGGCAGGAGGGCAGATGGGTTTGTTGGGTTTGTTGGGTTTGGTGTGGCGGACTAGCTAGAGGGATTTATTTTTTTGCAGACCTAAGAGCGGACGATGGAGTCAGGTTGAGACTCTGCGGGCTCTATCCGTGGATCGGTGGTTGTGATTCCAGTCGCGGGACTCCGCGTGTGATGGTGACGGTGTGTCGGCTGGGCGCCAGGAGGAGCAGAGACGCGCAGAGGGAATGGGAAGCTAGGAAAAGGATGGGCTGAGCGTGTGCGTTTGGGGTTGTGTGGGTGAAGCTTCGCGGGCGAGCGACCCTCCTGGCCAAGGAGCCCGTGGCAGGAGGCAGGATTGAGGAGCCTCGGGAGGGCAAGCAAGGTACAGAGAGGAAGAAGAAGAGAGGCTTCCCTGACCGGGAATCGAACCCGGGCCGCGGCGGTGAGAGCGCCGAATCCTAACCACTAGACCACCAGGGAGCGTTGGGCAGACGCTCCCGACCCGTGGCTCCTGGAGCCAGACAGCCACACAGCCAGCTGCCAGGCAGCCCGACTGCCCCAAGGCAAACGGCCGGCACGCCCGCCCGGCCCCTACCTGGATCGCCCGCCATTAACGGCCAGGCACTTGGCGCCTGCCCCTGCCAGCTGACCCGTGCCCTCGGCCGCTTGGCCCAAAGCCTGGGGCCTGGGGCCACCTCCTCGACAACACCCCTGCCCCTGGCGGTTCTCCTCCCTCAGATCACACCCTCAAAACCTCTCGGGCCTTCTTCGGGCCCCGTCGGGACGAGCTGACGGGGCGCCAGACAGGGGCCACCCTCTGCCCTGCGCCTTGGCAAAACGTGGGCACGCCACTGCGTTGGCCGGGAATCGAACCCGGGTCAACTGCTTGGAAGGCAGCTATGCTCACCACTATACCACCAACGCCGCACCGTCAGGTCGGCACCCGACCGACGCCGGGGACTGCCACCAGCCAGCGAGCAGCCCGGCCCTCGCCCTCGCCCTCGCCCTCGCCCTCGCCCTCGCCCTCGCCCTCGCCCTCGCCCTCGCCCTCGCCCTCGCCTCCCCCAATGGTCTGCCACCTCCCTGCGCCCAACCCACGCCTGCCCGCCCCACCCTGACTCCGGGCCCCACCCTCCCGCCCCCTCCCGCGCCCTCTCTCGCCATCCTGCCGCGACTCGAGCTCGCACGCACAGGCCGCTCCTCTGGGGCTCTCTCGCCTCCTGTCACGCCGGGCCACACCACGTCGGGAGGGACACAGGGACCAGGGAGCACCCGGGGCCGCGCCGGGCGGGTCTCCACCCACGTTCGCCTGCCATGCTCCTCCGTCCCTTTGCCGTCTCACGCCGCGGCTTCTGACAGCCGCCGCCTAGACCCCCAGGCGACAGAGCGCTGGGCCGGGCACCCAGGCATGGGGCGGGAGAGCCTGGAAGCGGCTGGGCGGGCTTGGCAGCGGCCGGAGCCTCGAGGCTGAATGAAGGACACCGTCGCTGGGGCCGGGGCCGGGGCCGGGGCCGGGGCCGGGGCCGAGGGGCCGAGGGGCAGCGTCCTCGGGGGGCCACCCATCTGCCCAAAAATAAGGATGAGGCGTCTCCCCGTCGGGGAATCGAACCCCGGTCTCCCGCGTGACAGGCGGGGATACTCACCACTATACTAACGAGGACAACGACCCGACTGGCTCCGGGACCACCGAGCCTCTCCCACGACCGACCGACCGACCGGACCTCGCTTGCGCCCGACACACAGCCTCTGTCTCACCCACCGCCGACCTCCCCACGCAACCCAAATGCCTCGGGGAGGCGCCGAGAACACCGCTCCCACCAGGACCCGCACCCGCAGCCCTGGCTGACCATCGATCGCGGGCTGGAGAGACGGCCTCTGAGGGCTGACGGACGAGAGTGGCTGGCTGTTGGGCCTCACCGATGGCATCAGTCGATGCTGGTCCGACTCCTGGGCGGTCGTGCGGTGCGGAGCGTTGCGGTGCGGTGCGGTGCGATGGCGCCAGGATCGGGACGGGCAGCTGGAGGGGACTTTGGCGCAAAGGAGCGTCTTGACATCGACGCGGTGGACAGCGGGCGAGGCGGAGCAGGCTCGGGTTCAGGGGTCTGGTCGCGCAGCTTGGGCACGCAGAACGGCACGAGCCGTCGCCCCGTCGCGACGATTGAGCTGGGCTCGGGCGCGCGTGGGCGCCGCGTGCCAGCCAGGCGAGCCGCCTCGCGCTCTGACGGCCGTCAGGATGGCCGAGCGGTCTAAGGCGCTGCGTTCAGGTCGCAGTCTCCCCTGGAGGCGTGGGTTCGAATCCCACTCCTGACAAGCTCCACTTTTGCCACCTTCACCCACTCCACCCACCGCGGGAGACCCGCACCTCGCACCTCCTCCCAGAACCTCTCCAGCGCTGCCACTCCCTTCGCACCCGCAGCCTTCCCCGACAGACCCGTGCCTGGAAGACAGCCGTCCTCAGAACACCGGCCAACTTGTGTTGAGGAGCGGGTGGAGGGCGCCTGTGGCGTTGTGTGTGTGTGTGGAGTAAGTAGGAGGCCGGTCCTCAGCACCCCGGCTGCCCGGGAGGCCTTCTGCAAACGAGGGCCCTCGTCCACCCCCACCCCAAACCCCGGCCTGTTCGCCCGTTCAGACCCTCGCCCATTCCATCCCCTCCGCCTCCTGCTGGAGACACCCACCGTGCCCATCTTGCTGGGCTGTGGTCCGCCACCCTTTCCCTGCGCACAGCGGCCTGACGCTTGGTGCCCGGACAGCCGCCCGCCTGCCCGCCTGCCCGCCTGCCCGCCTGCCCGCGGGCGGTGCGGTGGCCCTGGGTGGCCGAGGAATCAGTCTGGGGACCGCCTGAGCTTCTATCCAACACTCTTACCCCCTGGTCTCCTCGGAAGGGTCGGGCGCCCGCCCTCGGGCCCCCACTTCCCCTGCCCCCACAACCCTGGACCCTTCCTCCGTATGCACACACGCGTGCATACAGGCACACAAACTGAGGAGGGCACGGGCTAAGTGGCTTGTGTGTCGTGAGGCTGTGGGGAGGTGTGAGTGGGGTGTGTGTGTGTGTGTGTGTGTGTGTGTGTGTGTGTGTGTGTCTTGGGGTGGATTGATGTGAAACCTAGTCATCAGGGAGAGGCGGGGTTCAGGCTCAGAGCCTCAGCCATGACCCAGGACTCTCCTGTGGGCTCCTCTCCTGTCCTCTCCTGTCCTCTGCTCTCCTCAGCTCTCCTCTGCTCTGGCGCTCCCCTGGGCGGCCCATCCGTCCAGGGCCCGGGATCTGTCAGGGAAAGAGTAGCTGGAGCTTGGACTGTCGTGGAGCGCACGCTGTGGGAGCGTCAGGTGGCAAGCGCGGCTATGGCATGGGTGGTTCAGTGGTAGAATTCTCGCCTGCCACGCGGGAGGCCCGGGTTCGATTCCCGGCCCATGCAGGGGCCAGTCCCTTTTGGTCCTGAGCCTCGCGTCCTCCCGGCCGGCCTCAGCAGCACCCGGACCCTAGACAACCTCGACCTAGGGCACCTGGCCAGGCCAGCGCTCAGCTCCTCTCCAGTGCCTAGCCAGCCACTCTCCCTCATGGAGACAGCCATCCACTGCATCCACTGCATCCACTGCATCCACTGCATTACTCTGCACAGCCTCTCCAATTCTTGCGAGGTACTTCGTTCGCCTTTCCTGTGCACACTACTGCCTCCACCTTCCTTTTCTTCTAACCCGGCTCCCCACACCACCCACACCTCCAGCCTCCCACCTCACACTGCGTCCACACGCGCACCGCCTGGAGACGGAATGCAGACGGACACTTGCCTCTCTCAGGTGGACCTCTCTTGGCCCAGGCCTGAAACACGTTGTTGGGCCTCCTTTGCGAGGGGTACATGGCGTGGGGCCGGGGGTGCCTTCTTTGCCCGAGCGCTTCAGACGCAGAGACTTGCCTGGACCCTTCCCCGTGAGAGTTTCCCAGGGGTGTGCACCGCCCGCAGGATACAGGATCAGGACACAGGAAGGTGGTTCCTCTGGGTCTCTTCTGTGATGCGGTGGTGGCGGCGAACCCCGACCGCTCCCACCGTGTCCTGTGTCCTGCTCGGACCAGAGCCCGCTGACACGGTTGGCCATCCGCAGGACACACGCGCGCGCGCACACGCGCACGCGCACCACAGGAGGGCGCACAGAATTGCACATGAACCTCACCCCCACCGCCACCCCACCCGCCACAACGTTCGCGCGGGCTGGCGAGGTGCAAGCACACTCAACGCCATCGACAGTCCTCCTGTGCCGGGCAGGCCCTCGGATCGCAGGTCCCGCGCTGACCACTCGCGATCCGAGACTTGGCCTCGTCCAGCCTGCTCATTCGCACGTCCGCCGTACCAGTAGTCCTCGCCACCCGGGCCCGAATGTCCAGTCAGGATGTCCGCCTTCTCCAGAGAGCGAGCGACAGAGAGAGCCAGCGAGCTCTGCGCACAGACTCTGTCCCGCAGCCTCCCAGGCGCTGGACCGTGCGTCCCTTTCTCTCACCCAGCCACCTTTTGAGATGGACTGTGGTAGGACACCACAAAGGAAAGCCTTCGTCCATCACTCACCGGGACCTCTCACTTGCCTCGACACCACCCAGAGAAAGGCCATGTCTCACCACCGCAAGGCACCTGGCTGGCAACCTCCACCTTTCAGTCCCTGACCCCCATGCTCTCCCTCTTGGACAAAGGCGAGGGGGCGTGGTCGGGACACCCACAGCTTTGTAACGAAGAGCAAGACGCCGAACTGGGTGAGCTCTACAGTTGACTGTGGGCAGATGTCACAGCGCAAACTAGGTAGCCCAGCAAGGGGAGACATAGATGGTGGAGCTTGGGGACGGGTTTTTAATCCTTCTACTGCTGCTATTGCTGCGGCGGCGGCGGCGGCGGCGGCGGCGGCGACGATGGGGGTGGTCGTGGTGCCGGATGGTGGTGATGGCCGCGGTGGTGGTGGCGGCGGCGGCGGCGGCGGAGGCGGCGGTGGCAGCGGCGTGCTATGGGTCTGGTGAGAGGAGAGGGAGCGGAAAATGAATGGTGCAGAAGCAGCCCAATCTCTGTGAGCAGGGGCCTGGCACCATCTCCTCGGGCTCCTGCCCATTTCAGAGTAGGGACCACCACCATATCCTAGTTGTGCTTTTTGCACTCTTGTGCTCAAACAGTGTGACCGAAAGCAACTAGGGACAAGAAGGGTTTGTGTCATCTTATGGCACCTGAGTGCCTCACCGTGGGAATGGGTCAGTGGGAGGGAAGGGGACTAGAGGCAGGAACTGATACAGAGACCGTGCTGGAGGTTTGCTTACTGGCTTGCTGAGGACCACCTGCCCAGGGATTGGACGGACACACACACACACACACACACACACACACACACACACACACACACAGACACACACACACACAGACAGAGACACACACACACAGACACAGACACACACAGAGACACACACACACACACACACACACACAGACACACAGACACACACACACACACACACAGAGACACACACACACACGTCCCGCCACAACCTGTCCCTCCCCATCCCACACCGACCCCACCACACTATATTCTGATCAGTGAGATGCCCTGGGTTCTTGGTGGTGGGGGCGTGGGGGCTAGCTAGATTTGTTTGAGCGGGAAGTTCAGGTGTGAAGAGCCCGGCTGGCTTCAGGGAGCGTGTGGTGCTTGTGAGGCAGGAGGGCAGATGGGTTTGTTGGGTTTGTTGGGTTTGGTGTGGCGGACTAGCTAGAGGGATTTATTTTTTTGCAGACCTAAGAGCGGACGATGGAGTCAGGTTGAGACTCTGCGGGCTCTATCCGTGGATCGGTGGTTGTGATTCCAGTCGCGGGACTCCGCGTGTGATGGTGACGGTGTGTCGGCTGGGCGCCAGGAGGAGCAGAGACGCGCAGAGGGAATGGGAAGCTAGGAAAAGGATGGGCTGAGCGTGTGCGTTTGGGGTTGTGTGGGTGAAGCTTCGCGGGCGAGCGACCCTCCTGGCCAAGGAGCCCGTGGCAGGAGGCAGGATTGAGGAGCCTCGGGAGGGCAAGCAAGGTACAGAGAGGAAGAAGAAGAGAGGCTTCCCTGACCGGGAATCGAACCCGGGCCGCGGCGGTGAGAGCGCCGAATCCTAACCACTAGACCACCAGGGAGCGTTGGGCAGACGCTCCCGACCCGTGGCTCCTGGAGCCAGACAGCCACACAGCCAGCTGCCAGGCAGCCCGACTGCCCCAAGGCAAACGGCCGGCACGCCCGCCCGGCCCCTACCTGGATCGCCCGCCATTAACGGCCAGGCACTTGGCGCCTGCCCCTGCCAGCTGACCCGTGCCCTCGGCCGCTTGGCCCAAAGCCTGGGGCCTGGGGCCACCTCCTCGACAACACCCCTGCCCCTGGCGGTTCTCCTCCCTCAGATCACACCCTCAAAACCTCTCGGGCCTTCTTCGGGCCCCGTCGGGACGAGCTGACGGGGCGCCAGACAGGGGCCACCCTCTGCCCTGCGCCTTGGCAAAACGTGGGCACGCCACTGCGTTGGCCGGGAATCGAACCCGGGTCAACTGCTTGGAAGGCAGCTATGCTCACCACTATACCACCAACGCCGCACCGTCAGGTCGGCACCCGACCGACGCCGGGGACTGCCACCAGCCAGCGAGCAGCCCGGCCCTCGCCCTCGCCCTCGCCCTCGCCCTCGCCCTCGCCCTCGCCCTCGCCCTCGCCCTCGCCCTCGCCTCCCCCAATGGTCTGCCACCTCCCTGCGCCCAACCCACGCCTGCCCGCCCCACCCTGACTCCGGGCCCCACCCTCCCGCCCCCTCCCGCGCCCTCTCTCGCCATCCTGCCGCGACTCGAGCTCGCACGCACAGGCCGCTCCTCTGGGGCTCTCTCGCCTCCTGTCACGCCGGGCCACACCACGTCGGGAGGGACACAGGGACCAGGGAGCACCCGGGGCCGCGCCGGGCGGGTCTCCACCCACGTTCGCCTGCCATGCTCCTCCGTCCCTTTGCCGTCTCACGCCGCGGCTTCTGACAGCCGCCGCCTAGACCCCCAGGCGACAGAGCGCTGGGCCGGGCACCCAGGCATGGGGCGGGAGAGCCTGGAAGCGGCTGGGCGGGCTTGGCAGCGGCCGGAGCCTCGAGGCTGAATGAAGGACACCGTCGCTGGGGCCGGGGCCGGGGCCGGGGCCGGGGCCGGGGCCGGGGCCGAGGGGCCGAGGGGCAGCGTCCTCGGGGGGCCACCCATCTGCCCAAAAATAAGGATGAGGCGTCTCCCCGTCGGGGAATCGAACCCCGGTCTCCCGCGTGACAGGCGGGGATACTCACCACTATACTAACGAGGACAACGACCCGACTGGCTCCGGGACCACCGAGCCTCTCCCACGACCGACCGACCGACCGGACCTCGCTTGCGCCCGACACACAGCCTCTGTCTCACCCACCGCCGACCTCCCCACGCAACCCAAATGCCTCGGGGAGGCGCCGAGAACACCGCTCCCACCAGGACCCGCACCCGCAGCCCTGGCTGACCATCGATCGCGGGCTGGAGAGACGGCCTCTGAGGGCTGACGGACGAGAGTGGCTGGCTGTTGGGCCTCACCGATGGCATCAGTCGATGCTGGTCCGACTCCTGGGCGGTCGTGCGGTGCGGAGCGTTGCGGTGCGGTGCGGTGCGATGGCGCCAGGATCGGGACGGGCAGCTGGAGGGGACTTTGGCGCAAAGGAGCGTCTTGACATCGACGCGGTGGACAGCGGGCGAGGCGGAGCAGGCTCGGGTTCAGGGGTCTGGTCGCGCAGCTTGGGCACGCAGAACGGCACGAGCCGTCGCCCCGTCGCGACGATTGAGCTGGGCTCGGGCGCGCGTGGGCGCCGCGTGCCAGCCAGGCGAGCCGCCTCGCGCTCTGACGGCCGTCAGGATGGCCGAGCGGTCTAAGGCGCTGCGTTCAGGTCGCAGTCTCCCCTGGAGGCGTGGGTTCGAATCCCACTCCTGACAAGCTCCACTTTTGCCACCTTCACCCACTCCACCCACCGCGGGAGACCCGCACCTCGCACCTCCTCCCAGAACCTCTCCAGCGCTGCCACTCCCTTCGCACCCGCAGCCTTCCCCGACAGACCCGTGCCTGGAAGACAGCCGTCCTCAGAACACCGGCCAACTTGTGTTGAGGAGCGGGTGGAGGGCGCCTGTGGCGTTGTGTGTGTGTGTGGAGTAAGTAGGAGGCCGGTCCTCAGCACCCCGGCTGCCCGGGAGGCCTTCTGCAAACGAGGGCCCTCGTCCACCCCCACCCCAAACCCCGGCCTGTTCGCCCGTTCAGACCCTCGCCCATTCCATCCCCTCCGCCTCCTGCTGGAGACACCCACCGTGCCCATCTTGCTGGGCTGTGGTCCGCCACCCTTTCCCTGCGCACAGCGGCCTGACGCTTGGTGCCCGGACAGCCGCCCGCCTGCCCGCCTGCCCGCCTGCCCGCCTGCCCGCGGGCGGTGCGGTGGCCCTGGGTGGCCGAGGAATCAGTCTGGGGACCGCCTGAGCTTCTATCCAACACTCTTACCCCCTGGTCTCCTCGGAAGGGTCGGGCGCCCGCCCTCGGGCCCCCACTTCCCCTGCCCCCACAACCCTGGACCCTTCCTCCGTATGCACACACGCGTGCATACAGGCACACAAACTGAGGAGGGCACGGGCTAAGTGGCTTGTGTGTCGTGAGGCTGTGGGGAGGTGTGAGTGGGGTGTGTGTGTGTGTGTGTGTGTGTGTGTGTGTGTGTGTGTGTCTTGGGGTGGATTGATGTGAAACCTAGTCATCAGGGAGAGGCGGGGTTCAGGCTCAGAGCCTCAGCCATGACCCAGGACTCTCCTGTGGGCTCCTCTCCTGTCCTCTCCTGTCCTCTGCTCTCCTCAGCTCTCCTCTGCTCTGGCGCTCCCCTGGGCGGCCCATCCGTCCAGGGCCCGGGATCTGTCAGGGAAAGAGTAGCTGGAGCTTGGACTGTCGTGGAGCGCACGCTGTGGGAGCGTCAGGTGGCAAGCGCGGCTATGGCATGGGTGGTTCAGTGGTAGAATTCTCGCCTGCCACGCGGGAGGCCCGGGTTCGATTCCCGGCCCATGCAGGGGCCAGTCCCTTTTGGTCCTGAGCCTCGCGTCCTCCCGGCCGGCCTCAGCAGCACCCGGACCCTAGACAACCTCGACCTAGGGCACCTGGCCAGGCCAGCGCTCAGCTCCTCTCCAGTGCCTAGCCAGCCACTCTCCCTCATGGAGACAGCCATCCACTGCATCCACTGCATCCACTGCATCCACTGCATTACTCTGCACAGCCTCTCCAATTCTTGCGAGGTACTTCGTTCGCCTTTCCTGTGCACACTACTGCCTCCACCTTCCTTTTCTTCTAACCCGGCTCCCCCACACCACCCACACCTCCAGCCTCCCACCTCACACTGCGTCCACACGCGCACCGCCTGGAGACGGAATGCAGACGGACACTTGCCTCTCTCAGGTGGACCTCTCTTGGCCCAGGCCTGAAACACGTTGTTGGGCCTCCTTTGCGAGGGGTACATGGCGTGGGGCCGGGGGTGCCTTCTTTGCCCGAGCGCTTCAGACGCAGAGACTTGCCTGGACCCTTCCCCGTGAGAGTTTCCCAGGGGTGTGCACCGCCCGCAGGATACAGGATCAGGACACAGGAAGGTGGTTCCTCTGGGTCTCTTCTGTGATGCGGTGGTGGCGGCGAACCCCGACCGCTCCCACCGTGTCCTGTGTCCTGCTCGGACCAGAGCCCGCTGACACGGTTGGCCATCCGCAGGACACACGCGCGCGCGCACACGCGCACGCGCACCACAGGAGGGCGCACAGAATTGCACATGAACCTCACCCCCACCGCCACCCCACCCGCCACAACGTTCGCGCGGGCTGGCGAGGTGCAAGCACACTCAACGCCATCGACAGTCCTCCTGTGCCGGGCAGGCCCTCGGATCGCAGGTCCCGCGCTGACCACTCGCGATCCGAGACTTGGCCTCGTCCAGCCTGCTCATTCGCACGTCCGCCGTACCAGTAGTCCTCGCCACCCGGGCCCGAATGTCCAGTCAGGATGTCCGCCTTCTCCAGAGAGCGAGCGACAGAGAGAGCCAGCGAGCTCTGCGCACAGACTCTGTCCCGCAGCCTCCCAGGCGCTGGACCGTGCGTCCCTTTCTCTCACCCAGCCACCTTTTGAGATGGACTGTGGTAGGACACCACAAAGGAAAGCCTTCGTCCATCACTCACCGGGACCTCTCACTTGCCTCGACACCACCCAGAGAAAGGCCATGTCTCACCACCGCAAGGCACCTGGCTGGCAACCTCCACCTTTCAGTCCCTGACCCCCATGCTCTCCCTCTTGGACAAAGGCGAGGGGGCGTGGTCGGGACACCCACAGCTTTGTAACGAAGAGCAAGACGCCGAACTGGGTGAGCTCTACAGTTGACTGTGGGCAGATGTCACAGCGCAAACTAGGTAGCCCAGCAAGGGGAGACATAGATGGTGGAGCTTGGGGACGGGTTTTTAATCCTTCTACTGCTGCTATTGCTGCCGCGGCGGCGGCGGCGGCGGCGGCGGCGACGATGGGGGTGGTCGTGGTGCCGGATGGTGGTGATGGCCGCGGTGGTGGTGGCGGCGGCGGCGGCGGCGGAGGCGGCGGTGGCAGCGGCGTGCTATGGGTCTGGTGAGAGGAGAGGGAGCGGAAAATGAATGGTGCAGAAGCAGCCCAATCTCTGTGAGCAGGGGCCTGGCACCATCTCCTCGGGCTCCTGCCCATTTCAGAGTAGGGACCACCACCATATCCTAGTTGTGCTTTTTGCACTCTTGTGCTCAAACAGTGTGACCGAAAGCAACTAGGGACAAGAAGGGTTTGTGTCATCTTATGGCACCTGAGTGCCTCACCGTGGGAATGGGTCAGTGGGAGGGAAGGGGACTAGAGGCAGGAACTGATACAGAGACCGTGCTGGAGGTTTGCTTACTGGCTTGCTGAGGACCACCTGCCCAGGGATTGGACGGACACACACACACACACACACACACACACACACACACACACAGACACACACACACACACAGACAGAGACACACACACACAGACACAGACACACACAGAGACACACACACACACACACACACACACAGACACACAGACACACACACACACACACACAGAGACACACACACACACGTCCCGCCACAACCTGTCCCTCCCCATCCCACACCGACCCCACCACACTATATTCTGATCAGTGAGATGCCCTGGGTTCTTGGTGGTGGGGGCGTGGGGGCTAGCTAGATTTGTTTGAGCGGGAAGTTCAGGTGTGAAGAGCCCGGCTGGCTTCAGGGAGCGTGTGGTGCTTGTGAGGCAGGAGGGCAGATGGGTTTGTTGGGTTTGTTGGGTTTGGTGTGGCGGACTAGCTAGAGGGATTTATTTTTTTGCAGACCTAAGAGCGGACGATGGAGTCAGGTTGAGACTCTGCGGGCTCTATCCGTGGATCGGTGGTTGTGATTCCAGTCGCGGGACTCCGCGTGTGATGGTGACGGTGTGTCGGCTGGGCGCCAGGAGGAGCAGAGACGCGCAGAGGGAATGGGAAGCTAGGAAAAGGATGGGCTGAGCGTGTGCGTTTGGGGTTGTGTGGGTGAAGCTTCGCGGGCGAGCGACCCTCCTGGCCAAGGAGCCCGTGGCAGGAGGCAGGATTGAGGAGCCTCGGGAGGGCAAGCAAGGTACAGAGAGGAAGAAGAAGAGAGGCTTCCCTGACCGGGAATCGAACCCGGGCCGCGGCGGTGAGAGCGCCGAATCCTAACCACTAGACCACCAGGGAGCGTTGGGCAGACGCTCCCGACCCGTGGCTCCTGGAGCCAGACAGCCACACAGCCAGCTGCCAGGCAGCCCGACTGCCCCAAGGCAAACGGCCGGCACGCCCGCCCGGCCCCTACCTGGATCGCCCGCCATTAACGGCCAGGCACTTGGCGCCTGCCCCTGCCAGCTGACCCGTGCCCTCGGCCGCTTGGCCCAAAGCCTGGGGCCTGGGGCCACCTCCTCGACAACACCCCTGCCCCTGGCGGTTCTCCTCCCTCAGATCACACCCTCAAAACCTCTCGGGCCTTCTTCGGGCCCCGTCGGGACGAGCTGACGGGGCGCCAGACAGGGGCCACCCTCTGCCCTGCGCCTTGGCAAAACGTGGGCACGCCACTGCGTTGGCCGGGAATCGAACCCGGGTCAACTGCTTGGAAGGCAGCTATGCTCACCACTATACCACCAACGCCGCACCGTCAGGTCGGCACCCGACCGACGCCGGGGACTGCCACCAGCCAGCGAGCAGCCCGGCCCTCGCCCTCGCCCTCGCCCTCGCCCTCGCCCTCGCCCTCGCCCTCGCCCTCGCCCTCGCCTCCCCCAATGGTCTGCCACCTCCCTGCGCCCAACCCACGCCTGCCCGCCCCACCCTGACTCCGGGCCCCACCCTCCCGCCCCCTCCCGCGCCCTCTCTCGCCATCCTGCCGCGACTCGAGCTCGCACGCACAGGCCGCTCCTCTGGGGCTCTCTCGCCTCCTGTCACGCCGGGCCACACCACGTCGGGAGGGACACAGGGACCAGGGAGCACCCGGGGCCGCGCCGGGCGGGTCTCCACCCACGTTCGCCTGCCATGCTCCTCCGTCCCTTTGCCGTCTCACGCCGCGGCTTCTGACAGCCGCCGCCTAGACCCCCAGGCGACAGAGCGCTGGGCCGGGCACCCAGGCATGGGGCGGGAGAGCCTGGAAGCGGCTGGGCGGGCTTGGCAGCGGCCGGAGCCTCGAGGCTGAATGAAGGACACCGTCGCTGGGGCCGGGGCCGGGGCCGGGGCCGGGGCCGGGGCCGAGGGGCCGAGGGGCAGCGTCCTCGGGGGGCCACCCATCTGCCCAAAAATAAGGATGAGGCGTCTCCCCGTCGGGGAATCGAACCCCGGTCTCCCGCGTGACAGGCGGGGATACTCACCACTATACTAACGAGGACAACGACCCGACTGGCTCCGGGACCACCGAGCCTCTCCCACGACCGACCGACCGACCGGACCTCGCTTGCGCCCGACACACAGCCTCTGTCTCACCCACCGCCGACCTCCCCACGCAACCCAAATGCCTCGGGGAGGCGCCGAGAACACCGCTCCCACCAGGACCCGCACCCGCAGCCCTGGCTGACCATCGATCGCGGGCTGGAGAGACGGCCTCTGAGGGCTGACGGACGAGAGTGGCTGGCTGTTGGGCCTCACCGATGGCATCAGTCGATGCTGGTCCGACTCCTGGGCGGTCGTGCGGTGCGGAGCGTTGCGGTGCGGTGCGGTGCGATGGCGCCAGGATCGGGACGGGCAGCTGGAGGGGACTTTGGCGCAAAGGAGCGTCTTGACATCGACGCGGTGGACAGCGGGCGAGGCGGAGCAGGCTCGGGTTCAGGGGTCTGGTCGCGCAGCTTGGGCACGCAGAACGGCACGAGCCGTCGCCCCGTCGCGACGATTGAGCTGGGCTCGGGCGCGCGTGGGCGCCGCGTGCCAGCCAGGCGAGCCGCCTCGCGCTCTGACGGCCGTCAGGATGGCCGAGCGGTCTAAGGCGCTGCGTTCAGGTCGCAGTCTCCCCTGGAGGCGTGGGTTCGAATCCCACTCCTGACAAGCTCCACTTTTGCCACCTTCACCCACTCCACCCACCGCGGGAGACCCGCACCTCGCACCTCCTCCCAGAACCTCTCCAGCGCTGCCACTCCCTTCGCACCCGCAGCCTTCCCCGACAGACCCGTGCCTGGAAGACAGCCGTCCTCAGAACACCGGCCAACTTGTGTTGAGGAGCGGGTGGAGGGCGCCTGTGGCGTTGTGTGTGTGTGTGGAGTAAGTAGGAGGCCGGTCCTCAGCACCCCGGCTGCCCGGGAGGCCTTCTGCAAACGAGGGCCCTCGTCCACCCCCACCCCAAACCCCGGCCTGTTCGCCCGTTCAGACCCTCGCCCATTCCATCCCCTCCGCCTCCTGCTGGAGACACCCACCGTGCCCATCTTGCTGGGCTGTGGTCCGCCACCCTTTCCCTGCGCACAGCGGCCTGACGCTTGGTGCCCGGACAGCCGCCCGCCTGCCCGCCTGCCCGCCTGCCCGCCTGCCCGCGGGCGGTGCGGTGGCCCTGGGTGGCCGAGGAATCAGTCTGGGGACCGCCTGAGCTTCTATCCAACACTCTTACCCCCTGGTCTCCTCGGAAGGGTCGGGCGCCCGCCCTCGGGCCCCCACTTCCCCTGCCCCCACAACCCTGGACCCTTCCTCCGTATGCACACACGCGTGCATACAGGCACACAAACTGAGGAGGGCACGGGCTAAGTGGCTTGTGTGTCGTGAGGCTGTGGGGAGGTGTGAGTGGGGTGTGTGTGTGTGTGTGTGTGTGTGTGTGTGTGTGTGTGTCTTGGGGTGGATTGATGTGAAACCTAGTCATCAGGGAGAGGCGGGGTTCAGGCTCAGAGCCTCAGCCATGACCCAGGACTCTCCTGTGGGCTCCTCTCCTGTCCTCTCCTGTCCTCTGCTCTCCTCAGCTCTCCTCTGCTCTGGCGCTCCCCTGGGCGGCCCATCCGTCCAGGGCCCGGGATCTGTCAGGGAAAGAGTAGCTGGAGCTTGGACTGTCGTGGAGCGCACGCTGTGGGAGCGTCAGGTGGCAAGCGCGGCTATGGCATGGGTGGTTCAGTGGTAGAATTCTCGCCTGCCACGCGGGAGGCCCGGGTTCGATTCCCGGCCCATGCAGGGGCCAGTCCCTTTTGGTCCTGAGCCTCGCGTCCTCCCGGCCGGCCTCAGCAGCACCCGGACCCTAGACAACCTCGACCTAGGGCACCTGGCCAGGCCAGCGCTCAGCTCCTCTCCAGTGCCTAGCCAGCCACTCTCCCTCATGGAGACAGCCATCCACTGCATCCACTGCATCCACTGCATCCACTGCATTACTCTGCACAGCCTCTCCAATTCTTGCGAGGTACTTCGTTCGCCTTTCCTGTGCACACTACTGCCTCCACCTTCCTTTTCTTCTAACCCGGCTCCCCACACCACCCACACCTCCAGCCTCCCACCTCACACTGCGTCCACACGCGCACCGCCTGGAGACGGAATGCAGACGGACACTTGCCTCTCTCAGGTGGACCTCTCTTGGCCCAGGCCTGAAACACGTTGTTGGGCCTCCTTTGCGAGGGGTACATGGCGTGGGGCCGGGGGTGCCTTCTTTGCCCGAGCGCTTCAGACGCAGAGACTTGCCTGGACCCTTCCCCGTGAGAGTTTCCCAGGGGTGTGCACCGCCCGCAGGATACAGGATCAGGACACAGGAAGGTGGTTCCTCTGGGTCTCTTCTGTGATGCGGTGGTGGCGGCGAACCCCGACCGCTCCCACCGTGTCCTGTGTCCTGCTCGGACCAGAGCCCGCTGACACGGTTGGCCATCCGCAGGACACACGCGCGCGCGCACACGCGCACGCGCACCACAGGAGGGCGCACAGAATTGCACATGAACCTCACCCCCACCGCCACCCCACCCGCCACAACGTTCGCGCGGGCTGGCGAGGTGCAAGCACACTCAACGCCATCGACAGTCCTCCTGTGCCGGGCAGGCCCTCGGATCGCAGGTCCCGCGCTGACCACTCGCGATCCGAGACTTGGCCTCGTCCAGCCTGCTCATTCGCACGTCCGCCGTACCAGTAGTCCTCGCCACCCGGGCCCGAATGTCCAGTCAGGATGTCCGCCTTCTCCAGAGAGCGAGCGACAGAGAGAGCCAGCGAGCTCTGCGCACAGACTCTGTCCCGCAGCCTCCCAGGCGCTGGACCGTGCGTCCCTTTCTCTCACCCAGCCACCTTTTGAGATGGACTGTGGTAGGACACCACAAAGGAAAGCCTTCGTCCATCACTCACCGGGACCTCTCACTTGCCTCGACACCACCCAGAGAAAGGCCATGTCTCACCACCGCAAGGCACCTGGCTGGCAACCTCCACCTTTCAGTCCCTGACCCCCATGCTCTCCCTCTTGGACAAAGGCGAGGGGGCGTGGTCGGGACACCCACAGCTTTGTAACGAAGAGCAAGACGCCGAACTGGGTGAGCTCTACAGTTGACTGTGGGCAGATGTCACAGCGCAAACTAGGTAGCCCAGCAAGGGGAGACATAGATGGTGGAGCTTGGGGACGGGTTTTTAATCCTTCTACTGCTGCTATTGCTGCGCGGCGGCGGCGGCGGGCGGCGGCGGCGACGATGGGGGTGGTCGTGGTGCCGGATGGTGGTGATGGCCGCGGTGGTGGTGGCGGCGGCGGCGGCGGCGGAGGCGGCGGTGGCAGCGGCGTGCTATGGGTCTGGTGAGAGGAGAGGGAGCGGAAAATGAATGGTGCAGAAGCAGCCCAATCTCTGTGAGCAGGGGCCTGGCACCATCTCCTCGGGCTCCTGCCCATTTCAGAGTAGGGACCACCACCATATCCTAGTTGTGCTTTTTGCACTCTTGTGCTCAAACAGTGTGACCGAAAGCAACTAGGGACAAGAAGGGTTTGTGTCATCTTATGGCACCTGAGTGCCTCACCGTGGGAATGGGTCAGTGGGAGGGAAGGGGACTAGAGGCAGGAACTGATACAGAGACCGTGCTGGAGGTTTGCTTACTGGCTTGCTGAGGACCACCTGCCCAGGGATTGGACGGACACACACACACACACACACACACACACACACACACACACACACACACACACACAGACAGAGACACACACACACAGACACAGACACACACAGAGACACACACACACACACACACACACACAGACACACAGACACACACACACACACACACAGAGACACACACACACACGTCCCGCCACAACCTGTCCCTCCCCATCCCACACCGACCCCACCACACTATATTCTGATCAGTGAGATGCCCTGGGTTCTTGGTGGTGGGGGCGTGGGGGCTAGCTAGATTTGTTTGAGCGGGAAGTTCAGGTGTGAAGAGCCCGGCTGGCTTCAGGGAGCGTGTGGTGCTTGTGAGGCAGGAGGGCAGATGGGTTTGTTGGGTTTGTTGGGTTTGGTGTGGCGGACTAGCTAGAGGGATTTATTTTTTTGCAGACCTAAGAGCGGACGATGGAGTCAGGTTGAGACTCTGCGGGCTCTATCCGTGGATCGGTGGTTGTGATTCCAGTCGCGGGACTCCGCGTGTGATGGTGACGGTGTGTCGGCTGGGCGCCAGGAGGAGCAGAGACGCGCAGAGGGAATGGGAAGCTAGGAAAAGGATGGGCTGAGCGTGTGCGTTTGGGGTTGTGTGGGTGAAGCTTCGCGGGCGAGCGACCCTCCTGGCCAAGGAGCCCGTGGCAGGAGGCAGGATTGAGGAGCCTCGGGAGGGCAAGCAAGGTACAGAGAGGAAGAAGAAGAGAGGCTTCCCTGACCGGGAATCGAACCCGGGCCGCGGCGGTGAGAGCGCCGAATCCTAACCACTAGACCACCAGGGAGCGTTGGGCAGACGCTCCCGACCCGTGGCTCCTGGAGCCAGACAGCCACACAGCCAGCTGCCAGGCAGCCCGACTGCCCCAAGGCAAACGGCCGGCACGCCCGCCCGGCCCCTACCTGGATCGCCCGCCATTAACGGCCAGGCACTTGGCGCCTGCCCCTGCCAGCTGACCCGTGCCCTCGGCCGCTTGGCCCAAAGCCTGGGGCCTGGGGCCACCTCCTCGACAACACCCCTGCCCCTGGCGGTTCTCCTCCCTCAGATCACACCCTCAAAACCTCTCGGGCCTTCTTCGGGCCCCGTCGGGACGAGCTGACGGGGCGCCAGACAGGGGCCACCCTCTGCCCTGCGCCTTGGCAAAACGTGGGCACGCCACTGCGTTGGCCGGGAATCGAACCCGGGTCAACTGCTTGGAAGGCAGCTATGCTCACCACTATACCACCAACGCCGCACCGTCAGGTCGGCACCCGACCGACGCCGGGGACTGCCACCAGCCAGCGAGCAGCCCGGCCCTCGCCCTCGCCCTCGCCCTCGCCCTCGCCCTCGCCCTCGCCCTCGCCCTCGCCCTCGCCCTCGCCTCCCCCAATGGTCTGCCACCTCCCTGCGCCCAACCCACGCCTGCCCGCCCCACCCTGACTCCGGGCCCCACCCTCCCGCCCCCTCCCGCGCCCTCTCTCGCCATCCTGCCGCGACTCGAGCTCGCACGCACAGGCCGCTCCTCTGGGGCTCTCTCGCCTCCTGTCACGCCGGGCCACACCACGTCGGGAGGGACACAGGGACCAGGGAGCACCCGGGGCCGCGCCGGGCGGGTCTCCACCCACGTTCGCCTGCCATGCTCCTCCGTCCCTTTGCCGTCTCACGCCGCGGCTTCTGACAGCCGCCGCCTAGACCCCCAGGCGACAGAGCGCTGGGCCGGGCACCCAGGCATGGGGCGGGAGAGCCTGGAAGCGGCTGGGCGGGCTTGGCAGCGGCCGGAGCCTCGAGGCTGAATGAAGGACACCGTCGCTGGGGCCGGGGCCGGGGCCGGGGCCGGGGCCGGGGCCGAGGGGCCGAGGGGCAGCGTCCTCGGGGGGCCACCCATCTGCCCAAAAATAAGGATGAGGCGTCTCCCCGTCGGGGAATCGAACCCCGGTCTCCCGCGTGACAGGCGGGGATACTCACCACTATACTAACGAGGACAACGACCCGACTGGCTCCGGGACCACCGAGCCTCTCCCACGACCGACCGACCGACCGGACCTCGCTTGCGCCCGACACACAGCCTCTGTCTCACCCACCGCCGACCTCCCCACGCAACCCAAATGCCTCGGGGAGGCGCCGAGAACACCGCTCCCACCAGGACCCGCACCCGCAGCCCTGGCTGACCATCGATCGCGGGCTGGAGAGACGGCCTCTGAGGGCTGACGGACGAGAGTGGCTGGCTGTTGGGCCTCACCGATGGCATCAGTCGATGCTGGTCCGACTCCTGGGCGGTCGTGCGGTGCGGAGCGTTGCGGTGCGGTGCGGTGCGATGGCGCCAGGATCGGGACGGGCAGCTGGAGGGGACTTTGGCGCAAAGGAGCGTCTTGACATCGACGCGGTGGACAGCGGGCGAGGCGGAGCAGGCTCGGGTTCAGGGGTCTGGTCGCGCAGCTTGGGCACGCAGAACGGCACGAGCCGTCGCCCCGTCGCGACGATTGAGCTGGGCTCGGGCGCGCGTGGGCGCCGCGTGCCAGCCAGGCGAGCCGCCTCGCGCTCTGACGGCCGTCAGGATGGCCGAGCGGTCTAAGGCGCTGCGTTCAGGTCGCAGTCTCCCCTGGAGGCGTGGGTTCGAATCCCACTCCTGACAAGCTCCACTTTTGCCACCTTCACCCACTCCACCCACCGCGGGAGACCCGCACCTCGCACCTCCTCCCAGAACCTCTCCAGCGCTGCCACTCCCTTCGCACCCGCAGCCTTCCCCGACAGACCCGTGCCTGGAAGACAGCCGTCCTCAGAACACCGGCCAACTTGTGTTGAGGAGCGGGTGGAGGGCGCCTGTGGCGTTGTGTGTGTGTGTGGAGTAAGTAGGAGGCCGGTCCTCAGCACCCCGGCTGCCCGGGAGGCCTTCTGCAAACGAGGGCCCTCGTCCACCCCCACCCCAAACCCCGGCCTGTTCGCCCGTTCAGACCCTCGCCCATTCCATCCCCTCCGCCTCCTGCTGGAGACACCCACCGTGCCCATCTTGCTGGGCTGTGGTCCGCCACCCTTTCCCTGCGCACAGCGGCCTGACGCTTGGTGCCCGGACAGCCGCCCGCCTGCCCGCCTGCCCGCCTGCCCGCCTGCCCGCGGGCGGTGCGGTGGCCCTGGGTGGCCGAGGAATCAGTCTGGGGACCGCCTGAGCTTCTATCCAACACTCTTACCCCCTGGTCTCCTCGGAAGGGTCGGGCGCCCGCCCTCGGGCCCCCACTTCCCCTGCCCCCACAACCCTGGACCCTTCCTCCGTATGCACACACGCGTGCATACAGGCACACAAACTGAGGAGGGCACGGGCTAAGTGGCTTGTGTGTCGTGAGGCTGTGGGGAGGTGTGAGTGGGGTGTGTGTGTGTGTGTGTGTGTGTGTGTGTGTGTGTGTGTGTCTTGGGGTGGATTGATGTGAAACCTAGTCATCAGGGAGAGGCGGGGTTCAGGCTCAGAGCCTCAGCCATGACCCAGGACTCTCCTGTGGGCTCCTCTCCTGTCCTCTCCTGTCCTCTGCTCTCCTCAGCTCTCCTCTGCTCTGGCGCTCCCCTGGGCGGCCCATCCGTCCAGGGCCCGGGATCTGTCAGGGAAAGAGTAGCTGGAGCTTGGACTGTCGTGGAGCGCACGCTGTGGGAGCGTCAGGTGGCAAGCGCGGCTATGGCATGGGTGGTTCAGTGGTAGAATTCTCGCCTGCCACGCGGGAGGCCCGGGTTCGATTCCCGGCCCATGCAGGGGCCAGTCCCTTTTGGTCCTGAGCCTCGCGTCCTCCCGGCCGGCCTCAGCAGCACCCGGACCCTAGACAACCTCGACCTAGGGCACCTGGCCAGGCCAGCGCTCAGCTCCTCTCCAGTGCCTAGCCAGCCACTCTCCCTCATGGAGACAGCCATCCACTGCATCCACTGCATCCACTGCATTACTCTGCACAGCCTCTCCAATTCTTGCGAGGTACTTCGTTCGCCTTTCCTGTGCACACTACTGCCTCCACCTTCCTTTTCTTCTAACCCGGCTCCCCACACCACCCACACCTCCAGCCTCCCACCTCACACTGCGTCCACACGCGCACCGCCTGGAGACGGAATGCAGACGGACACTTGCCTCTCTCAGGTGGACCTCTCTTGGCCCAGGCCTGAAACACGTTGTTGGGCCTCCTTTGCGAGGGGTACATGGCGTGGGGCCGGGGGTGCCTTCTTTGCCCGAGCGCTTCAGACGCAGAGACTTGCCTGGACCCTTCCCCGTGAGAGTTTCCCAGGGGTGTGCACCGCCCGCAGGATACAGGATCAGGACACAGGAAGGTGGTTCCTCTGGGTCTCTTCTGTGATGCGGTGGTGGCGGCGAACCCCGACCGCTCCCACCGTGTCCTGTGTCCTGCTCGGACCAGAGCCCGCTGACACGGTTGGCCATCCGCAGGACACACGCGCGCGCGCACACGCGCACGCGCACCACAGGAGGGCGCACAGAATTGCACATGAACCTCACCCCCACCGCCACCCCACCCGCCACAACGTTCGCGCGGGCTGGCGAGGTGCAAGCACACTCAACGCCATCGACAGTCCTCCTGTGCCGGGCAGGCCCTCGGATCGCAGGTCCCGCGCTGACCACTCGCGATCCGAGACTTGGCCTCGTCCAGCCTGCTCATTCGCACGTCCGCCGTACCAGTAGTCCTCGCCACCCGGGCCCGAATGTCCAGTCAGGATGTCCGCCTTCTCCAGAGAGCGAGCGACAGAGAGAGCCAGCGAGCTCTGCGCACAGACTCTGTCCCGCAGCCTCCCAGGCGCTGGACCGTGCGTCCCTTTCTCTCACCCAGCCACCTTTTGAGATGGACTGTGGTAGGACACCACAAAGGAAAGCCTTCGTCCATCACTCACCGGGACCTCTCACTTGCCTCGACACCACCCAGAGAAAGGCCATGTCTCACCACCGCAAGGCACCTGGCTGGCAACCTCCACCTTTCAGTCCCTGACCCCCATGCTCTCCCTCTTGGACAAAGGCGAGGGGGCGTGGTCGGGACACCCACAGCTTTGTAACGAAGAGCAAGACGCCGAACTGGGTGAGCTCTACAGTTGACTGTGGGCAGATGTCACAGCGCAAACTAGGTAGCCCAGCAAGGGGAGACATAGATGGTGGAGCTTGGGGACGGGTTTTTAATCCTTCTACTGCTGCTATTGCTGCGCGCGGCGGCGGCGGCGGCGGCGGCGGCGACGATGGGGGTGGTCGTGGTGCCGGATGGTGGTGATGGCCGCGGTGGTGGTGGCGGCGGCGGCGGCGGCGGAGGCGGCGGTGGCAGCGGCGTGCTATGGGTCTGGTGAGAGGAGAGGGAGCGGAAAATGAATGGTGCAGAAGCAGCCCAATCTCTGTGAGCAGGGGCCTGGCACCATCTCCTCGGGCTCCTGCCCATTTCAGAGTAGGGACCACCACCATATCCTAGTTGTGCTTTTTGCACTCTTGTGCTCAAACAGTGTGACCGAAAGCAACTAGGGACAAGAAGGGTTTGTGTCATCTTATGGCACCTGAGTGCCTCACCGTGGGAATGGGTCAGTGGGAGGGAAGGGGACTAGAGGCAGGAACTGATACAGAGACCGTGCTGGAGGTTTGCTTACTGGCTTGCTGAGGACCACCTGCCCAGGGATTGGACGGACACACACACACACACACACACACACACACACACACACACACACAGACACACACACACACAGACAGAGACACACACACACAGACACAGACACACACAGAGACACACACACACACACACACACACACAGACACACAGACACACACACACACACACACAGAGACACACACACACACGTCCCGCCACAACCTGTCCCTCCCCATCCCACACCGACCCCACCACACTATATTCTGATCAGTGAGATGCCCTGGGTTCTTGGTGGTGGGGGCGTGGGGGCTAGCTAGATTTGTTTGAGCGGGAAGTTCAGGTGTGAAGAGCCCGGCTGGCTTCAGGGAGCGTGTGGTGCTTGTGAGGCAGGAGGGCAGATGGGTTTGTTGGGTTTGTTGGGTTTGGTGTGGCGGACTAGCTAGAGGGATTTATTTTTTTGCAGACCTAAGAGCGGACGATGGAGTCAGGTTGAGACTCTGCGGGCTCTATCCGTGGATCGGTGGTTGTGATTCCAGTCGCGGGACTCCGCGTGTGATGGTGACGGTGTGTCGGCTGGGCGCCAGGAGGAGCAGAGACGCGCAGAGGGAATGGGAAGCTAGGAAAAGGATGGGCTGAGCGTGTGCGTTTGGGGTTGTGTGGGTGAAGCTTCGCGGGCGAGCGACCCTCCTGGCCAAGGAGCCCGTGGCAGGAGGCAGGATTGAGGAGCCTCGGGAGGGCAAGCAAGGTACAGAGAGGAAGAAGAAGAGAGGCTTCCCTGACCGGGAATCGAACCCGGGCCGCGGCGGTGAGAGCGCCGAATCCTAACCACTAGACCACCAGGGAGCGTTGGGCAGACGCTCCCGACCCGTGGCTCCTGGAGCCAGACAGCCACACAGCCAGCTGCCAGGCAGCCCGACTGCCCCAAGGCAAACGGCCGGCACGCCCGCCCGGCCCCTACCTGGATCGCCCGCCATTAACGGCCAGGCACTTGGCGCCTGCCCCTGCCAGCTGACCCGTGCCCTCGGCCGCTTGGCCCAAAGCCTGGGGCCTGGGGCCACCTCCTCGACAACACCCCTGCCCCTGGCGGTTCTCCTCCCTCAGATCACACCCTCAAAACCTCTCGGGCCTTCTTCGGGCCCCGTCGGGACGAGCTGACGGGGCGCCAGACAGGGGCCACCCTCTGCCCTGCGCCTTGGCAAAACGTGGGCACGCCACTGCGTTGGCCGGGAATCGAACCCGGGTCAACTGCTTGGAAGGCAGCTATGCTCACCACTATACCACCAACGCCGCACCGTCAGGTCGGCACCCGACCGACGCCGGGGACTGCCACCAGCCAGCGAGCAGCCCGGCCCTCGCCCTCGCCCTCGCCCTCGCCCTCGCGCCCTCGCCCTCGCCCTCGCCCTCGCCCTCGCCTCCCCCAATGGTCTGCCACCTCCCTGCGCCCAACCCACGCCTGCCCGCCCCACCCTGACTCCGGGCCCCACCCTCCCGCCCCCTCCCGCGCCCTCTCTCGCCATCCTGCCGCGACTCGAGCTCGCACGCACAGGCCGCTCCTCTGGGGCTCTCTCGCCTCCTGTCACGCCGGGCCACACCACGTCGGGAGGGACACAGGGACCAGGGAGCACCCGGGGCCGCGCCGGGCGGGTCTCCACCCACGTTCGCCTGCCATGCTCCTCCGTCCCTTTGCCGTCTCACGCCGCGGCTTCTGACAGCCGCCGCCTAGACCCCCAGGCGACAGAGCGCTGGGCCGGGCACCCAGGCATGGGGCGGGAGAGCCTGGAAGCGGCTGGGCGGGCTTGGCAGCGGCCGGAGCCTCGAGGCTGAATGAAGGACACCGTCGCTGGGGCCGGGGCCGGGGCCGGGGCCGGGGCCGAGGGGCCGAGGGGCAGCGTCCTCGGGGGGCCACCCATCTGCCCAAAAATAAGGATGAGGCGTCTCCCCGTCGGGGAATCGAACCCCGGTCTCCCGCGTGACAGGCGGGGATACTCACCACTATACTAACGAGGACAACGACCCGACTGGCTCCGGGACCACCGAGCCTCTCCCACGACCGACCGACCGACCGGACCTCGCTTGCGCCCGACACACAGCCTCTGTCTCACCCACCGCCGACCTCCCCACGCAACCCAAATGCCTCGGGGAGGCGCCGAGAACACCGCTCCCACCAGGACCCGCACCCGCAGCCCTGGCTGACCATCGATCGCGGGCTGGAGAGACGGCCTCTGAGGGCTGACGGACGAGAGTGGCTGGCTGTTGGGCCTCACCGATGGCATCAGTCGATGCTGGTCCGACTCCTGGGCGGTCGTGCGGTGCGGAGCGTTGCGGTGCGGTGCGGTGCGATGGCGCCAGGATCGGGACGGGCAGCTGGAGGGGACTTTGGCGCAAAGGAGCGTCTTGACATCGACGCGGTGGACAGCGGGCGAGGCGGAGCAGGCTCGGGTTCAGGGGTCTGGTCGCGCAGCTTGGGCACGCAGAACGGCACGAGCCGTCGCCCCGTCGCGACGATTGAGCTGGGCTCGGGCGCGCGTGGGCGCCGCGTGCCAGCCAGGCGAGCCGCCTCGCGCTCTGACGGCCGTCAGGATGGCCGAGCGGTCTAAGGCGCTGCGTTCAGGTCGCAGTCTCCCCTGGAGGCGTGGGTTCGAATCCCACTCCTGACAAGCTCCACTTTTGCCACCTTCACCCACTCCACCCACCGCGGGAGACCCGCACCTCGCACCTCCTCCCAGAACCTCTCCAGCGCTGCCACTCCCTTCGCACCCGCAGCCTTCCCCGACAGACCCGTGCCTGGAAGACAGCCGTCCTCAGAACACCGGCCAACTTGTGTTGAGGAGCGGGTGGAGGGCGCCTGTGGCGTTGTGTGTGTGTGTGGAGTAAGTAGGAGGCCGGTCCTCAGCACCCCGGCTGCCCGGGAGGCCTTCTGCAAACGAGGGCCCTCGTCCACCCCCACCCCAAACCCCGGCCTGTTCGCCCGTTCAGACCCTCGCCCATTCCATCCCCTCCGCCTCCTGCTGGAGACACCCACCGTGCCCATCTTGCTGGGCTGTGGTCCGCCACCCTTTCCCTGCGCACAGCGGCCTGACGCTTGGTGCCCGGACAGCCGCCCGCCTGCCCGCCTGCCCGCCTGCCCGCCTGCCCGCGGGCGGTGCGGTGGCCCTGGGTGGCCGAGGAATCAGTCTGGGGACCGCCTGAGCTTCTATCCAACACTCTTACCCCCTGGTCTCCTCGGAAGGGTCGGGCGCCCGCCCTCGGGCCCCCACTTCCCCTGCCCCCACAACCCTGGACCCTTCCTCCGTATGCACACACGCGTGCATACAGGCACACAAACTGAGGAGGGCACGGGCTAAGTGGCTTGTGTGTCGTGAGGCTGTGGGGAGGTGTGAGTGGGGTGTGTGTGTGTGTGTGTGTGTGTGTGTGTGTGTGTGTGTGTCTTGGGGTGGATTGATGTGAAACCTAGTCATCAGGGAGAGGCGGGGTTCAGGCTCAGAGCCTCAGCCATGACCCAGGACTCTCCTGTGGGCTCCTCTCCTGTCCTCTCCTGTCCTCTGCTCTCCTCAGCTCTCCTCTGCTCTGGCGCTCCCCTGGGCGGCCCATCCGTCCAGGGCCCGGGATCTGTCAGGGAAAGAGTAGCTGGAGCTTGGACTGTCGTGGAGCGCACGCTGTGGGAGCGTCAGGTGGCAAGCGCGGCTATGGCATGGGTGGTTCAGTGGTAGAATTCTCGCCTGCCACGCGGGAGGCCCGGGTTCGATTCCCGGCCCATGCAGGGGCCAGTCCCTTTTGGTCCTGAGCCTCGCGTCCTCCCGGCCGGCCTCAGCAGCACCCGGACCCTAGACAACCTCGACCTAGGGCACCTGGCCAGGCCAGCGCTCAGCTCCTCTCCAGTGCCTAGCCAGCCACTCTCCCTCATGGAGACAGCCATCCACTGCATCCACTGCATCCACTGCATCCACTGCATTACTCTGCACAGCCTCTCCAATTCTTGCGAGGTACTTCGTTCGCCTTTCCTGTGCACACTACTGCCTCCACCTTCCTTTTCTTCTAACCCGGCTCCCCACACCACCCACACCTCCAGCCTCCCACCTCACACTGCGTCCACACGCGCACCGCCTGGAGACGGAATGCAGACGGACACTTGCCTCTCTCAGGTGGACCTCTCTTGGCCCAGGCCTGAAACACGTTGTTGGGCCTCCTTTGCGAGGGGTACATGGCGTGGGGCCGGGGGTGCCTTCTTTGCCCGAGCGCTTCAGACGCAGAGACTTGCCTGGACCCTTCCCCGTGAGAGTTTCCCAGGGGTGTGCACCGCCCGCAGGATACAGGATCAGGACACAGGAAGGTGGTTCCTCTGGGTCTCTTCTGTGATGCGGTGGTGGCGGCGAACCCCGACCGCTCCCACCGTGTCCTGTGTCCTGCTCGGACCAGAGCCCGCTGACACGGTTGGCCATCCGCAGGACACACGCGCGCGCGCACACGCGCACGCGCACCACAGGAGGGCGCACAGAATTGCACATGAACCTCACCCCCACCGCCACCCCACCCGCCACAACGTTCGCGCGGGCTGGCGAGGTGCAAGCACACTCAACGCCATCGACAGTCCTCCTGTGCCGGGCAGGCCCTCGGATCGCAGGTCCCGCGCTGACCACTCGCGATCCGAGACTTGGCCTCGTCCAGCCTGCTCATTCGCACGTCCGCCGTACCAGTAGTCCTCGCCACCCGGGCCCGAATGTCCAGTCAGGATGTCCGCCTTCTCCAGAGAGCGAGCGACAGAGAGAGCCAGCGAGCTCTGCGCACAGACTCTGTCCCGCAGCCTCCCAGGCGCTGGACCGTGCGTCCCTTTCTCTCACCCAGCCACCTTTTGAGATGGACTGTGGTAGGACACCACAAAGGAAAGCCTTCGTCCATCACTCACCGGGACCTCTCACTTGCCTCGACACCACCCAGAGAAAGGCCATGTCTCACCACCGCAAGGCACCTGGCTGGCAACCTCCACCTTTCAGTCCCTGACCCCCATGCTCTCCCTCTTGGACAAAGGCGAGGGGGCGTGGTCGGGACACCCACAGCTTTGTAACGAAGAGCAAGACGCCGAACTGGGTGAGCTCTACAGTTGACTGTGGGCAGATGTCACAGCGCAAACTAGGTAGCCCAGCAAGGGGAGACATAGATGGTGGAGCTTGGGGACGGGTTTTTAATCCTTCTACTGCTGCTATTGCTGCGGCGGCGGCGGCGGCGGCGGCGGCGGCGACGATGGGGGTGGTCGTGGTGCCGGATGGTGGTGATGGCCGCGGTGGTGGTGGCGGCGGCGGCGGCGGCGGAGGCGGCGGTGGCAGCGGCGTGCTATGGGTCTGGTGAGAGGAGAGGGAGCGGAAAATGAATGGTGCAGAAGCAGCCCAATCTCTGTGAGCAGGGGCCTGGCACCATCTCCTCGGGCTCCTGCCCATTTCAGAGTAGGGACCACCACCATATCCTAGTTGTGCTTTTTGCACTCTTGTGCTCAAACAGTGTGACCGAAAGCAACTAGGGACAAGAAGGGTTTGTGTCATCTTATGGCACCTGAGTGCCTCACCGTGGGAATGGGTCAGTGGGAGGGAAGGGGACTAGAGGCAGGAACTGATACAGAGACCGTGCTGGAGGTTTGCTTACTGGCTTGCTGAGGACCACCTGCCCAGGGATTGGACGGACACACACACACACACACACACACACACACACACACACACAGACACACACACACACAGACAGAGACACACACACACAGACACAGACACACACAGAGACACACACACACACACACACACACACAGACACACAGACACACACACACACACACACAGAGACACACACACACACGTCCCGCCACAACCTGTCCCTCCCCATCCCACACCGACCCCACCACACTATATTCTGATCAGTGAGATGCCCTGGGTTCTTGGTGGTGGGGGCGTGGGGGCTAGCTAGATTTGTTTGAGCGGGAAGTTCAGGTGTGAAGAGCCCGGCTGGCTTCAGGGAGCGTGTGGTGCTTGTGAGGCAGGAGGGCAGATGGGTTTGTTGGGTTTGTTGGGTTTGGTGTGGCGGACTAGCTAGAGGGATTTATTTTTTTGCAGACCTAAGAGCGGACGATGGAGTCAGGTTGAGACTCTGCGGGCTCTATCCGTGGATCGGTGGTTGTGATTCCAGTCGCGGGACTCCGCGTGTGATGGTGACGGTGTGTCGGCTGGGCGCCAGGAGGAGCAGAGACGCGCAGAGGGAATGGGAAGCTAGGAAAAGGATGGGCTGAGCGTGTGCGTTTGGGGTTGTGTGGGTGAAGCTTCGCGGGCGAGCGACCCTCCTGGCCAAGGAGCCCGTGGCAGGAGGCAGGATTGAGGAGCCTCGGGAGGGCAAGCAAGGTACAGAGAGGAAGAAGAAGAGAGGCTTCCCTGACCGGGAATCGAACCCGGGCCGCGGCGGTGAGAGCGCCGAATCCTAACCACTAGACCACCAGGGAGCGTTGGGCAGACGCTCCCGACCCGTGGCTCCTGGAGCCAGACAGCCACACAGCCAGCTGCCAGGCAGCCCGACTGCCCCAAGGCAAACGGCCGGCACGCCCGCCCGGCCCCTACCTGGATCGCCCGCCATTAACGGCCAGGCACTTGGCGCCTGCCCCTGCCAGCTGACCCGTGCCCTCGGCCGCTTGGCCCAAAGCCTGGGGCCTGGGGCCACCTCCTCGACAACACCCCTGCCCCTGGCGGTTCTCCTCCCTCAGATCACACCCTCAAAACCTCTCGGGCCTTCTTCGGGCCCCGTCGGGACGAGCTGACGGGGCGCCAGACAGGGGCCACCCTCTGCCCTGCGCCTTGGCAAAACGTGGGCACGCCACTGCGTTGGCCGGGAATCGAACCCGGGTCAACTGCTTGGAAGGCAGCTATGCTCACCACTATACCACCAACGCCGCACCGTCAGGTCGGCACCCGACCGACGCCGGGGACTGCCACCAGCCAGCGAGCAGCCCGGCCCTCGCCCTCGCCCTCGCCCTCGCCCTCGCCCTCGCCCTCGCCCTCGCCCTCGCCCTCGCCCTCGCCTCCCCCAATGGTCTGCCACCTCCCTGCGCCCAACCCACGCCTGCCCGCCCCACCCTGACTCCGGGCCCCACCCTCCCGCCCCCTCCCGCGCCCTCTCTCGCCATCCTGCCGCGACTCGAGCTCGCACGCACAGGCCGCTCCTCTGGGGCTCTCTCGCCTCCTGTCACGCCGGGCCACACCACGTCGGGAGGGACACAGGGACCAGGGAGCACCCGGGGCCGCGCCGGGCGGGTCTCCACCCACGTTCGCCTGCCATGCTCCTCCGTCCCTTTGCCGTCTCACGCCGCGGCTTCTGACAGCCGCCGCCTAGACCCCCAGGCGACAGAGCGCTGGGCCGGGCACCCAGGCATGGGGCGGGAGAGCCTGGAAGCGGCTGGGCGGGCTTGGCAGCGGCCGGAGCCTCGAGGCTGAATGAAGGACACCGTCGCTGGGGCCGGGGCCGGGGCCGGGGCCGGGGCCGGGGCCGGGGCCGAGGGGCCGAGGGGCAGCGTCCTCGGGGGGCCACCCATCTGCCCAAAAATAAGGATGAGGCGTCTCCCCGTCGGGGAATCGAACCCCGGTCTCCCGCGTGACAGGCGGGGATACTCACCACTATACTAACGAGGACAACGACCCGACTGGCTCCGGGACCACCGAGCCTCTCCCACGACCGACCGACCGACCGGACCTCGCTTGCGCCCGACACACAGCCTCTGTCTCACCCACCGCCGACCTCCCCACGCAACCCAAATGCCTCGGGGAGGCGCCGAGAACACCGCTCCCACCAGGACCCGCACCCGCAGCCCTGGCTGACCATCGATCGCGGGCTGGAGAGACGGCCTCTGAGGGCTGACGGACGAGAGTGGCTGGCTGTTGGGCCTCACCGATGGCATCAGTCGATGCTGGTCCGACTCCTGGGCGGTCGTGCGGTGCGGAGCGTTGCGGTGCGGTGCGGTGCGATGGCGCCAGGATCGGGACGGGCAGCTGGAGGGGACTTTGGCGCAAAGGAGCGTCTTGACATCGACGCGGTGGACAGCGGGCGAGGCGGAGCAGGCTCGGGTTCAGGGGTCTGGTCGCGCAGCTTGGGCACGCAGAACGGCACGAGCCGTCGCCCCGTCGCGACGATTGAGCTGGGCTCGGGCGCGCGTGGGCGCCGCGTGCCAGCCAGGCGAGCCGCCTCGCGCTCTGACGGCCGTCAGGATGGCCGAGCGGTCTAAGGCGCTGCGTTCAGGTCGCAGTCTCCCCTGGAGGCGTGGGTTCGAATCCCACTCCTGACAAGCTCCACTTTTGCCACCTTCACCCACTCCACCCACCGCGGGAGACCCGCACCTCGCACCTCCTCCCAGAACCTCTCCAGCGCTGCCACTCCCTTCGCACCCGCAGCCTTCCCCGACAGACCCGTGCCTGGAAGACAGCCGTCCTCAGAACACCGGCCAACTTGTGTTGAGGAGCGGGTGGAGGGCGCCTGTGGCGTTGTGTGTGTGTGTGGAGTAAGTAGGAGGCCGGTCCTCAGCACCCCGGCTGCCCGGGAGGCCTTCTGCAAACGAGGGCCCTCGTCCACCCCCACCCCAAACCCCGGCCTGTTCGCCCGTTCAGACCCTCGCCCATTCCATCCCCTCCGCCTCCTGCTGGAGACACCCACCGTGCCCATCTTGCTGGGCTGTGGTCCGCCACCCTTTCCCTGCGCACAGCGGCCTGACGCTTGGTGCCCGGACAGCCGCCCGCCTGCCCGCCTGCCCGCCTGCCCGCCTGCCCGCGGGCGGTGCGGTGGCCCTGGGTGGCCGAGGAATCAGTCTGGGGACCGCCTGAGCTTCTATCCAACACTCTTACCCCCTGGTCTCCTCGGAAGGGTCGGGCGCCCGCCCTCGGGCCCCCACTTCCCCTGCCCCCACAACCCTGGACCCTTCCTCCGTATGCACACACGCGTGCATACAGGCACACAAACTGAGGAGGGCACGGGCTAAGTGGCTTGTGTGTCGTGAGGCTGTGGGGAGGTGTGAGTGGGGTGTGTGTGTGTGTGTGTGTGTGTGTGTGTGTGTGTGTGTGTCTTGGGGTGGATTGATGTGAAACCTAGTCATCAGGGAGAGGCGGGGTTCAGGCTCAGAGCCTCAGCCATGACCCAGGACTCTCCTGTGGGCTCCTCTCCTGTCCTCTCCTGTCCTCTGCTCTCCTCAGCTCTCCTCTGCTCTGGCGCTCCCCTGGGCGGCCCATCCGTCCAGGGCCCGGGATCTGTCAGGGAAAGAGTAGCTGGAGCTTGGACTGTCGTGGAGCGCACGCTGTGGGAGCGTCAGGTGGCAAGCGCGGCTATGGCATGGGTGGTTCAGTGGTAGAATTCTCGCCTGCCACGCGGGAGGCCCGGGTTCGATTCCCGGCCCATGCAGGGGCCAGTCCCTTTTGGTCCTGAGCCTCGCGTCCTCCCGGCCGGCCTCAGCAGCACCCGGACCCTAGACAACCTCGACCTAGGGCACCTGGCCAGGCCAGCGCTCAGCTCCTCTCCAGTGCCTAGCCAGCCACTCTCCCTCATGGAGACAGCCATCCACTGCATCCACTGCATCCACTGCATTACTCTGCACAGCCTCTCCAATTCTTGCGAGGTACTTCGTTCGCCTTTCCTGTGCACACTACTGCCTCCACCTTCCTTTTCTTCTAACCCGGCTCCCCACACCACCCACACCTCCAGCCTCCCACCTCACACTGCGTCCACACGCGCACCGCCTGGAGACGGAATGCAGACGGACACTTGCCTCTCTCAGGTGGACCTCTCTTGGCCCAGGCCTGAAACACGTTGTTGGGCCTCCTTTGCGAGGGGTACATGGCGTGGGGCCGGGGGTGCCTTCTTTGCCCGAGCGCTTCAGACGCAGAGACTTGCCTGGACCCTTCCCCGTGAGAGTTTCCCAGGGGTGTGCACCGCCCGCAGGATACAGGATCAGGACACAGGAAGGTGGTTCCTCTGGGTCTCTTCTGTGATGCGGTGGTGGCGGCGAACCCCGACCGCTCCCACCGTGTCCTGTGTCCTGCTCGGACCAGAGCCCGCTGACACGGTTGGCCATCCGCAGGACACACGCGCGCGCGCGCACACGCGCACGCGCACCACAGGAGGGCGCACAGAATTGCACATGAACCTCACCCCCACCGCCACCCCACCCGCCACAACGTTCGCGCGGGCTGGCGAGGTGCAAGCACACTCAACGCCATCGACAGTCCTCCTGTGCCGGGCAGGCCCTCGGATCGCAGGTCCCGCGCTGACCACTCGCGATCCGAGACTTGGCCTCGTCCAGCCTGCTCATTCGCACGTCCGCCGTACCAGTAGTCCTCGCCACCCGGGCCCGAATGTCCAGTCAGGATGTCCGCCTTCTCCAGAGAGCGAGCGACAGAGAGAGCCAGCGAGCTCTGCGCACAGACTCTGTCCCGCAGCCTCCCAGGCGCTGGACCGTGCGTCCCTTTCTCTCACCCAGCCACCTTTTGAGATGGACTGTGGTAGGACACCACAAAGGAAAGCCTTCGTCCATCACTCACCGGGACCTCTCACTTGCCTCGACACCACCCAGAGAAAGGCCATGTCTCACCACCGCAAGGCACCTGGCTGGCAACCTCCACCTTTCAGTCCCTGACCCCCATGCTCTCCCTCTTGGACAAAGGCGAGGGGGCGTGGTCGGGACACCCACAGCTTTGTAACGAAGAGCAAGACGCCGAACTGGGTGAGCTCTACAGTTGACTGTGGGCAGATGTCACAGCGCAAACTAGGTAGCCCAGCAAGGGGAGACATAGATGGTGGAGCTTGGGGACGGGTTTTTAATCCTTCTACTGCTGCTATTGCTGCCGCGGCGGCGGCGGCGGCGGCGGCGGCGGCGACGATGGGGGTGGTCGTGGTGCCGGATGGTGGTGATGGCCGCGGTGGTGGTGGCGGCGGCGGCGGCGGCGGAGGCGGCGGTGGCAGCGGCGTGCTATGGGTCTGGTGAGAGGAGAGGGAGCGGAAAATGAATGGTGCAGAAGCAGCCCAATCTCTGTGAGCAGGGGCCTGGCACCATCTCCTCGGGCTCCTGCCCATTTCAGAGTAGGGACCACCACCATATCCTAGTTGTGCTTTTTGCACTCTTGTGCTCAAACAGTGTGACCGAAAGCAACTAGGGACAAGAAGGGTTTGTGTCATCTTATGGCACCTGAGTGCCTCACCGTGGGAATGGGTCAGTGGGAGGGAAGGGGACTAGAGGCAGGAACTGATACAGAGACCGTGCTGGAGGTTTGCTTACTGGCTTGCTGAGGACCACCTGCCCAGGGATTGGACGGACACACACACACACACACACACACACACACACACACACAGACACACACACACACAGACAGAGACACACACACACAGACACAGACACACACAGAGACACACACACACACACACACACACACAGACACACAGACACACACACACACACACACACAGAGACACACACACACACGTCCCGCCACAACCTGTCCCTCCCCATCCCACACCGACCCCACCACACTATATTCTGATCAGTGAGATGCCCTGGGTTCTTGGTGGTGGGGGCGTGGGGGCTAGCTAGATTTGTTTGAGCGGGAAGTTCAGGTGTGAAGAGCCCGGCTGGCTTCAGGGAGCGTGTGGTGCTTGTGAGGCAGGAGGGCAGATGGGTTTGTTGGGTTTGTTGGGTTTGGTGTGGCGGACTAGCTAGAGGGATTTATTTTTTTGCAGACCTAAGAGCGGACGATGGAGTCAGGTTGAGACTCTGCGGGCTCTATCCGTGGATCGGTGGTTGTGATTCCAGTCGCGGGACTCCGCGTGTGATGGTGACGGTGTGTCGGCTGGGCGCCAGGAGGAGCAGAGACGCGCAGAGGGAATGGGAAGCTAGGAAAAGGATGGGCTGAGCGTGTGCGTTTGGGGTTGTGTGGGTGAAGCTTCGCGGGCGAGCGACCCTCCTGGCCAAGGAGCCCGTGGCAGGAGGCAGGATTGAGGAGCCTCGGGAGGGCAAGCAAGGTACAGAGAGGAAGAAGAAGAGAGGCTTCCCTGACCGGGAATCGAACCCGGGCCGCGGCGGTGAGAGCGCCGAATCCTAACCACTAGACCACCAGGGAGCGTTGGGCAGACGCTCCCGACCCGTGGCTCCTGGAGCCAGACAGCCACACAGCCAGCTGCCAGGCAGCCCGACTGCCCCAAGGCAAACGGCCGGCACGCCCGCCCGGCCCCTACCTGGATCGCCCGCCATTAACGGCCAGGCACTTGGCGCCTGCCCCTGCCAGCTGACCCGTGCCCTCGGCCGCTTGGCCCAAAGCCTGGGGCCTGGGGCCACCTCCTCGACAACACCCCTGCCCCTGGCGGTTCTCCTCCCTCAGATCACACCCTCAAAACCTCTCGGGCCTTCTTCGGGCCCCGTCGGGACGAGCTGACGGGGCGCCAGACAGGGGCCACCCTCTGCCCTGCGCCTTGGCAAAACGTGGGCACGCCACTGCGTTGGCCGGGAATCGAACCCGGGTCAACTGCTTGGAAGGCAGCTATGCTCACCACTATACCACCAACGCCGCACCGTCAGGTCGGCACCCGACCGACGCCGGGGACTGCCACCAGCCAGCGAGCAGCCCGCCCTCGCCCTCGCCCTCGCCCTCGCCCTCGCCCTCGCCCTCGCCCTCGCCCTCGCCCTCGCCCTCGCCTCCCCCAATGGTCTGCCACCTCCCTGCGCCCAACCCACGCCTGCCCGCCCCACCCTGACTCCGGGCCCCACCCTCCCGCCCCCTCCCGCGCCCTCTCTCGCCATCCTGCCGCGACTCGAGCTCGCACGCACAGGCCGCTCCTCTGGGGCTCTCTCGCCTCCTGTCACGCCGGGCCACACCACGTCGGGAGGGACACAGGGACCAGGGAGCACCCGGGGCCGCGCCGGGCGGGTCTCCACCCACGTTCGCCTGCCATGCTCCTCCGTCCCTTTGCCGTCTCACGCCGCGGCTTCTGACAGCCGCCGCCTAGACCCCCAGGCGACAGAGCGCTGGGCCGGGCACCCAGGCATGGGGCGGGAGAGCCTGGAAGCGGCTGGGCGGGCTTGGCAGCGGCCGGAGCCTCGAGGCTGAATGAAGGACACCGTCGCTGGGGCCGGGGGGCCGGGGCCGGGGCCGGGGCCGAGGGGCCGAGGGGCAGCGTCCTCGGGGGGCCACCCATCTGCCCAAAAATAAGGATGAGGCGTCTCCCCGTCGGGGAATCGAACCCCGGTCTCCCGCGTGACAGGCGGGGATACTCACCACTATACTAACGAGGACAACGACCCGACTGGCTCCGGGACCACCGAGCCTCTCCCACGACCGACCGACCGACCGGACCTCGCTTGCGCCCGACACACAGCCTCTGTCTCACCCACCGCCGACCTCCCCACGCAACCCAAATGCCTCGGGGAGGCGCCGAGAACACCGCTCCCACCAGGACCCGCACCCGCAGCCCTGGCTGACCATCGATCGCGGGCTGGAGAGACGGCCTCTGAGGGCTGACGGACGAGAGTGGCTGGCTGTTGGGCCTCACCGATGGCATCAGTCGATGCTGGTCCGACTCCTGGGCGGTCGTGCGGTGCGGAGCGTTGCGGTGCGGTGCGGTGCGATGGCGCCAGGATCGGGACGGGCAGCTGGAGGGGACTTTGGCGCAAAGGAGCGTCTTGACATCGACGCGGTGGACAGCGGGCGAGGCGGAGCAGGCTCGGGTTCAGGGGTCTGGTCGCGCAGCTTGGGCACGCAGAACGGCACGAGCCGTCGCCCCGTCGCGACGATTGAGCTGGGCTCGGGCGCGCGTGGGCGCCGCGTGCCAGCCAGGCGAGCCGCCTCGCGCTCTGACGGCCGTCAGGATGGCCGAGCGGTCTAAGGCGCTGCGTTCAGGTCGCAGTCTCCCCTGGAGGCGTGGGTTCGAATCCCACTCCTGACAAGCTCCACTTTTGCCACCTTCACCCACTCCACCCACCGCGGGAGACCCGCACCTCGCACCTCCTCCCAGAACCTCTCCAGCGCTGCCACTCCCTTCGCACCCGCAGCCTTCCCCGACAGACCCGTGCCTGGAAGACAGCCGTCCTCAGAACACCGGCCAACTTGTGTTGAGGAGCGGGTGGAGGGCGCCTGTGGCGTTGTGTGTGTGTGTGGAGTAAGTAGGAGGCCGGTCCTCAGCACCCCGGCTGCCCGGGAGGCCTTCTGCAAACGAGGGCCCTCGTCCACCCCCACCCCAAACCCCGGCCTGTTCGCCCGTTCAGACCCTCGCCCATTCCATCCCCTCCGCCTCCTGCTGGAGACACCCACCGTGCCCATCTTGCTGGGCTGTGGTCCGCCACCCTTTCCCTGCGCACAGCGGCCTGACGCTTGGTGCCCGGACAGCCGCCCGCCTGCCCGCCTGCCCGCCTGCCCGCCTGCCCGCGGGCGGTGCGGTGGCCCTGGGTGGCCGAGGAATCAGTCTGGGGACCGCCTGAGCTTCTATCCAACACTCTTACCCCCTGGTCTCCTCGGAAGGGTCGGGCGCCCGCCCTCGGGCCCCCACTTCCCCTGCCCCCACAACCCTGGACCCTTCCTCCGTATGCACACACGCGTGCATACAGGCACACAAACTGAGGAGGGCACGGGCTAAGTGGCTTGTGTGTCGTGAGGCTGTGGGGAGGTGTGAGTGGGGGTGTGTGTGTGTGTGTGTGTGTGTGTGTGTGTGTGTGTGTCTTGGGGTGGATTGATGTGAAACCTAGTCATCAGGGAGAGGCGGGGTTCAGGCTCAGAGCCTCAGCCATGACCCAGGACTCTCCTGTGGGCTCCTCTCCTGTCCTCTCCTGTCCTCTGCTCTCCTCAGCTCTCCTCTGCTCTGGCGCTCCCCTGGGCGGCCCATCCGTCCAGGGCCCGGGATCTGTCAGGGAAAGAGTAGCTGGAGCTTGGACTGTCGTGGAGCGCACGCTGTGGGAGCGTCAGGTGGCAAGCGCGGCTATGGCATGGGTGGTTCAGTGGTAGAATTCTCGCCTGCCACGCGGGAGGCCCGGGTTCGATTCCCGGCCCATGCAGGGGCCAGTCCCTTTTGGTCCTGAGCCTCGCGTCCTCCCGGCCGGCCTCAGCAGCACCCGGACCCTAGACAACCTCGACCTAGGGCACCTGGCCAGGCCAGCGCTCAGCTCCTCTCCAGTGCCTAGCCAGCCACTCTCCCTCATGGAGACAGCCATCCACTGCATCCACTGCATCCACTGCATCCACTGCATTACTCTGCACAGCCTCTCCAATTCTTGCGAGGTACTTCGTTCGCCTTTCCTGTGCACACTACTGCCTCCACCTTCCTTTTCTTCTAACCCGGCTCCCCACACCACCCACACCTCCAGCCTCCCACCTCACACTGCGTCCACACGCGCACCGCCTGGAGACGGAATGCAGACGGACACTTGCCTCTCTCAGGTGGACCTCTCTTGGCCCAGGCCTGAAACACGTTGTTGGGCCTCCTTTGCGAGGGGTACATGGCGTGGGGCCGGGGGTGCCTTCTTTGCCCGAGCGCTTCAGACGCAGAGACTTGCCTGGACCCTTCCCCGTGAGAGTTTCCCAGGGGTGTGCACCGCCCGCAGGATACAGGATCAGGACACAGGAAGGTGGTTCCTCTGGGTCTCTTCTGTGATGCGGTGGTGGCGGCGAACCCCGACCGCTCCCACCGTGTCCTGTGTCCTGCTCGGACCAGAGCCCGCTGACACGGTTGGCCATCCGCAGGACACACGCGCGCGCGCACACGCGCACGCGCACCACAGGAGGGCGCACAGAATTGCACATGAACCTCACCCCCACCGCCACCCCACCCGCCACAACGTTCGCGCGGGCTGGCGAGGTGCAAGCACACTCAACGCCATCGACAGTCCTCCTGTGCCGGGCAGGCCCTCGGATCGCAGGTCCCGCGCTGACCACTCGCGATCCGAGACTTGGCCTCGTCCAGCCTGCTCATTCGCACGTCCGCCGTACCAGTAGTCCTCGCCACCCGGGCCCGAATGTCCAGTCAGGATGTCCGCCTTCTCCAGAGAGCGAGCGACAGAGAGAGCCAGCGAGCTCTGCGCACAGACTCTGTCCCGCAGCCTCCCAGGCGCTGGACCGTGCGTCCCTTTCTCTCACCCAGCCACCTTTTGAGATGGACTGTGGTAGGACACCACAAAGGAAAGCCTTCGTCCATCACTCACCGGGACCTCTCACTTGCCTCGACACCACCCAGAGAAAGGCCATGTCTCACCACCGCAAGGCACCTGGCTGGCAACCTCCACCTTTCAGTCCCTGACCCCCATGCTCTCCCTCTTGGACAAAGGCGAGGGGGCGTGGTCGGGACACCCACAGCTTTGTAACGAAGAGCAAGACGCCGAACTGGGTGAGCTCTACAGTTGACTGTGGGCAGATGTCACAGCGCAAACTAGGTAGCCCAGCAAGGGGAGACATAGATGGTGGAGCTTGGGGACGGGTTTTTAATCCTTCTACTGCTGCTATTGCTGCCGCGGCGGCGGCGGCGGCGGCGGCGGCGACGATGGGGGTGGTCGTGGTGCCGGATGGTGGTGATGGCCGCGGTGGTGGTGGCGGCGGCGGCGGCGGCGGAGGCGGCGGTGGCAGCGGCGTGCTATGGGTCTGGTGAGAGGAGAGGGAGCGGAAAATGAATGGTGCAGAAGCAGCCCAATCTCTGTGAGCAGGGGCCTGGCACCATCTCCTCGGGCTCCTGCCCATTTCAGAGTAGGGACCACCACCATATCCTAGTTGTGCTTTTTGCACTCTTGTGCTCAAACAGTGTGACCGAAAGCAACTAGGGACAAGAAGGGTTTGTGTCATCTTATGGCACCTGAGTGCCTCACCGTGGGAATGGGTCAGTGGGAGGGAAGGGGACTAGAGGCAGGAACTGATACAGAGACCGTGCTGGAGGTTTGCTTACTGGCTTGCTGAGGACCACCTGCCCAGGGATTGGACGACACACACACACACACACACACACACACACACACACACACACACACACACACACAGACAGAGACACACACACACAGACACAGACACACACAGAGACACACACACACACACACACACACACAGACACACAGACACACACACACACACACACAGAGACACACACACACACGTCCCGCCACAACCTGTCCCTCCCCATCCCACACCGACCCCACCACACTATATTCTGATCAGTGAGATGCCCTGGGTTCTTGGTGGTGGGGGCGTGGGGGCTAGCTAGATTTGTTTGAGCGGGAAGTTCAGGTGTGAAGAGCCCGGCTGGCTTCAGGGAGCGTGTGGTGCTTGTGAGGCAGGAGGGCAGATGGGTTTGTTGGGTTTGTTGGGTTTGGTGTGGCGGACTAGCTAGAGGGATTTATTTTTTTGCAGACCTAAGAGCGGACGATGGAGTCAGGTTGAGACTCTGCGGGCTCTATCCGTGGATCGGTGGTTGTGATTCCAGTCGCGGGACTCCGCGTGTGATGGTGACGGTGTGTCGGCTGGGCGCCAGGAGGAGCAGAGACGCGCAGAGGGAATGGGAAGCTAGGAAAAGGATGGGCTGAGCGTGTGCGTTTGGGGTTGTGTGGGTGAAGCTTCGCGGGCGAGCGACCCTCCTGGCCAAGGAGCCCGTGGCAGGAGGCAGGATTGAGGAGCCTCGGGAGGGCAAGCAAGGTACAGAGAGGAAGAAGAAGAGAGGCTTCCCTGACCGGGAATCGAACCCGGGCCGCGGCGGTGAGAGCGCCGAATCCTAACCACTAGACCACCAGGGAGCGTTGGGCAGACGCTCCCGACCCGTGGCTCCTGGAGCCAGACAGCCACACAGCCAGCTGCCAGGCAGCCCGACTGCCCCAAGGCAAACGGCCGGCACGCCCGCCCGGCCCCTACCTGGATCGCCCGCCATTAACGGCCAGGCACTTGGCGCCTGCCCCTGCCAGCTGACCCGTGCCCTCGGCCGCTTGGCCCAAAGCCTGGGGCCTGGGGCCACCTCCTCGACAACACCCCTGCCCCTGGCGGTTCTCCTCCCTCAGATCACACCCTCAAAACCTCTCGGGCCTTCTTCGGGCCCCGTCGGGACGAGCTGACGGGGCGCCAGACAGGGGCCACCCTCTGCCCTGCGCCTTGGCAAAACGTGGGCACGCCACTGCGTTGGCCGGGAATCGAACCCGGGTCAACTGCTTGGAAGGCAGCTATGCTCACCACTATACCACCAACGCCGCACCGTCAGGTCGGCACCCGACCGACGCCGGGGACTGCCACCAGCCAGCGAGCAGCCCGGCCCTCGCCCTCGCCCTCGCCCTCGCCCTCGCCCTCGCCCTCGCCCTCGCCCTCGCCCTCGCCCTCGCCCTCGCCTCCCCCAATGGTCTGCCACCTCCCTGCGCCCAACCCACGCCTGCCCGCCCCACCCTGACTCCGGGCCCCACCCTCCCGCCCCCTCCCGCGCCCTCTCTCGCCATCCTGCCGCGACTCGAGCTCGCACGCACAGGCCGCTCCTCTGGGGCTCTCTCGCCTCCTGTCACGCCGGGCCACACCACGTCGGGAGGGACACAGGGACCAGGGAGCACCCGGGGCCGCGCCGGGCGGGTCTCCACCCACGTTCGCCTGCCATGCTCCTCCGTCCCTTTGCCGTCTCACGCCGCGGCTTCTGACAGCCGCCGCCTAGACCCCCAGGCGACAGAGCGCTGGGCCGGGCACCCAGGCATGGGGCGGGAGAGCCTGGAAGCGGCTGGGCGGGCTTGGCAGCGGCCGGAGCCTCGAGGCTGAATGAAGGACACCGTCGCTGGGGCCGGGGCCGGGGCCGGGGCCGGGGCCGGGGCCGGGGCCGAGGGGCCGAGGGGCAGCGTCCTCGGGGGGCCACCCATCTGCCCAAAAATAAGGATGAGGCGTCTCCCCGTCGGGGAATCGAACCCCGGTCTCCCGCGTGACAGGCGGGGATACTCACCACTATACTAACGAGGACAACGACCCGACTGGCTCCGGGACCACCGAGCCTCTCCCACGACCGACCGACCGACCGGACCTCGCTTGCGCCCGACACACAGCCTCTGTCTCACCCACCGCCGACCTCCCCACGCAACCCAAATGCCTCGGGGAGGCGCCGAGAACACCGCTCCCACCAGGACCCGCACCCGCAGCCCTGGCTGACCATCGATCGCGGGCTGGAGAGACGGCCTCTGAGGGCTGACGGACGAGAGTGGCTGGCTGTTGGGCCTCACCGATGGCATCAGTCGATGCTGGTCCGACTCCTGGGCGGTCGTGCGGTGCGGAGCGTTGCGGTGCGGTGCGGTGCGATGGCGCCAGGATCGGGACGGGCAGCTGGAGGGGACTTTGGCGCAAAGGAGCGTCTTGACATCGACGCGGTGGACAGCGGGCGAGGCGGAGCAGGCTCGGGTTCAGGGGTCTGGTCGCGCAGCTTGGGCACGCAGAACGGCACGAGCCGTCGCCCCGTCGCGACGATTGAGCTGGGCTCGGGCGCGCGTGGGCGCCGCGTGCCAGCCAGGCGAGCCGCCTCGCGCTCTGACGGCCGTCAGGATGGCCGAGCGGTCTAAGGCGCTGCGTTCAGGTCGCAGTCTCCCCTGGAGGCGTGGGTTCGAATCCCACTCCTGACAAGCTCCACTTTTGCCACCTTCACCCACTCCACCCACCGCGGGAGACCCGCACCTCGCACCTCCTCCCAGAACCTCTCCAGCGCTGCCACTCCCTTCGCACCCGCAGCCTTCCCCGACAGACCCGTGCCTGGAAGACAGCCGTCCTCAGAACACCGGCCAACTTGTGTTGAGGAGCGGGTGGAGGGCGCCTGTGGCGTTGTGTGTGTGTGTGGAGTAAGTAGGAGGCCGGTCCTCAGCACCCCGGCTGCCCGGGAGGCCTTCTGCAAACGAGGGCCCTCGTCCACCCCCACCCCAAACCCCGGCCTGTTCGCCCGTTCAGACCCTCGCCCATTCCATCCCCTCCGCCTCCTGCTGGAGACACCCACCGTGCCCATCTTGCTGGGCTGTGGTCCGCCACCCTTTCCCTGCGCACAGCGGCCTGACGCTTGGTGCCCGGACAGCCGCCCGCCGCCCGCCTGCCCGCCTGCCCGCCTGCCCGCGGGCGGTGCGGTGGCCCTGGGTGGCCGAGGAATCAGTCTGGGGACCGCCTGAGCTTCTATCCAACACTCTTACCCCCTGGTCTCCTCGGAAGGGTCGGGCGCCCGCCCTCGGGCCCCCACTTCCCCTGCCCCCACAACCCTGGACCCTTCCTCCGTATGCACACACGCGTGCATACAGGCACACAAACTGAGGAGGGCACGGGCTAAGTGGCTTGTGTGTCGTGAGGCTGTGGGGAGGTGTGAGTGGGGTGTGTGTGTGTGTGTGTGTGTGTGTGTGTGTGTGTGTGTGTCTTGGGGTGGATTGATGTGAAACCTAGTCATCAGGGAGAGGCGGGGTTCAGGCTCAGAGCCTCAGCCATGACCCAGGACTCTCCTGTGGGCTCCTCTCCTGTCCTCTCCTGTCCTCTGCTCTCCTCAGCTCTCCTCTGCTCTGGCGCTCCCCTGGGCGGCCCATCCGTCCAGGGCCCGGGATCTGTCAGGGAAAGAGTAGCTGGAGCTTGGACTGTCGTGGAGCGCACGCTGTGGGAGCGTCAGGTGGCAAGCGCGGCTATGGCATGGGTGGTTCAGTGGTAGAATTCTCGCCTGCCACGCGGGAGGCCCGGGTTCGATTCCCGGCCCATGCAGGGGCCAGTCCCTTTTGGTCCTGAGCCTCGCGTCCTCCCGGCCGGCCTCAGCAGCACCCGGACCCTAGACAACCTCGACCTAGGGCACCTGGCCAGGCCAGCGCTCAGCTCCTCTCCAGTGCCTAGCCAGCCACTCTCCCTCATGGAGACAGCCATCCACTGCATCCACTGCATCCACTGCATTACTCTGCACAGCCTCTCCAATTCTTGCGAGGTACTTCGTTCGCCTTTCCTGTGCACACTACTGCCTCCACCTTCCTTTTCTTCTAACCCGGCTCCCCACACCACCCACACCTCCAGCCTCCCACCTCACACTGCGTCCACACGCGCACCGCCTGGAGACGGAATGCAGACGGACACTTGCCTCTCTCAGGTGGACCTCTCTTGGCCCAGGCCTGAAACACGTTGTTGGGCCTCCTTTGCGAGGGGTACATGGCGTGGGGCCGGGGGTGCCTTCTTTGCCCGAGCGCTTCAGACGCAGAGACTTGCCTGGACCCTTCCCCGTGAGAGTTTCCCAGGGGTGTGCACCGCCCGCAGGATACAGGATCAGGACACAGGAAGGTGGTTCCTCTGGGTCTCTTCTGTGATGCGGTGGTGGCGGCGAACCCCGACCGCTCCCACCGTGTCCTGTGTCCTGCTCGGACCAGAGCCCGCTGACACGGTTGGCCATCCGCAGGACACACGCGCGCGCGCACACGCGCACGCGCACCACAGGAGGGCGCACAGAATTGCACATGAACCTCACCCCCACCGCCACCCCACCCGCCACAACGTTCGCGCGGGCTGGCGAGGTGCAAGCACACTCAACGCCATCGACAGTCCTCCTGTGCCGGGCAGGCCCTCGGATCGCAGGTCCCGCGCTGACCACTCGCGATCCGAGACTTGGCCTCGTCCAGCCTGCTCATTCGCACGTCCGCCGTACCAGTAGTCCTCGCCACCCGGGCCCGAATGTCCAGTCAGGATGTCCGCCTTCTCCAGAGAGCGAGCGACAGAGAGAGCCAGCGAGCTCTGCGCACAGACTCTGTCCCGCAGCCTCCCAGGCGCTGGACCGTGCGTCCCTTTCTCTCACCCAGCCACCTTTTGAGATGGACTGTGGTAGGACACCACAAAGGAAAGCCTTCGTCCATCACTCACCGGGACCTCTCACTTGCCTCGACACCACCCAGAGAAAGGCCATGTCTCACCACCGCAAGGCACCTGGCTGGCAACCTCCACCTTTCAGTCCCTGACCCCCATGCTCTCCCTCTTGGACAAAGGCGAGGGGGCGTGGTCGGGACACCCACAGCTTTGTAACGAAGAGCAAGACGCCGAACTGGGTGAGCTCTACAGTTGACTGTGGGCAGATGTCACAGCGCAAACTAGGTAGCCCAGCAAGGGGAGACATAGATGGTGGAGCTTGGGGACGGGTTTTTAATCCTTCTACTGCTGCTATTGCTGCCGCGGCGGCGGCGGCGGCGGCGGCGGCGACGATGGGGGTGGTCGTGGTGCCGGATGGTGGTGATGGCCGCGGTGGTGGTGGCGGCGGCGGCGGCGGCGGAGGCGGCGGTGGCAGCGGCGTGCTATGGGTCTGGTGAGAGGAGAGGGAGCGGAAAATGAATGGTGCAGAAGCAGCCCAATCTCTGTGAGCAGGGGCCTGGCACCATCTCCTCGGGCTCCTGCCCATTTCAGAGTAGGGACCACCACCATATCCTAGTTGTGCTTTTTGCACTCTTGTGCTCAAACAGTGTGACCGAAAGCAACTAGGGACAAGAAGGGTTTGTGTCATCTTATGGCACCTGAGTGCCTCACCGTGGGAATGGGTCAGTGGGAGGGAAGGGGACTAGAGGCAGGAACTGATACAGAGACCGTGCTGGAGGTTTGCTTACTGGCTTGCTGAGGACCACCTGCCCAGGGATTGGACGGACACACACACACACACACACACACACACACACACACAGACACACACACACACAGACAGAGACACACACACACAGACACAGACACACACAGAGACACACACACACACACACACACACACAGACACACAGACACACACACACACACACACAGAGACACACACACACACGTCCCGCCACAACCTGTCCCTCCCCATCCCACACCGACCCCACCACACTATATTCTGATCAGTGAGATGCCCTGGGTTCTTGGTGGTGGGGGCGTGGGGGCTAGCTAGATTTGTTTGAGCGGGAAGTTCAGGTGTGAAGAGCCCGGCTGGCTTCAGGGAGCGTGTGGTGCTTGTGAGGCAGGAGGGCAGATGGGTTTGTTGGGTTTGTTGGGTTTGGTGTGGCGGACTAGCTAGAGGGATTTATTTTTTTGCAGACCTAAGAGCGGACGATGGAGTCAGGTTGAGACTCTGCGGGCTCTATCCGTGGATCGGTGGTTGTGATTCCAGTCGCGGGACTCCGCGTGTGATGGTGACGGTGTGTCGGCTGGGCGCCAGGAGGAGCAGAGACGCGCAGAGGGAATGGGAAGCTAGGAAAAGGATGGGCTGAGCGTGTGCGTTTGGGGTTGTGTGGGTGAAGCTTCGCGGGCGAGCGACCCTCCTGGCCAAGGAGCCCGTGGCAGGAGGCAGGATTGAGGAGCCTCGGGAGGGCAAGCAAGGTACAGAGAGGAAGAAGAAGAGAGGCTTCCCTGACCGGGAATCGAACCCGGGCCGCGGCGGTGAGAGCGCCGAATCCTAACCACTAGACCACCAGGGAGCGTTGGGCAGACGCTCCCGACCCGTGGCTCCTGGAGCCAGACAGCCACACAGCCAGCTGCCAGGCAGCCCGACTGCCCCAAGGCAAACGGCCGGCACGCCCGCCCGGCCCCTACCTGGATCGCCCGCCATTAACGGCCAGGCACTTGGCGCCTGCCCCTGCCAGCTGACCCGTGCCCTCGGCCGCTTGGCCCAAAGCCTGGGGCCTGGGGCCACCTCCTCGACAACACCCCTGCCCCTGGCGGTTCTCCTCCCTCAGATCACACCCTCAAAACCTCTCGGGCCTTCTTCGGGCCCCGTCGGGACGAGCTGACGGGGCGCCAGACAGGGGCCACCCTCTGCCCTGCGCCTTGGCAAAACGTGGGCACGCCACTGCGTTGGCCGGGAATCGAACCCGGGTCAACTGCTTGGAAGGCAGCTATGCTCACCACTATACCACCAACGCCGCACCGTCAGGTCGGCACCCGACCGACGCCGGGGACTGCCACCAGCCAGCGAGCAGCCCGGCCCTCGCCCTCGCCCTCGCCCTCGCCCTCGCCCTCGCCCTCGCCCTCGCCCTCGCCCTCGCCCTCGCCTCGCCTCCCCCAATGGTCTGCCACCTCCCTGCGCCCAACCCACGCCTGCCCGCCCCACCCTGACTCCGGGCCCCACCCTCCCGCCCCCTCCCGCGCCCTCTCTCGCCATCCTGCCGCGACTCGAGCTCGCACGCACAGGCCGCTCCTCTGGGGCTCTCTCGCCTCCTGTCACGCCGGGCCACACCACGTCGGGAGGGACACAGGGACCAGGGAGCACCCGGGGCCGCGCCGGGCGGGTCTCCACCCACGTTCGCCTGCCATGCTCCTCCGTCCCTTTGCCGTCTCACGCCGCGGCTTCTGACAGCCGCCGCCTAGACCCCCAGGCGACAGAGCGCTGGGCCGGGCACCCAGGCATGGGGCGGGAGAGCCTGGAAGCGGCTGGGCGGGCTTGGCAGCGGCCGGAGCCTCGAGGCTGAATGAAGGACACCGTCGCTGGGGCCGGGGCCGGGGCCGGGGCCGGGGCCGGGGCCGGGGCCGAGGGGCCGAGGGGCAGCGTCCTCGGGGGGCCACCCATCTGCCCAAAAATAAGGATGAGGCGTCTCCCCGTCGGGGAATCGAACCCCGGTCTCCCGCGTGACAGGCGGGGATACTCACCACTATACTAACGAGGACAACGACCCGACTGGCTCCGGGACCACCGAGCCTCTCCCACGACCGACCGACCGACCGGACCTCGCTTGCGCCCGACACACAGCCTCTGTCTCACCCACCGCCGACCTCCCCACGCAACCCAAATGCCTCGGGGAGGCGCCGAGAACACCGCTCCCACCAGGACCCGCACCCGCAGCCCTGGCTGACCATCGATCGCGGGCTGGAGAGACGGCCTCTGAGGGCTGACGGACGAGAGTGGCTGGCTGTTGGGCCTCACCGATGGCATCAGTCGATGCTGGTCCGACTCCTGGGCGGTCGTGCGGTGCGGAGCGTTGCGGTGCGGTGCGGTGCGAAGGCGCCAGGATCGGGACGGGCAGCTGGAGGGGACTTTGGCGCAAAGGAGCGTCTTGACATCGACGCGGTGGACAGCGGGCGAGGCGGAGCAGGCTCGGGTTCAGGGGTCTGGTCGCGCAGCTTGGGCACGCAGAACGGCACGAGCCGTCGCCCCGTCGCGACGATTGAGCTGGGCTCGGGCGCGCGTGGGCGCCGCGTGCCAGCCAGGCGAGCCGCCTCGCGCTCTGACGGCCGTCAGGATGGCCGAGCGGTCTAAGGCGCTGCGTTCAGGTCGCAGTCTCCCCTGGAGGCGTGGGTTCGAATCCCACTCCTGACAAGCTCCACTTTTGCCACCTTCACCCACTCCACCCACCGCGGGAGACCCGCACCTCGCACCTCCTCCCAGAACCTCTCCAGCGCTGCCACTCCCTTCGCACCCGCAGCCTTCCCCGACAGACCCGTGCCTGGAAGACAGCCGTCCTCAGAACACCGGCCAACTTGTGTTGAGGAGCGGGTGGAGGGCGCCTGTGGCGTTGTGTGTGTGTGTGGAGTAAGTAGGAGGCCGGTCCTCAGCACCCCGGCTGCCCGGGAGGCCTTCTGCAAACGAGGGCCCTCGTCCACCCCCACCCCAAACCCCGGCCTGTTCGCCCGTTCAGACCCTCGCCCATTCCATCCCCTCCGCCTCCTGCTGGAGACACCCACCGTGCCCATCTTGCTGGGCTGTGGTCCGCCACCCTTTCCCTGCGCACAGCGGCCTGACGCTTGGTGCCCGGACAGCCGCCCGCCTGCCCGCCTGCCCGCCTGCCCGCCTGCCCGCGGGCGGTGCGGTGGCCCTGGGTGGCCGAGGAATCAGTCTGGGGACCGCCTGAGCTTCTATCCAACACTCTTACCCCCTGGTCTCCTCGGAAGGGTCGGGCGCCCGCCCTCGGGCCCCCACTTCCCCTGCCCCCACAACCCTGGACCCTTCCTCCGTATGCACACACGCGTGCATACAGGCACACAAACTGAGGAGGGCACGGGCTAAGTGGCTTGTGTGTCGTGAGGCTGTGGGGAGGTGTGAGTGGGGTGTGTGTGTGTGTGTGTGTGTGTGTGTGTGTGTGTGTGTGTCTTGGGGTGGATTGATGTGAAACCTAGTCATCAGGGAGAGGCGGGGTTCAGGCTCAGAGCCTCAGCCATGACCCAGGACTCTCCTGTGGGCTCCTCTCCTGTCCTCTCCTGTCCTCTGCTCTCCTCAGCTCTCCTCTGCTCTGGCGCTCCCCTGGGCGGCCCATCCGTCCAGGGCCCGGGATCTGTCAGGGAAAGAGTAGCTGGAGCTTGGACTGTCGTGGAGCGCACGCTGTGGGAGCGTCAGGTGGCAAGCGCGGCTATGGCATGGGTGGTTCAGTGGTAGAATTCTCGCCTGCCACGCGGGAGGCCCGGGTTCGATTCCCGGCCCATGCAGGGGCCAGTCCCTTTTGGTCCTGAGCCTCGCGTCCTCCCGGCCGGCCTCAGCAGCACCCGGACCCTAGACAACCTCGACCTAGGGCACCTGGCCAGGCCAGCGCTCAGCTCCTCTCCAGTGCCTAGCCAGCCACTCTCCCTCATGGAGACAGCCATCCACTGCATCCACTGCATCCACTGCATCCACTGCATTACTCTGCACAGCCTCTCCAATTCTTGCGAGGTACTTCGTTCGCCTTTCCTGTGCACACTACTGCCTCCACCTTCCTTTTCTTCTAACCCGGCTCCCCACACCACCCACACCTCCAGCCTCCCACCTCACACTGCGTCCACACGCGCACCGCCTGGAGACGGAATGCAGACGGACACTTGCCTCTCTCAGGTGGACCTCTCTTGGCCCAGGCCTGAAACACGTTGTTGGGCCTCCTTTGCGAGGGGTACATGGCGTGGGGCCGGGGGTGCCTTCTTTGCCCGAGCGCTTCAGACGCAGAGACTTGCCTGGACCCTTCCCCGTGAGAGTTTCCCAGGGGTGTGCACCGCCCGCAGGATACAGGATCAGGACACAGGAAGGTGGTTCCTCTGGGTCTCTTCTGTGATGCGGTGGTGGCGGCGAACCCCGACCGCTCCCACCGTGTCCTGTGTCCTGCTCGGACCAGAGCCCGCTGACACGGTTGGCCATCCGCAGGACACACGCGCGCGCGCACACGCGCACGCGCACCACAGGAGGGCGCACAGAATTGCACATGAACCTCACCCCCACCGCCACCCCACCCGCCACAACGTTCGCGCGGGCTGGCGAGGTGCAAGCACACTCAACGCCATCGACAGTCCTCCTGTGCCGGGCAGGCCCTCGGATCGCAGGTCCCGCGCTGACCACTCGCGATCCGAGACTTGGCCTCGTCCAGCCTGCTCATTCGCACGTCCGCCGTACCAGTAGTCCTCGCCACCCGGGCCCGAATGTCCAGTCAGGATGTCCGCCTTCTCCAGAGAGCGAGCGACAGAGAGAGCCAGCGAGCTCTGCGCACAGACTCTGTCCCGCAGCCTCCCAGGCGCTGGACCGTGCGTCCCTTTCTCTCACCCAGCCACCTTTTGAGATGGACTGTGGTAGGACACCACAAAGGAAAGCCTTCGTCCATCACTCACCGGGACCTCTCACTTGCCTCGACACCACCCAGAGAAAGGCCATGTCTCACCACCGCAAGGCACCTGGCTGGCAACCTCCACCTTTCAGTCCCTGACCCCCATGCTCTCCCTCTTGGACAAAGGCGAGGGGGCGTGGTCGGGACACCCACAGCTTTGTAACGAAGAGCAAGACGCCGAACTGGGTGAGCTCTACAGTTGACTGTGGGCAGATGTCACAGCGCAAACTAGGTAGCCCAGCAAGGGGAGACATAGATGGTGGAGCTTGGGGACGGGTTTTTAATCCTTCTACTGCTGCTATTGCTGCCGCGGCGGCGGCGGCGGCGGCGGCGGCGACGATGGGGGTGGTCGTGGTGCCGGATGGTGGTGATGGCCGCGGTGGTGGTGGCGGCGGCGGCGGCGGCGGAGGCGGCGGTGGCAGCGGCGTGCTATGGGTCTGGTGAGAGGAGAGGGAGCGGAAAATGAATGGTGCAGAAGCAGCCCAATCTCTGTGAGCAGGGGCCTGGCACCATCTCCTCGGGCTCCTGCCCATTTCAGAGTAGGGACCACCACCATATCCTAGTTGTGCTTTTTGCACTCTTGTGCTCAAACAGTGTGACCGAAAGCAACTAGGGACAAGAAGGGTTTGTGTCATCTTATGGCACCTGAGTGCCTCACCGTGGGAATGGGTCAGTGGGAGGGAAGGGGACTAGAGGCAGGAACTGATACAGAGACCGTGCTGGAGGTTTGCTTACTGGCTTGCTGAGGACCACCTGCCCAGGGATTGGACGGACACACACACACACACACACACACACACACACACACACACACACACAGACAGAGACACACACACACAGACACAGACACACACAGAGACACACACACACACACACACACACACAGACACACAGACACACACACACACACACACAGAGACACACACACACACGTCCCGCCACAACCTGTCCCTCCCCATCCCACACCGACCCCACCACACTATATTCTGATCAGTGAGATGCCCTGGGTTCTTGGTGGTGGGGGCGTGGGGGCTAGCTAGATTTGTTTGAGCGGGAAGTTCAGGTGTGAAGAGCCCGGCTGGCTTCAGGGAGCGTGTGGTGCTTGTGAGGCAGGAGGGCAGATGGGTTTGTTGGGTTTGTTGGGTTTGGTGTGGCGGACTAGCTAGAGGGATTTATTTTTTTTGCAGACCTAAGAGCGGACGATGGAGTCAGGTTGAGACTCTGCGGGCTCTATCCGTGGATCGGTGGTTGTGATTCCAGTCGCGGGACTCCGCGTGTGATGGTGACGGTGTGTCGGCTGGGCGCCAGGAGGAGCAGAGACGCGCAGAGGGAATGGGAAGCTAGGAAAAGGATGGGCTGAGCGTGTGCGTTTGGGGTTGTGTGGGTGAAGCTTCGCGGGCGAGCGACCCTCCTGGCCAAGGAGCCCGTGGCAGGAGGCAGGATTGAGGAGCCTCGGGAGGGCAAGCAAGGTACAGAGAGGAAGAAGAAGAGAGGCTTCCCTGACCGGGAATCGAACCCGGGCCGCGGCGGTGAGAGCGCCGAATCCTAACCACTAGACCACCAGGGAGCGTTGGGCAGACGCTCCCGACCCGTGGCTCCTGGAGCCAGACAGCCACACAGCCAGCTGCCAGGCAGCCCGACTGCCCCAAGGCAAACGGCCGGCACGCCCGCCCGGCCCCTACCTGGATCGCCCGCCATTAACGGCCAGGCACTTGGCGCCTGCCCCTGCCAGCTGACCCGTGCCCTCGGCCGCTTGGCCCAAAGCCTGGGGCCTGGGGCCACCTCCTCGACAACACCCCTGCCCCTGGCGGTTCTCCTCCCTCAGATCACACCCTCAAAACCTCTCGGGCCTTCTTCGGGCCCCGTCGGGACGAGCTGACGGGGCGCCAGACAGGGGCCACCCTCTGCCCTGCGCCTTGGCAAAACGTGGGCACGCCACTGCGTTGGCCGGGAATCGAACCCGGGTCAACTGCTTGGAAGGCAGCTATGCTCACCACTATACCACCAACGCCGCACCGTCAGGTCGGCACCCGACCGACGCCGGGGACTGCCACCAGCCAGCGAGCAGCCCGGCCCTCGCCCTCGCCCTCGCCCTCGCCCTCGCCCTCGCCCTCGCCCTCGCCCTCGCCCTCGCCCTCGCCTCCCCCAATGGTCTGCCACCTCCCTGCGCCCAACCCACGCCTGCCCGCCCCACCCTGACTCCGGGCCCCACCCTCCCGCCCCCTCCCGCGCCCTCTCTCGCCATCCTGCCGCGACTCGAGCTCGCACGCACAGGCCGCTCCTCTGGGGCTCTCTCGCCTCCTGTCACGCCGGGCCACACCACGTCGGGAGGGACACAGGGACCAGGGAGCACCCGGGGCCGCGCCGGGCGGGTCTCCACCCACGTTCGCCTGCCATGCTCCTCCGTCCCTTTGCCGTCTCACGCCGCGGCTTCTGACAGCCGCCGCCTAGACCCCCAGGCGACAGAGCGCTGGGCCGGGCACCCAGGCATGGGGCGGGAGAGCCTGGAAGCGGCTGGGCGGGCTTGGCAGCGGCCGGAGCCTCGAGGCTGAATGAAGGACACCGTCGCTGGGGCCGGGGCCGGGGCCGGGGCCGGGGCCGGGGCCGGGGCCGAGGGGCCGAGGGGCAGCGTCCTCGGGGGGCCACCCATCTGCCCAAAAATAAGGATGAGGCGTCTCCCCGTCGGGGAATCGAACCCCGGTCTCCCGCGTGACAGGCGGGGATACTCACCACTATACTAACGAGGACAACGACCCGACTGGCTCCGGGACCACCGAGCCTCTCCCACGACCGACCGACCGACCGGACCTCGCTTGCGCCCGACACACAGCCTCTGTCTCACCCACCGCCGACCTCCCCACGCAACCCAAATGCCTCGGGGAGGCGCCGAGAACACCGCTCCCACCAGGACCCGCACCCGCAGCCCTGGCTGACCATCGATCGCGGGCTGGAGAGACGGCCTCTGAGGGCTGACGGACGAGAGTGGCTGGCTGTTGGGCCTCACCGATGGCATCAGTCGATGCTGGTCCGACTCCTGGGCGGTCGTGCGGTGCGGAGCGTTGCGGTGCGGTGCGGTGCGATGGCGCCAGGATCGGGACGGGCAGCTGGAGGGGACTTTGGCGCAAAGGAGCGTCTTGACATCGACGCGGTGGACAGCGGGCGAGGCGGAGCAGGCTCGGGTTCAGGGGTCTGGTCGCGCAGCTTGGGCACGCAGAACGGCACGAGCCGTCGCCCCGTCGCGACGATTGAGCTGGGCTCGGGCGCGCGTGGGCGCCGCGTGCCAGCCAGGCGAGCCGCCTCGCGCTCTGACGGCCGTCAGGATGGCCGAGCGGTCTAAGGCGCTGCGTTCAGGTCGCAGTCTCCCCTGGAGGCGTGGGTTCGAATCCCACTCCTGACAAGCTCCACTTTTGCCACCTTCACCCACTCCACCCACCGCGGGAGACCCGCACCTCGCACCTCCTCCCAGAACCTCTCCAGCGCTGCCACTCCCTTCGCACCCGCAGCCTTCCCCGACAGACCCGTGCCTGGAAGACAGCCGTCCTCAGAACACCGGCCAACTTGTGTTGAGGAGCGGGTGGAGGGCGCCTGTGGCGTTGTGTGTGTGTGTGGAGTAAGTAGGAGGCCGGTCCTCAGCACCCCGGCTGCCCGGGAGGCCTTCTGCAAACGAGGGCCCTCGTCCACCCCCACCCCAAACCCCGGCCTGTTCGCCCGTTCAGACCCTCGCCCATTCCATCCCCTCCGCCTCCTGCTGGAGACACCCACCGTGCCCATCTTGCTGGGCTGTGGTCCGCCACCCTTTCCCTGCGCACAGCGGCCTGACGCTTGGTGCCCGGACAGCCGCCCGCCTGCCCGCCTGCCCGCCTGCCCCGCGGGCGGTGCGGTGGCCCTGGGTGGCCGAGGAATCAGTCTGGGGACCGCCTGAGCTTCTATCCAACACTCTTACCCCCTGGTCTCCTCGGAAGGGTCGGGCGCCCGCCCTCGGGCCCCCACTTCCCCTGCCCCCACAACCCTGGACCCTTCCTCCGTATGCACACACGCGTGCATACAGGCACACAAACTGAGGAGGGCACGGGCTAAGTGGCTTGTGTGTCGTGAGGCTGTGGGGAGGTGTGAGTGGGGTGTGTGTGTGTGTGTGTGTGTGTGTGTGTGTGTGTGTGTGTCTTGGGGTGGATTGATGTGAAACCTAGTCATCAGGGAGAGGCGGGGTTCAGGCTCAGAGCCTCAGCCATGACCCAGGACTCTCCTGTGGGCTCCTCTCCTGTCCTCTCCTGTCCTCTGCTCTCCTCAGCTCTCCTCTGCTCTGGCGCTCCCCTGGGCGGCCCATCCGTCCAGGGCCCGGGATCTGTCAGGGAAAGAGTAGCTGGAGCTTGGACTGTCGTGGAGCGCACGCTGTGGGAGCGTCAGGTGGCAAGCGCGGCTATGGCATGGGTGGTTCAGTGGTAGAATTCTCGCCTGCCACGCGGGAGGCCCGGGTTCGATTCCCGGCCCATGCAGGGGCCAGTCCCTTTTGGTCCTGAGCCTCGCGTCCTCCCGGCCGGCCTCAGCAGCACCCGGACCCTAGACAACCTCGACCTAGGGCACCTGGCCAGGCCAGCGCTCAGCTCCTCTCCAGTGCCTAGCCAGCCACTCTCCCTCATGGAGACAGCCATCCACTGCATCCACTGCATCCACTGCATTACTCTGCACAGCCTCTCCAATTCTTGCGAGGTACTTCGTTCGCCTTTCCTGTGCACACTACTGCCTCCACCTTCCTTTTCTTCTAACCCGGCTCCCCACACCACCCACACCTCCAGCCTCCCACCTCACACTGCGTCCACACGCGCACCGCCTGGAGACGGAATGCAGACGGACACTTGCCTCTCTCAGGTGGACCTCTCTTGGCCCAGGCCTGAAACACGTTGTTGGGCCTCCTTTGCGAGGGGTACATGGCGTGGGGCCGGGGGTGCCTTCTTTGCCCGAGCGCTTCAGACGCAGAGACTTGCCTGGACCCTTCCCCGTGAGAGTTTCCCAGGGGTGTGCACCGCCCGCAGGATACAGGATCAGGACACAGGAAGGTGGTTCCTCTGGGTCTCTTCTGTGATGCGGTGGTGGCGGCGAACCCCGACCGCTCCCACCGTGTCCTGTGTCCTGCTCGGACCAGAGCCCGCTGACACGGTTGGCCATCCGCAGGACACACGCGCGCGCGCACACGCGCACGCGCACCACAGGAGGGCGCACAGAATTGCACATGAACCTCACCCCCACCGCCACCCCACCCGCCACAACGTTCGCGCGGGCTGGCGAGGTGCAAGCACACTCAACGCCATCGACAGTCCTCCTGTGCCGGGCAGGCCCTCGGATCGCAGGTCCCGCGCTGACCACTCGCGATCCGAGACTTGGCCTCGTCCAGCCTGCTCATTCGCACGTCCGCCGTACCAGTAGTCCTCGCCACCCGGGCCCGAATGTCCAGTCAGGATGTCCGCCTTCTCCAGAGAGCGAGCGACAGAGAGAGCCAGCGAGCTCTGCGCACAGACTCTGTCCCGCAGCCTCCCAGGCGCTGGACCGTGCGTCCCTTTCTCTCACCCAGCCACCTTTTGAGATGGACTGTGGTAGGACACCACAAAGGAAAGCCTTCGTCCATCACTCACCGGGACCTCTCACTTGCCTCGACACCACCCAGAGAAAGGCCATGTCTCACCACCGCAAGGCACCTGGCTGGCAACCTCCACCTTTCAGTCCCTGACCCCCATGCTCTCCCTCTTGGACAAAGGCGAGGGGGCGTGGTCGGGACACCCACAGCTTTGTAACGAAGAGCAAGACGCCGAACTGGGTGAGCTCTACAGTTGACTGTGGGCAGATGTCACAGCGCAAACTAGGTAGCCCAGCAAGGGGAGACATAGATGGTGGAGCTTGGGGACGGGTTTTTAATCCTTCTACTGCTGCTATTGCTGCCGCGGCGGCGGCGGCGGCGGCGGCGGCGACGATGGGGGTGGTCGTGGTGCCGGATGGTGGTGATGGCCGCGGTGGTGGTGGCGGCGGCGGCGGCGGCGGAGGCGGCGGTGGCAGCGGCGTGCTATGGGTCTGGTGAGAGGAGAGGGAGCGGAAAATGAATGGTGCAGAAGCAGCCCAATCTCTGTGAGCAGGGGCCTGGCACCATCTCCTCGGGCTCCTGCCCATTTCAGAGTAGGGACCACCACCATATCCTAGTTGTGCTTTTTGCACTCTTGTGCTCAAACAGTGTGACCGAAAGCAACTAGGGACAAGAAGGGTTTGTGTCATCTTATGGCACCTGAGTGCCTCACCGTGGGAATGGGTCAGTGGGAGGGAAGGGGACTAGAGGCAGGAACTGATACAGAGACCGTGCTGGAGGTTTGCTTACTGGCTTGCTGAGGACCACCTGCCCAGGGATTGGACGGACACACACACACACACACACACACACACACACACACAGACACACACACACACAGACAGAGACACACACACACAGACACAGACACACACAGAGACACACACACACACACACACACACACAGACACACAGACACACACACACACACACACAGAGACACACACACACACGTCCCGCCACAACCTGTCCCTCCCCATCCCACACCGACCCCACCACACTATATTCTGATCAGTGAGATGCCCTGGGTTCTTGGTGGTGGGGGCGTGGGGGCTAGCTAGATTTGTTTGAGCGGGAAGTTCAGGTGTGAAGAGCCCGGCTGGCTTCAGGGAGCGTGTGGTGCTTGTGAGGCAGGAGGGCAGATGGGTTTGTTGGGTTTGTTGGGTTTGGTGTGGCGGACTAGCTAGAGGGATTTATTTTTTTGCAGACCTAAGAGCGGACGATGGAGTCAGGTTGAGACTCTGCGGGCTCTATCCGTGGATCGGTGGTTGTGATTCCAGTCGCGGGACTCCGCGTGTGATGGTGACGGTGTGTCGGCTGGGCGCCAGGAGGAGCAGAGACGCGCAGAGGGAATGGGAAGCTAGGAAAAGGATGGGCTGAGCGTGTGCGTTTGGGGTTGTGTGGGTGAAGCTTCGCGGGCGAGCGACCCTCCTGGCCAAGGAGCCCGTGGCAGGAGGCAGGATTGAGGAGCCTCGGGAGGGCAAGCAAGGTACAGAGAGGAAGAAGAAGAGAGGCTTCCCTGACCGGGAATCGAACCCGGGCCGCGGCGGTGAGAGCGCCGAATCCTAACCACTAGACCACCAGGGAGCGTTGGGCAGACGCTCCCGACCCGTGGCTCCTGGAGCCAGACAGCCACACAGCCAGCTGCCAGGCAGCCCGACTGCCCCAAGGCAAACGGCCGGCACGCCCGCCCGGCCCCTACCTGGATCGCCCGCCATTAACGGCCAGGCACTTGGCGCCTGCCCCTGCCAGCTGACCCGTGCCCTCGGCCGCTTGGCCCAAAGCCTGGGGCCTGGGGCCACCTCCTCGACAACACCCCTGCCCCTGGCGGTTCTCCTCCCTCAGATCACACCCTCAAAACCTCTCGGGCCTTCTTCGGGCCCCGTCGGGACGAGCTGACGGGGCGCCAGACAGGGGCCACCCTCTGCCCTGCGCCTTGGCAAAACGTGGGCACGCCACTGCGTTGGCCGGGAATCGAACCCGGGTCAACTGCTTGGAAGGCAGCTATGCTCACCACTATACCACCAACGCCGCACCGTCAGGTCGGCACCCGACCGACGCCGGGGACTGCCACCAGCCAGCGAGCAGCCCGGCCCTCGCCCTCGCCCTCGCCCTCGCCCTCGCCCTCGCCCTCGCCCTCGCCCTCGCCCTCGCCCTCGCCCTCGCCTCCCCCAATGGTCTGCCACCTCCCTGCGCCCAACCCACGCCTGCCCGCCCCACCCTGACTCCGGGCCCCACCCTCCCGCCCCCTCCCGCGCCCTCTCTCGCCATCCTGCCGCGACTCGAGCTCGCACGCACAGGCCGCTCCTCTGGGGCTCTCTCGCCTCCTGTCACGCCGGGCCACACCACGTCGGGAGGGACACAGGGACCAGGGAGCACCCGGGGCCGCGCCGGGCGGGTCTCCACCCACGTTCGCCTGCCATGCTCCTCCGTCCCTTTGCCGTCTCACGCCGCGGCTTCTGACAGCCGCCGCCTAGACCCCCAGGCGACAGAGCGCTGGGCCGGGCACCCAGGCATGGGGCGGGAGAGCCTGGAAGCGGCTGGGCGGGCTTGGCAGCGGCCGGAGCCTCGAGGCTGAATGAAGGACACCGTCGCTGGGGCCGGGGCCGGGGCCGGGGCCGGGGCCGGGGCCGGGGCCGAGGGGCCGAGGGGCAGCGTCCTCGGGGGGCCACCCATCTGCCCAAAAATAAGGATGAGGCGTCTCCCCGTCGGGGAATCGAACCCCGGTCTCCCGCGTGACAGGCGGGGATACTCACCACTATACTAACGAGGACAACGACCCGACTGGCTCCGGGACCACCGAGCCTCTCCCACGACCGACCGACCGACCGGACCTCGCTTGCGCCCGACACACAGCCTCTGTCTCACCCACCGCCGACCTCCCCACGCAACCCAAATGCCTCGGGGAGGCGCCGAGAACACCGCTCCCACCAGGACCCGCACCCGCAGCCCTGGCTGACCATCGATCGCGGGCTGGAGAGACGGCCTCTGAGGGCTGACGGACGAGAGTGGCTGGCTGTTGGGCCTCACCGATGGCATCAGTCGATGCTGGTCCGACTCCTGGGCGGTCGTGCGGTGCGGAGCGTTGCGGTGCGGTGCGGTGCGATGGCGCCAGGATCGGGACGGGCAGCTGGAGGGGACTTTGGCGCAAAGGAGCGTCTTGACATCGACGCGGTGGACAGCGGGCGAGGCGGAGCAGGCTCGGGTTCAGGGGTCTGGTCGCGCAGCTTGGGCACGCAGAACGGCACGAGCCGTCGCCCCGTCGCGACGATTGAGCTGGGCTCGGGCGCGCGTGGGCGCCGCGTGCCAGCCAGGCGAGCCGCCTCGCGCTCTGACGGCCGTCAGGATGGCCGAGCGGTCTAAGGCGCTGCGTTCAGGTCGCAGTCTCCCCTGGAGGCGTGGGTTCGAATCCCACTCCTGACAAGCTCCACTTTTGCCACCTTCACCCACTCCACCCACCGCGGGAGACCCGCACCTCGCACCTCCTCCCAGAACCTCTCCAGCGCTGCCACTCCCTTCGCACCCGCAGCCTTCCCCGACAGACCCGTGCCTGGAAGACAGCCGTCCTCAGAACACCGGCCAACTTGTGTTGAGGAGCGGGTGGAGGGCGCCTGTGGCGTTGTGTGTGTGTGTGGAGTAAGTAGGAGGCCGGTCCTCAGCACCCCGGCTGCCCGGGAGGCCTTCTGCAAACGAGGGCCCTCGTCCACCCCCACCCCAAACCCCGGCCTGTTCGCCCGTTCAGACCCTCGCCCATTCCATCCCCTCCGCCTCCTGCTGGAGACACCCACCGTGCCCATCTTGCTGGGCTGTGGTCCGCCACCCTTTCCCTGCGCACAGCGGCCTGACGCTTGGTGCCCGGACAGCCGCCCGCCTGCCCGCCTGCCCGCCTGCCCGCCTGCCTGCGGGCGGTGCGGTGGCCCTGGGTGGCCGAGGAATCAGTCTGGGGACCGCCTGAGCTTCTATCCAACACTCTTACCCCCTGGTCTCCTCGGAAGGGTCGGGCGCCCGCCCTCGGGCCCCCACTTCCCCTGCCCCCACAACCCTGGACCCTTCCTCCGTATGCACACACGCGTGCATACAGGCACACAAACTGAGGAGGGCACGGGCTAAGTGGCTTGTGTGTCGTGAGGCTGTGGGGAGGTGTGAGTGGGGTGTGTGTGTGTGTGTGTGTGTGTGTGTGTGTGTGTGTGTGTCTTGGGGTGGATTGATGTGAAACCTAGTCATCAGGGAGAGGCGGGGTTCAGGCTCAGAGCCTCAGCCATGACCCAGGACTCTCCTGTGGGCTCCTCTCCTGTCCTCTCCTGTCCTCTGCTCTCCTCAGCTCTCCTCTGCTCTGGCGCTCCCCTGGGCGGCCCATCCGTCCAGGGCCCGGGATCTGTCAGGGAAAGAGTAGCTGGAGCTTGGACTGTCGTGGAGCGCACGCTGTGGGAGCGTCAGGTGGCAAGCGCGGCTATGGCATGGGTGGTTCAGTGGTAGAATTCTCGCCTGCCACGCGGGAGGCCCGGGTTCGATTCCCGGCCCATGCAGGGGCCAGTCCCTTTTGGTCCTGAGCCTCGCGTCCTCCCGGCCGGCCTCAGCAGCACCCGGACCCTAGACAACCTCGACCTAGGGCACCTGGCCAGGCCAGCGCTCAGCTCCTCTCCAGTGCCTAGCCAGCCACTCTCCCTCATGGAGACAGCCATCCACTGCATCCACTGCATCCACTGCATCCACTGCATTACTCTGCACAGCCTCTCCAATTCTTGCGAGGTACTTCGTTCGCCTTTCCTGTGCACACTACTGCCTCCACCTTCCTTTTCTTCTAACCCGGCTCCCCACACCACCCACACCTCCAGCCTCCCACCTCACACTGCGTCCACACGCGCACCGCCTGGAGACGGAATGCAGACGGACACTTGCCTCTCTCAGGTGGACCTCTCTTGGCCCAGGCCTGAAACACGTTGTTGGGCCTCCTTTGCGAGGGGTACATGGCGTGGGGCCGGGGGTGCCTTCTTTGCCCGAGCGCTTCAGACGCAGAGACTTGCCTGGACCCTTCCCCGTGAGAGTTTCCCAGGGGTGTGCACCGCCCGCAGGATACAGGATCAGGACACAGGAAGGTGGTTCCTCTGGGTCTCTTCTGTGATGCGGTGGTGGCGGCGAACCCCGACCGCTCCCACCGTGTCCTGTGTCCTGCTCGGACCAGAGCCCGCTGACACGGTTGGCCATCCGCAGGACACACGCGCGCGCGCACACGCGCACGCGCACCACAGGAGGGCGCACAGAATTGCACATGAACCTCACCCCCACCGCCACCACCCCCACCCGCCACAACGTTCGCGCGGGCTGGCGAGGTGCAAGCACACTCAACGCCATCGACAGTCCTCCTGTGCCGGGCAGGCCCTCGGATCGCAGGTCCCGCGCTGACCACTCGCGATCCGAGACTTTGGCCTCGTCCAGCCTGCTCATTCGCACGTCCGCCGTACCAGTAGTCCTCGCCACCACGGGCCCGAATGTCCAGTCAGGATGTCCGCCTTCTCCAGAGAGCGAGCGACAGAGAGAGCCAGCGAGCTCTGCGCACAGACTCTGTCCGCGCAGCCCTCCCAGGCGCTGGACCGTGCGTCCCTTTCTCTCACCCAGCCACCTTTTGAGATGGACTGTGGTAGGACACCACAAAGGAAAGCCTTCGTCCATCACTCACCGGGACCTCTCACTTGCCTCGACACCACCCAGAGAAAGGCCATGTCTCACCACCGCAAGGCACCTGGCTGGCAACCTCCACCTTTCAGTCCCTGACCCCCCATGCTCTCCCTCTTGGACAAAGGCGAGGGGGCGTGGTCGGGACACCCACAGCTTTGTAACGAAGAGCAAGACGCCGAACTGGGTGAGCTCTACAGTTGACTGTGGGCAGATGTCACAGCGCAAACTAGGTAGCCCAGCAAGGGGAGACATAGATGGTGGAGCTTGGGGACGGGTTTTTAATCCTTCTACTGCTGCTATTGCTGCCGCGGCGGCGGCGGCGGCGGCGGCGGCGACGATGGGGGTGGTCGTGGTGCCGGATGGTGGTGATGGCCGCGGTGGTGGTGGGTGGCGGCGGCGGCGGCGGCGGTGGCGGCGGTGGCAGCGGCGTGCTATGGGTCGGTGGTGAGAGGAGAGGGAGCGGAAAATGAATGGTGCAGAAGCAGCCCAATCTCTGTGAGCAGGGGCCTGGCACCATCTCCTCGGGCTCCTGCCCATTTCAGAGTAGGGACCACCACCATATCCTAGTTGTGCTTTTTGCACTCTTGTGCTCAAACAGTGTGACCGAAAGCAACTAGGGACAAGAAGGGTTTGTGTCATCTTATGGCACCTGAGTGCCTCACCGTGGGAATGGGTTCAGTGGGAGGGAAGGGGACTAGAGGCAGGAACTGATACAGAGACCGTGCTGGAGGTTTGCTTACTGGCTTGCTGAGGACCACCTGCCCAGGGATTGGACGGACACACACACACACACACACACACACACACACACACAACAGACACACACACAGACACAGAGACACACACACACAGACACAGACACACACAGAGACACACACACACACACACACACACACAGACACACAGACACACACACACACACACACACAGAGACACACACACACACGTCCCGCCACAACCTGTCCCTCCCCATCCCACACCGACCCCACCACACTATAGTTCTGATCAGTGAGATGCCCTGGGTTCTTGGTGGTGGGGGCGTGGGGGCTAGCTAGATTTGTTTGAGCGGGAAGTTCAGGTGTGAAGAGCCCGGCTGGCTTCAGGGAGCGTGTGGTGCTTGTGAGGCAGGAGGGGCAGATGGGTTTGTTGGGTTTGTTGGGTTTGGTGTGGCGGACTAGCTAGAGGGATTTATTTTTTTTGCAGACCTAAGAGCGGACGATGGAGTCAGGTTGAGACTCTGCGGGCTCTATCCGTGGATCGGTGGTTGTGATTCCAGTCGCGGGACTCCGCGTGTGATGGTGACGGTGTGTCGGCTGGCGCCAGGAGGAGCAGAGACGCGCAGAGGGAATGGGAAGCTAGGAAAAGGATGGGCTGAGCGTGTGCGTTTGGGGTTGTGTGGGTGAAGCTTCGCGGGCGAGCGACCCTCCTGGCCAAGGAGCCCGTGGCAGGAGGCAGGATTGAGGAGCCTCGGGGAGGGCAAGCAAGGTACAGAGAGGAAGAAGAAGAGAGGCTTCCCTGACCGGGAATCGAACCCGAGGCCGCGGCGGTGAGAGCGCCGAATCCTAACCACTAGACCACCAGGGAGCGTTGGGCAGACGCTCCCGACCCGTGGCTCCTGGAGCCAGACAGCCACACAGCCAGCTGCCAGGCAGCCCGACTGCCCCAAGGCAAACGGCCGGCACGCGCCCGCCCGGCCCCTACCTGGATCGCCCGCCATTAACGGCCAGGCACTTGGCGCCTGCCCCTGCCAGCTGACCCGTGCCCTCGGCCGCTTGGCCCAAAGCCTGGGGCCTGGGGCCACCTCCTCGACAACACCCCTGCCCCTGGCGGTTCTCCTCCCTCAGATCACACCCTCAAAACCTCTCGGGCCTTCTTCGGGCCCCGTCGGGACGAGCTGACGGGGCGCCAGACAGGGGCCACCCCTCTGCCCTGCGCCTTGGCAAAACGTGGGCACGCCACTGCGTTGGCCGGGAATCGAACCCGGGTCAACTGCTTGGAAGGCAGCTATGCTCACCACTATACCACCAACGCCGCACCGTCAGGTCGGCACCCGACCGACGCCGGGGACTGCCACCAGCCAGCGAGCAGCCCCGGCCCTCGCCCTCGCCCTCGCCCTCGCCCTCGCCCTCGCCCTCGCCCTCGCCCTCGGCCCTCGCCTCCCCCAATGGTCTGCCACCCTCCCTGCGCCCAACCCACGCCTGCCCGCCCCACCCTGACTCCGGGCCCCACCCTCCCGCCCCCTCCCGCGCCCTCTCTCGCCATCCTGCCGCGACTCGAGCTCTCGCACGCACAGGCCGCTCCTCTGGGGCTCTCTCGCCTCCTGTCACGCCGGGCCACACCACGTCGGGAGGGACACAGGGACCAGGGAGCACCCGGGGCCGCGCCGGGCGGGTCTCCACCCACGTTCGCCTGCCATGCTCCTCCGTCCCTTTGCCGTCTCACGCCGCGGCTTTCTGACAGCCGCCGCCTAGACCCCCAGGCGACAGAGCGCTGGGCCGGGCACCCAGGCATGGGGCGGGAGAGCCTGGAAGCGGCTGGGCGGGCTTGGCAGCGGCCGGAGCCTCGAGGCTGAATGAAGGACACCGTCGCTGGGGCCGGGGGCCGGGGGCCGGGGCCGAAGGGCCCGAGGGGCAGCGTCCTCGGGGGGCCACCCATCTGCCCAAAAATAAGGATGAGGCGTCTCCCCGTCGGGGAATCGAACCCCGGTCTCCCGCGTGACAGGCGGGATACTCACCACTATACTAACGAGGACAACGACCCGACTGGCTCCGGGACCACCGAGCCTCTCCCACGACCGACCGACCGACCGGACCTCTCGCTTTGCGCCCGACACACAGCCTCTGTCTCACCCACCGCCGACCTCCCCACGCAACCCAAATGCCTCGGGGAGGCGCCGAGAACACCGCTCCCACCAGGACCCGCACCCGCAGCCCTGGCTGACCATCGATCGCGGGCTGGAGAGACGGCCTCTGAGGGCTGACGGACGAGAGTGGCTGGCTGTTGGCCTCACCGATGGCATCAGTCGATGCTGGTCCGACTCCTGGCGGTCGTGCGGTGCGGAGCGTTGCGGTGCGGTGCGGTGCGAAGGCGCCAGGATCGGGACGGGCAGCTGGAGGGGACTTTGGCGCAAAGGAGCGTCTTGACATCGACGCGGTGGACAGCGGGCGAGGCGGAGCAGGCTCGGGTTCAGGGGTCTGGTCGCGCAGCTTGGGCACGCAGAACGGCACGAGCCGTCGCCCCGTCGCGACGATTGAGCTGGGCTCGGGCGCGCGTGGGCGCCGCGTGCCAGCCAGGCGAGCCGCCTCGCGCTCTGACGGCCGTCAGGATGGCCGAGCGGTCTAAGGCGCTGCGTTCAGGTCGCAGTCTCCCCTGGAGGCGTGGGTTCGAATCCACACTCCTGACAAGCTCCACTTTTGCCACCTTCACCCACTCCACCCACCGCGGGAGACCCGCACCTCGCACCTCCTCCCAGAACCTCTCCAGCGCTGCCACTCCCTTCGCACCCGCAGCCTTCCCCGACAGACCCGTGCCTGGAAGACAGCCGTCCTCAGAACACCGGCCAACTTGTGTTGAGGAGCGGGTGGAGGGCGCCTGTGGCGTTGTGTGTGTGTGTGGAGTAAGTAGGAGGCCGGTCCTCAGCACCCCGGCTGCCCGGGAGCCTTCTGCAAACGAGGGCCCTCGTCCACCCCCACACCCAAACCCCGGCCTGTTCGCCCGTTCAGACCCTCGCCCATTCCATCCCCTCCGCCTCCTGCTGGAGACACCCACCGTGCCCATCTTGCTGGGCTGTGGTCCGCCACCCTTTCCCTGCGCACAGCGGCCTGACGCTTGGTGCCCGGACAGCCGCCCGCCTGCCCGCCTGCCCCGCCTGCCCGCCTGCCCGCGGGGTGCGGTGGCCCTGGGTGGCCGAGGAATCAGTCTGGGGACCGCCTGAGCTTCTATCCAACACTCTTACCCCCTGGTCTCCTCGGAAGGGTCGGGCGCCCGCCCTCGGGCCCCCACTTCCCCTGCCCCCACAACCCTGGACCCTTCCTCCGTATGCACACACGCGTGCATACAGGCACACAAACTGAGGAGGGCACGGGCTAAGTGGCTTGTGTGTCGTGAGGCTGTGGGGAGGTGTGAGTGGGTGTGTTTGTGTGTGTGTGTGTGTGTGTGTGTGTGTGTGTCTTGGGGTGGATTGATGTGAAACCTAGTCATCAGGGAGAGGCGGGGTTCAGGCTCAGAGCCTCAGCCATGACCCAGGACTCTCCTGTGGGCTCCTCTCCTGTCCTCTCCTGTCCTCTGCTCTCCTCAGCTCTCCTCTGCTCTGGCGCTCCCCTGGGCGGCCCATCCGTCCAGGGCCCGGGATCTGTCAGGGAAAGAGTAGCTGGAGCTTGGACTGTCGTGGAGCGCACGCTGTGGGAGCGTCAGGTGGCAAGCGCGGCTATGGCATGGGTGGTTCAGTGGTAGAATTCTCGCCTGCCACGCGGGAGGCCCGGGTTCGATTCCCGGCCCATGCAGGGGCCAGTCCCTTTTGGTCCTGAGCCTCGCGTCCTCCCGGCCGGCCTCAGCAGCACCCGGACCCTAGACAACCTCGACCTAGGGCACCTGGCCAGGCCAGCGCTCAGCTCCTCTCCAGTGCCTAGCCAGCCACTCTCCCTCATGGAGACAGCCATCCACTGCATCCACTGCATCCACTGCATCCACTGCATTACTCTGCACAGCCTCTCCAATTCTTGCGAGGTACTTCGTTCGCCTTTCCTGTGCACACTACTGCCTCCACCTTCCTTTTCTTCTAACCCGGCTCCCCACACCACCCACACCTCCAGCCTCCCACCTCACACTGCGTCCACACGCGCACCGCCTGGAGACGGAATGCAGACGGACACTTGCCTCTCTCAGGTGGACCTCTCTTGCCCAGGCCTGAAACACGTTGTTGGGGCCTCCTTTGCGAGGGGTACATGGCGTGGGGCCGGGGGTGCCTTCTTTGCCCGAGCGCTTCAGACGCAGAGACTTGCCTGGACCCTTCCCCGTGAGAGTTTCCCAGGGGTGTGCACCGCCCGCAGGATACAGGATCAGGACACAGGAAGGTGGTTCCTCTGGGTCTCTTCTGTGATGCGGTGGTGGCGGCGAACCCCGACCGCTCCCACCGTGTCCTGTGTCCTGCTCGGACCAGAGCCCGCTGACACGGTTGGGGCCATCCGCAGGACACACGCGCGCGCGCACACACGCGCACGCGCACCACAGGAGGGCGCACAGAATTGCACATGAACCTCACCCCCACCGCCACCCCACCCGCCACAACGTTCGCGCGGGCTGGCGAGGTGCAAGCACACTCAACGCCATCGACAGTCCTCCTGTGCCGGGCAGGCCCTCGGATCGCAGGTCCCGCGCTGACCACTCGCGATCCGAGACTTGGCCTCGTCCAGCCTGCTCATCATCGCACGTCCGCCGTACCAGTAGTCCTCGCCACCCGGGCCCGAATGTCCAGTCAGGATGTCCGCCTTCTCCAGAGAGCGAGCGACAGAGAGAGCCAGCGAGCTCTGCGCACAGACTCTGTCCCGCAGCCTCCCAGGCGCTGGACCGTGCGTCCCTTTCTCTCACCCAGCCACCTTTTGAGATGGACTGTGGTAGGACACCACAAAGGAAAGCCTTCGTCCATCACTCACCCGGGACCTCTCACTTGCCTCGACACCACCCAGAGAAAGGCCATGTCTCACCACCGCAAGGCACCTGGCTGGCAACCTCCACCTTTTCAGTCCCTGACCCCCATGCTCTCCCTCTTGGACAAAGGCGAGGGGCGTGGTCGGGACACCCACAGCTTTGTAACGAAGAGCAAGACGCCGAACTGGGTGAGCTCTACAGTTGACTGTGGGCAGATGTCACAGCGCAAACTAGGTAGCCCAGCAAGGGGAGACATAGATGGTGGAGCTTGGGGACGGGTTTTTAATCCTTCTACTGCTGCTATTGCTGCCGCGGCGGCGCGGCGGCGGCGGCGGCGACGATGGGGTGTGGTCGTGGTGCCGGATGGTGGTGATGGCCGCGGTGGTGGTGGCGGCGGCGGCGGCGGCGGAGGCGGCGGTGGCAGCGGCGTGCTATGGGTCTGGTGAGAGGAGAGGGAGCGGAAAATGAATGGTGCAGAAGCAGCCCAATCTCTGTGAGCAGGGGCCTGGCACCATCTCCTCCGGGCTCCTGCCCATTTCAGAGTAGGGACCACCACCATATCCTAGTTGTGCTTTTTGCACTCTTGTGCTCAAACAGTGTGACCGAAAGCAACTAGGGACAAGAAGGGTTTGTGTCATCTTATGGGCACCTGAGTGCCTCACCGTGGGAATGGGTCAGTGGGAGGGAAGGGGACTAGAGGCAGGAACTGATAGAGACCGTGCTGGAGGTTTGCTTACTGGCTTGCTGAGGACCACCTGCCCAGGGATTGGACGGACACACACACACACACACACACACAGACACACACACACACAGACAGAGACACACACACACAGACACAAGACACACACAGAGACACACACACACACACACACACACACACACACACAGACACACACACAACACACACCACACAGAGACACACCACACACCGTCCCGCCACAACCTGTCCCTCCCCATCCCACACCCGACCCCACCACACTATATTCTGATCAGTGAGATGCCATGGGTTCTTGGTGGTGGGGGCGTGGGGGCTAGCTAAGATTTGTTTGAGCGGAAGTTTCAGGTGTGAAGAGCCCGGCTGGCTTCAGGGAGCGTGTGGTGCTTGTGAGGCAGGAGGGCAGATGGGTTTGTTGGGTTTGTTGGGTTTGGTGTGGCGGACTAGCTAGAGGGATTTATTTTTTTGCAGACCTAAGAGCGGACGATGGAGTCAGGTTGAGACTCTGCGGGCTCTATCCGTGGATCGGTGGTTGTGATTCCAGTCGCGGGACTCCGCGTGTGATGGTGACGGTGTGTCGGCTGGGCGCCAGGAGGAGCAGAGACGCGCAGAGGGAATGGGAAGCTAGGAAAAGGATGGGCTGAGCGTGTGCGTTTGGGGTTGTGTGGGTGAAGCTTCGCGGGCGAGCGACCCTCCTGGCCAAGGAGCCCGTGGCAGGAGGCAGGATTGAGGAGCCTCGGGAGGGCAAGCAAGGTACAGAGAGGAAGAAGAAGAGAGGCTTCCCTGACCGGGAATCGAACCCGGGCCGCGGCGGTGAGAGCGCCGAATCCTAACCACTAGACCACCAGGGAGCGTTGGGCAGACGCTCCCGACCCGTGGCTCCTGGAGCCAGACAGCCACACAGCCAGCTGCCAGGCAGCCCGACTGCCCCAAGGCAAACGGCCGGCACGCACGCCCGCCCGGCCCCTACCTGTATCGCCCGCCATTAACGGCCAGGCACTTGGCGCCTGCCCCTGCCAGCTGACCCGTGCCCTCGGCCGCTTGGCCCAAAGCCTGGGGCCTGGGGCCACCTCCTCGACAACACCCCTGCCCCTGGCGGTTCTCCTCCCTCAGATCACACCCTCAAAACCTCTCGGGCCTTCTTCGGGCCCCGTCGGGACGAGCTGACGGGGCGCCAGACAGGGGCCACCCTCTGCCCTGCGCCTTGGCAAAACGTGGGCACGCCACTGCGTTGGCCGGGAATCGAACCCGGGTCAACTGCTTGGAGGCAGCTATGCTCACCACTATACCACCAACGCCGCACCGTCAGGTCGGCACCCGACCCGACGCCGGGGACTGCCACCAGCCAGCGAGCAGCCCGGCCCTCGCCCTCGCCCTCGCCCTCCCCTCGCCCTCGCCCTCGCCCTCGCCCTCGCCCTCGCCCTCGCCTCCCCCAATGGTCTGCCACCTCCCTGCGCCCAACCCACGCCTGCCCGCCCCACCCTGACTCCGGGCCCCACCCTCCCCGCCCCCTCCCGCGCCCTCTCTCGCCATCCTGCCAGCGACTCGAGCTCGCACGCACAGGCCGCTCCTCTGGGGCTCTCTCGCCTCCTGTCACGCCGGGCCACACCACGTCGGGAGGGACACAGCAGGGACCAGGGAGCACCCGGGGCCGGCGCCGGGCGGGTCTCCACCCACGTTCGCCTGCCATGCTCCTCCGTCCCTTTGCCGTCTCACGCCGCGGCTTCTGACAGCCGCCGCCTAGACCCCCAGGCGACAGAGCGCTGGGCCGGGCACCCAGGCATGGGGCGGGAGAGCCTGGAAGCGGCTGGGCGGGCTTGGCAGCGCGGCCGAGCCTCGAGGCTGAATGAAGGACACCGTCGCTGGGGCCGGGGCCGGGGCGGGGCCGGGGCCGGGGCCGAGGCCGAGGGGCCGAGGGGCAGCGTCCTCGGGGGGCCACCCTTCTGCCCAAAAATAAGGATGAGGCGTCTCCCCGTCGGGGAATCGAACCCCGGTCTCCCGCGTGACAGGCGGGGATACTCACCACTAACTAACGAGGACAACGACCCGACTGGCTCCGGGACCACCGAGCCTCTCCCACGACCGACCGACCGACCGGGACCTCGCTTGCGCCCGACACACAGCCTCTGTCTCACCCACCGCCGACCTCCCCCCGCAACCCAAATGCCTCGGGAGGCGCCGAGAACACCGCTCCCACCAGGACCCGCACCCGCAGCCCCTGGCTGACCATCGATCGCGGGCTGGAGAGACGGCCTCTGAGGGCTGACGGACGAGAGTGGCTGGCTGTTGGGCCTCACCGATGGCATCAGTCGATGCTGGTCCGACTCCTGGGCGGTCGTGCGGGGTGCGGAGCGTTGCGGTGCGGTGCGGTGCGATGGCGCCAGGATCGGGACGGGCAGCTGGAGGGGACTTTGGCGCAAAGGAGCGTCTTGACATCGACGCGGTGGACAGCGGGCGAGGCGGAGCAGGCTCGGGTTCAGGGGTCTGGTCGCGCAGCTTGGGCACGCAGAACGGCACGAGCCGTCGCCCCGTCGCGACGATTGAGCTGGGGCTCGGGCGCGCGTGGGCGCCGCGTGCCAGCCAGGCGAGCCGCCTCGCGCTCTGACGGCCGTCAGGATGGCCCGAGCGGTCTAAGGCGCTGCGTTCAGGTCGCAGTCTCCCCTGGAGGCGTGGGTTCGAATCCCACTCCTGACAAGCTCCACTTTTGCCACCTTCACCCACTCCACCCACCGCGGGAGACCCGCACCTCGCACCTCCTCCCAGAACCTCTCCAGCGCTGCCACTCCCTTCGCACCCGCAGCCTTACCCCGACAGACCCGTGCCTGGAAGACAGCCGTCCTCAGAACACCGGCCAACTTGTGTTGAGGAGCGGGTGGAGGGCGCCTGTGGCGTTGTGTGTGTGTGTGGAGTAAGTAGGAGGCCGGTCCTCAGCACCCCGGCTGCCCGGGAGGCCTTCTGCAAACGAGGGCCCTCGTCCACCCCCACCCCAAACCCCGGCCTGTTCGCCCGTTCAGACCCTCGCCCATTCCAACCCCTCCGCCTCCTGCTGGAGACACACCACCGTGCCCATCTTGCTGGGCTGTGGTCCGCCACCCTTTCCCTGCGCACAGCGGCCTGACGCTTGGTGCCCGGACAGCCGCCCGCCTGCCCGCCTGCCCGCCTGCCCGCGGGCGGTGCGGTGGCCCTGGGTGGCCGAGGAATCAGTCTGGGGACCGCCTGAGCTTCTATCCAACACTCTTACCCCCTGGTCTCCTCGGAAGGGTCGGGCGCCCGCCCTCGGGCCCCCCACTTCCCCTGCCCCCACAACCCTGGACCCTTCCTCCGTATGCACACACGCGTGCATACAGGCACACAAACTGAGGAGGGCACGGGCTAAGTGGCTTGTGTGTCGTGAGGCTGTGGGGAGGTGTGAGTGGGGTGTGTGTGTGTGTGTGTGTGTGTGTGTGTGTGTGTGTGTGTCTTGGGGTGGATTGATGTGAAACCTAGTCATCAGGAGAGGCGGGGTTCAGGCTCAGAGCCTCAGCCATGACCCAGGACTCTCCTGTGGGCTCCTCTCCTGTCCTCTCCTGTCCTCTGCTCTCCTCAGCTCTCCTCTGCTCTGGCGCTCCCCTGGGCGGCC
>JAMJFZ010002544.1:0-78996 GCA_026225945.1 Cricetomys ansorgei
TGGTAGCTCAGTCAGTAGGAGAATCCACAATAAATTTGGGCAGTTTCCCCGGGAGCACAGAGAGAAGGGGTCACCCAACCGTGTGACCCAGACGCCACGTTGCTGCTGTTGTTTGCTTTCTGCCTGCAGAACAGGAACGGGAAAGCCTCTTTAACCCTCACTTGGCGCTACGAAGGATGTGGTGAGGGGCGTGTGGAGGGTGTGGGAGGGTGGCAAGCCTCCTGAGAAGTTTGTAGGTGTTCATGCCCTTTGGCCTGCTGCCCTCTTCTGAGACTCTGAAACAAGCACAGATGTACTAATGTACTTATGTACAAAGGCATTCGTTGAATGGTTAATTGTACAAAAGAAAGTTTGCAAGAAACCTTGGATTCTACCAATTAGCTAAATAACCGTACACGGTGAGGTTTTAGATCATCATTTGAAAACATTTTAAAATAATTTTTGGAACACAAGGACATGCTTGATGACATTAAGCAAATAGACGGGAGGTCCAAATCAGATGATCCCAACAGTAAATCTAATTGTGAGAAGGAAATATACCAAAATATTGAAGAATGGCTAGCTCTGGGTTGTGGGATTGTAGCTGATTTTAGCTTTCTGATTATCATTTTGCTTTCAAATTATCTACAAAGGCCAAGTCCAATTTTCATAATGAAAACAGTTCAAATATCCCAAGTCCACAGGACTCATCTCCCAAGCAGTGTTAGAAAGTGGTGCCTCTGAGAAACTACCAGATCACAGGGCAGCTGATGTAAGTTCAGTGGTGCTTGCCGCCAAGCCTGACAACCTGAGTTCGATTTCCAGGTCCCACATTGTGGAAAGAACCAGCTCCTGGAAGTTAACCTCTGCTCTTCATACAGCTGCACACCATAGGAAAGGCACAGGCGTACACACACACACACACACACAACACACACACACACACAAACAAATAAAGAATACATAGATAATTTCTTGTTTTTTATTAATCTCTGGATCATGTTGTGGCTCCTTATGGGGACATCACTGATTCGCCACGAGAAGTAGATACAGGGTATGTTACCAGGGAGACAGGTTCGTTTCAGGAGCATCATCTAGAGTGTATGGTGGGTCATGGATTTTAGCAAGTGGCACAAGCAGGTAGTTGGGATGGGGTGGGTTGGGATGGGACAGTATTGACCCTTGGAGTTCAAGCAGGCCACCCCCCAGCCTCTCAGTTTCCCCTGTCAGTGTGATCTCTTAAGAGGCCGACCCTCTCATAAACAGCAATGGATATTTCCTCCCTCCCCGTTTCTCTTCCACAATGGCTGAGCCCTTATTCTCTACCAGGACCAGATCCTGTTATAGGAGCTGGGGCCACAACATCGAACAGACAGGTCCTGCACCTGTAAACCTTGTTCTAGACCCCTTATCTTTTGGAGCCAACATCCCACATGCAGCTGCCATCTTCAGAGTTACTTCCTGGCCCGTAATGGTTGCTGCAACTCCACCCATTGTGTTCACATTGCAGGCTACATAAAAGAGGCATGGCAAAAGGCAAAGGGTACACCTTATAGTTAAGACAAGTTCCTTTTGCTTGTAACTTACTGGATAATTTTTTTTTTTTTATTTAGAGCCTGGGATGTAGCTCAGTTGGTAGTGTTTGCTTAGCATATACAGAGCCCTGAGTTCCATCCCCAACAAGTCATAAATCAGGTGTGGTAGTACATACATGTAACCCCAGCAGTGGGGAGGTAGAGGCAGGAGGATCAGAAGTTCAAGGCTATCATTGGCTACATAGAGGGTTCATAACCAGCCTGGGCTAGAGACTCTATCATAAGACAGAAAGAGAGAGAGAGAGGAGATAAAAAAAAAGAAAGAAAGGCCTTGGTTCCGTTAGTCAATTAAAAGAACTAAGACAGGTCAGCGCAGGTGTTTAAGATGCCCTTGTTAATCATTCAGCTGATGGATATACGAGTTCTCCCCAACGGGGAGATAATATGAATGAGTAAATGTCCAGAGAATTCTTACACAAGTCTATTTTTTTTAAAGTGTGTGTTTTCACGTGTATCCGTGAGTGTGCATGCACATTTGTGCGTGTGTCTGGGAAAGCCAGGGACATCAACGTCTTTCTCAATCACTTTCCACTTTATTCATTAAGACAATCTCCCAACTGAGCCCGAGCTCAGGTTCAGCCTAACACCGCTGATCTAGCTAGCCAGCTTGCTCCAGAGACCTTCTGTTTCAGCCTTCAGTGTGCAGGAGTTACGGTAAGTGGCACAACCCCTCGGCATTTCCTTGAGAGCTAGGAGCTGAAAACCAAACCTCACATTTGGGCGATAAACACTGTTCTTCACTGAGTCATCTCCTAGCTTTCTTTCTTCCTTTTCTTTGTGATGATGGGGTGGTGCCAGACATTCCTCTTCAGTGTATTCCCAGGAGAGGAATTTCTGGGTCACAGGTTAGGTGTACATTTAGTTGATAACTCGGCAAGCCGTCTCTTGAAACAGCCACAAGCCTTTATACCCCCCCAGAAGAGCCATCAAGGATGCTTGCAGCGCACAGACTGCTTAAGCCACGCACATCAGATGAGAAAATCGGAAATGAGATCGCATGTCTGGAAACTTTCCTGCAGGAGCCCAGCCACTGAGAACACGAAGCATCAGCTAACGGGCTCTCCTTGAGTTTTGTGGGACACGGATCGCTTATCAAACTTAGCCCCAGTTTCAATGGATCGAGTGACCGTTTTTTTCTCTCTGCCTGTAACTCAAACCATGGAGATGAGACTAGCCTCGGAAATGGGAGTCTCTGCCAAGCTCATTCATAACAAACCATCCCTTACACACAATGCCTATCGCCTTGCCAGGCACCACAGGGCAGAGGAAGGATGTGGAAGATTCCATTCCTGTCCTCTCAATCTCTTGCTCTGGGTCTCCTTTACAATACAGGCTGCAACTCTTCCTTTGCCGTGTAGGCAGGCGCACAGGCTGACTTCTGCCTTTTGACCTTTGTCCTTTGTGGTTTATTCTGGTGCTCTTTCTTGGCCATCTCAGCTGTGCTGTTAGGATGGTCTCTCGCACTGTCTCTGCCAGCTGGGTTTCACCCGGTTCTCTGCACTAGCCAGGTGCAGGGGACCCACACTGGGGGAATGCCCTGGGAGTGCTGGAGTAGAAGATGAGGTTCTGGGGCTGGCCTGGACCCTAATTCCCCCGCATGGAGAACGAATGAAGGAGACACAGTGAATCAGGCCTCAGGACCCTCTTCTAGTGGAAGCAGAGATCACTTTAATGCAGGGTGTCTGTTACATAAATCTGGGGCCAAAAGCAGGGGAGGGTCTTTGGTACCCAGGGTGGGGGATCCATTGGCCCAGACAAAGACATTGGGGTAGCCTTATTTGCATGCGGGGCCCAGGTCCTGCAAAGGACAGCCCTGAGCAAGGCATGGTCTCACAGAGACAAAAAGGAAGGCATCCTATTAGCAGATGGGCCCAACCCACAGGGCAGACAAGCACCTACCAAGTCACATTCCTTTTACTTCTGTGAAGCAGGCAATATTTAATATTTAGCTGGGATCTGGCCAGGGCCAAAGATGAGGAGCAGCTGAATGCCTATCACTCTCACCTCCTGGGATGGTGCAGTGGTTCCTAGCTGCTTCAACCCGCTCTTTAGCTCCATGACAGTCCCACACATAAGTTCAACCGACACCACGCCTCCCCATTCACCTTCAGGGGGTCCCAGAAGTGTGTTCCTCACCCACCTCCACCCTCCATTTCTCTCTATTCATAACGTCCATGCCTCCCAGGAGTGCATATTGTCAGCTTTGCCTTTGGTACAGCCACAGCCCTGCCATTTCTCCCCATTGCCATCCCCCAGGCTGTTGTCTAAGCCACAGTCAACTCTGATCAGAACCCCTGTTCTACTGTTAGGGAGCACTGTCCCATGATGCCAGTTTAGCTCTGTTTAGCATCTTTCCTTTCAGTACTAGAAAAGAGTTTCTCTGACTTCCAGGGTTCCAGCAGATGGGAGTGTCAGGAGGTTACACACACACACACACACACACACACACACACACACACACACGTGGGATGTATAAAAGGAAATGAGCAGGAAGGCAGGGTGGTACCCCGAGACTAGCAACAGAGAAAGCCTACTGTCACCTCCACGGTGGAGAACGGAGAATTTACCAAGCCAGTACAGGGATGATGGGTAATCTTCACTGTCCACTTGATTTGGAATGACCTAGGAGATATACCTCTGGCAGGTCCGAGGACATTTCCAGAGTTTAACCAATGAGGGAAGCCCCACCTTGGATTTAATTGGTACCATCCTGTGGGCTTGGGGCCCAGATAGCACACCATGATCTCTGCTTCCTGGTCTTCCCAGATGTGAGGAATGTCAGACCACCATGAACTCTGCCCTGCCTTCTTGCTGGCCTGAACTGTACTCTCTGGACTGTGCCCCGGGCAAACTCTTCCTTCCTTTCGTTGCTTTTGTCAGGGGTTATCTCGGAGTAATGAGAAAGAAGACACACACTACGTTGGTGTGAAGTAGGCAACTTAACCAGCACTTTTGAACGCCTGTTGTGCACCTGCTGCCTAGACGGGCAGGGACAGTAGAATGGCACCTCGGCTTCATCTTTCTCAGACTCTGACCTCCGCATGTCGTCTGCTGGATGAATCCAACTGAGAGCCAGGGCACATGGGACCCACAGAAGCAGTGCAGGCAGGTGGCCTCCTTCAAGCAAATCAGGAACTACAGTGATGGAGGGACCGGCAGGAAATACATAGCATAGGAAGCCACCTCTCCCCCTTCTCGCTCCTGAGAATGAACACGTGGCCCAGGTCTAGACCGCTGGAATATCCCTTGCCCCCTTTCAAGAGAGTGACCTAAAGATGCCATGTAACCAGACCCAGACCAATGAGACACAGGGTGGGACTTTTGCTGACAGTATGAATGAAGAAAACAATTAAGAGATGGAGAGAAAGGCTAAGAACTGATGGCATGGCTTGAGCCCCTGGATTTAGCCTTGCCGGAAGGCTTGGACTTTCCTGTTATGTCAACCAATGCGCTCCATGTGTTGGATTGCATGGAGAGAGGTGGAGGGGAGAGGAGGAAGGGGAGGGAGGGAAGAGGAGAGAGAATAGTGAATAATACTTGGTAAATCTTTACTGGAGAGACCAACCCTATGTGCCTACATACCAGTGTGCCTCAAAGTACGCTACTTTTGTGCAATGCTCCTTCCCATCCGCACTACCTACAGAAACCCTCCCCAGATACTCTCTGAACTGCACAGCCTTTCCTGGCTCCGCAGGTGGACTTGTACCCCTCTCCCTCTGCTTGTCCGCACATCACTGGTACATGTAATATATCATGATCCGTGCCTCCTCTCTTGGTGAGCTCCATGAGCGGTCCCTTACCAGCACAACCCCCAGCACAGGGCCTGAGGGAAACAGGTATGCAAGGCTGACCCAGGTTTTTTAAATTAATAATGGCTCACAGTCACACTTATGCTGCTGTATCTCATGTATCCCTAAGCAGGGGTAGAGAATGCATAAGTTCCCAGACACTCTGACCTAAAACTCCATTGTGTCGTGTGCGATATATACATCTCTGTGTTTGTGCGCGCACGCGCACATGCACACTCACACACACACACACCTGAGGAAGCCAGAAACTGATGCCGAATGTCTTCCTCAACTGCTCCGCATTTGCTTATTTATGTAATGTTTAGTTTGAGACACAGTCTCTCACTGAACCCGGAACTTTACCGACTGATCCATCTCAGAAACTGTCGGTGTTGACAGAAAAAAAAAAATGAGTATGGTTTCTAGTGTGACCCTGACAACAGAAGTCACTCTCTGTAAGAATTCTTTGATGAAACAAAGCGAAGAACTTAACCTATTGGGTCAAGATGGATCAGGAGCCACAGGGTGGAAGCTGCAGGAACTATCCAAAGCAAGAGATACAACTCTGTGACCCTACTGAGGACGTTCCAGGAGCCATCTGTCCTCTTAAATCTAGCTCTGAAGAGAAGGATAGTACGAATTTTACTACCCTCGCTGAGGGACAGCAAATGTGTCCTTGACTTTGACCCTCTTGCTTCATTTATCCTGTTAAGGGTCTTGAGTGATAAGAGCTGACTTTTATTTTTTTATTTGGAAGGGCAGCCGCGTGGAGGTCAGCGTTGGTTCCTCTCCTTCCACCTCGTAGACCTCGACCTGGACATAATTAATGTCCCATTGTCTCCCAGGGAGACAAGCAAGACTGCGTGGAAAAGCAAACACAAATATCATTAATATCGTACATCTGTGCAGGGTGCGATAGAGGGAGGGGTGGGGGTGCAGTCACACACCTGGTGACACCCACAGCTCGGCCCCATCGCCGTCGCCTCTACGGGCGTCGAGGGCTGCGGGGCGCGGTCGAGCACATCCGGAGGGCGGGTTCCAGGGAGGTTATCCCGGGTGAAGCTCGCAGGAGCCGGCCCTGAGAAGATATCCCTAGCATCCCCGCTAGCTGATCCTGTCACAGTCTTGTGGGGCCAGCAGAAAGGGAGAGCAAAGGTTTCTGGGTCGTGGCGGATACGAGGGGGATCGTCAAAGGTCCCGTTTTCGGAGGTCACAGGAAGCCTCTGCCCTGCCGGCCCAAACCCCTCACCACCGCGGCCAGAGAGCCAGGAGGGGCGGGCGAGTGCGCGCGCGCAGAGCCAGCCCCGCCCCGGAGGCCCCGCCCACCACCCCACGACTCCCACCCACCCAGCTGTTCGGCCCCGCCCATCAGTCTGTGCGCCTGCGCAGCGCGCCCTCTGGGCGCGAGGAACCGAGGGAGGGCGCGAGGCGCGCGGGTCCGGGAGGGAGCGCGCGCGACGCCGGCAACCTCGCTCGGGCCCAGGTCACCGCCCGCGTCCCCGGCTGAGGCGGCCGCTCCGGCCGGCGTCGAGGGCGTGGCGGCTCCTCGCGGCCCCGGGCGGTGGGGGTCCGTCCGCCCCAGGCCGCGCAGGTCGCCCCCGGGCCTCGCCCCTCACGCACAGGTGAGTGTCCCCTTTGCAGGGCGGGGCCGGCGCGCGGCCTCTCGGAGCAGGTTTGCAGCGGCGCTGGCTGCTGCATCCCCAGAACCCCCAAAAGTTAAAGCAGCAGCAGCCGCCGCCGCCCCCTCCCCAGAAGCTTGCTCAGGGCCGGCCGCCTAGCCCCCAGGGTCTTCCCCGGCAGCTTCGGGGTGGCGTCCTGCAAAACACCCCTCGCCCCCAAGTCCTTCCTCCTCCACCAGCGATTTCTCCACCAACTGTTAAGACTTTTTGAAAGACGGCAGGCCCAGCCCACCCACCCCAGGGCAGAAAAGATGCAGCCAGTAAAACAAGGACGGCAGCAGGTGGACGCCCCGCTCTCCTCCCTTCCCCCTCCTCCAAGATGCAGGAATCGTCAGCGCATCTCCGCTTCCCTGGCTTCTGGAAACTTGTTCGCCTGCTCCCCGAACCGTTGTGCCTTCGATAGCGGTCTGTGTCCAGGTTGGCCGGTCCCAGCTTCTGTGCGAAAGCTCGTCATCTCCTCTGGGGATTAAGATTCTAGCCGCTCACGTCCATGTTTCAGTTTCAAACCAGGATTATTTAGAGTGATGTTTTAGTGTAGGGTTTAAAACCAAAAGATATTCCAGTCCCCTTAACGAAAGCTATCTGGTACAACACATTTACTTGAATTTTTCATAGAAGTCTCTCTTCTACTGTTTGGCCAGAGAAGTAACTGATATTCTTCGCTGTGATTAGAGCTGATTTAAAAATCTTATTTTAATTACTGGGTGTGGCACATGCTTATAATCTCAGCAATTGGGAGGCTAGCCTGGACTATATAATAGGCCCTGCCTTAAAACAAACAAACAAAAAACCCAAAAAAAACTTTAACACTATGCCATTACCTCTGGTCCAATGTATCAAACTGTAAAAACAATTCCTGTGTGATGGCTCAGCAGGTAAAACACTTGCTGCAGAGGCTTAACAGCCAGAGTTCTTGGATCCAGAGAACCCACGTGGTAGGAGAAAACCAGCTCCTACAAGTCCTTTGACCTCCACGCGAATGTTGCTGTGGCCACTGTCAAACACACATACATACATTAAATAATAAATAAATACACTTAACAAAACGTTAGGGCTGGAAGGATGGCTCAGCTGTTAAGAGCACTTACCTGCTCTTGCAGAGGACCAGGATTGGATCCCCAGCACCCACGTCTGTAACTCCAGTTCCAGGTGATCCCAGTTCTTTTTGGGTGAGGATTTTATATTAGTGTCCTGATAGACTTTGGATGTATGAAGATTATTAAAAATGAGTGTCCTGTTAGTCTTTGCCACAACTTTACATTTTACTTCTTTGGCAACTGGTTTCCAAGAGAGGAGATTTTAGTGCTTTCAGAGAACACAGGATTTTTTTCTCTTTACTATTCAATCGTAATTTATGTTAAGGCTTTAAAGCCTCAGAGTGTCAGGCTAACAGCTGAGAAGCAGTGCTGCTGATATTACAGGAAATGTGGGTCTAAAAAAGGGGGAAAGGCCTGAGAAATAGTGTGACTTAGAACTCTGTTCGTCTGCCACCTAAGCAATGGCTCCAATCTTTAATGTTCAGTCGTGGCTGACTTAGCTCCAAAATCAGAACACTCAACTTTGTTAGGAGCGATGTAGCTCAATGGTAAAGCGCTTGACCAGCATGCTTGAGGTCCAAGGTTCAGTCTCCAGAATACGAACAGGAAAAAAAAAAAATCACTCAGCCATTGAGTTGAGGATGCATTGGTCTGGATGAAGTGGTTATGCTCAGGGAAAATGCGTTTTATGCAACAAAACAAACAGCATCAGTTACTCTCCAACACCCTATCATGCATTGCTTTCATTTGATCTTTCTCATACAGAACAAGAAATCAATGATGATAATAGGAGCAATTATAGATTATCAGTAAAAGTGGTGTGAAACCATTAGGTCCTGAAAATATTTAAAATACAGAAGTGTGATTTTTAAGTTTCTAAAGGTTTATTTTATGTGTATAAGTGTTTGGTCTGCTTGTATGTGAGTACCACGTGCATACTGGTGCCCTCAGAAAATCAGAAGGACGAACTGGATATCCTGGAATTATTATTGATGGTTGTGAGCCCACATGTAGGTGCTGGGAACTGAACCTGGGTCTTCTGCAAGAGCAAGAACCATCTCTGTAGCCCCAGAAATATAACTTTCAAAAAGATTTCTGTTTTTAATTGTGTATGAATGTGACTATGTGTGACTATATGCACATGAGCACAGGTATCTGTGGCAGCCAGAAGAGGACGTTGGGCCCCGTGGAGCTGCAGTTACAGGTAGCTATAATGAGCCACCTGAAGTGGGAATTAGGAACTGAACTCTGGTCCTTGCAAGAGCAGAACATGCTCTTAACTGCTAAGCCATCTTCCTAGCTCTCAAGTACCTAATTCTTATAATCTGTTTTACATTAATGTTCTACCAGTTTTATTATGCTGATTTTTGTTTATTTGTTGCTACTACTTTTTAAAAAAAGTAATAGAATTCTACCATAAATGATTGATGAGAAAGAAGTGGAATCTAGAGGAATCGTGGCAGACTTCAGAACCCCAGTGTAGGCGGTCCTGAATGGTCTTTTGGAAAACAGTCTAAATTAGAAGTTCAAATAAAGTATGCCTTTGCTTCCAGAATTTTTGTAGCCATTTTGCTTATTTCAAACAAATTTGGCTAAGATACTGAAATGTTCCACAAATTGGGAAGCATAATGTTTTTGAAAATTTCTAGAGGAGAAAGAATTCACCTTTCCCTTCTCAGAGCTGAAATCACATAACATTCAGCCTTAATGGGTTAGTTTTGTCTCAAGGCTGATGCGGCAAGAGCAGATGATTACGATCCTTGGAGAGTTCCTACTCATTTAATGTTTCTATGAAGAAACGATTTGCCAGAAGCCAGCCAGGGCTGGGCAGCACTGGAAATGATGCTAAGCCCTGTTCAGCACAGAGTGGAGGCTGCAACAGTTCCAGTAATCACGAACAGAACCTCTGTGCTGGGAACAGAACCAGGGTCTCCTGATGCTGGGCAAGGGCTGTAGCTCTGACCCACAACTTACCTCTCTGTTGTTCAGTGCCTTAATGAAACCAACTTTAGCTTTTAAGTAGCTGCTAGGTTACCGTATGTGATCTCCATACATATTTCTCTTTTCATTTAGAATGCCAGGAAATTCTGAAGTGATTGATAGTGTTGACTGAAAATAAAACCCTCACCGTGTGTTTTTAGCAAGATAGCCAACATCTGTCTAGTAATGGCCGACAAACGCATTGCATTGTGACATAAAATTCTGTAAAGTTCGTACAAAGCCCCAGTGACTGTTTTCTGGCTTCTTTTAATCTGATTTTGACACTAGAAGCAGATAACTAGCTCAGTGACTGTTCAGGAACTCAGTTTACTGATAAACCTTCCTTGCTTTTCTTGAGGTCATAGAGAACGCTGGGGTTTTTTCTTCCTTTGTGATCACTCAGAGGGTTTGATTTTTGTTTCTCAGTATTACGATTTAAATACCAGTTCCTCCAACACTTCTGATACTCTTTGGGTCCTCTCAGCTAACAAGGAAACTCGCATCATGCTTGTATTAAAATAATTACTGAGTGCTGGCCACGTGCAATATACCTGAAAGCTACCTGAATGTAAGTGATTAATTCTCCTAATATCTTTATTGGGTGAAGATTATTATTATCTACATTTTGTCCTTGAGGAACCAGAAACAGACAGGCAGGTTTGGTGAGATGGCTCAGTAAGTAAAGGCACTTGCTGGGAAGCCTATCACGGCCTGAGTTCTACAACTCCCAAAAGTTCTCTGACTCCCACATGCACACCATGGCACACGCTAGCACATACATATATATATAAACACACAAATACATAAAGAAGGTAGTAAAAAAATATTAAAAAAAAAAAAAGCTACCAGAAACAGGTGGAATAATGTGTCTGAGCAGAGACCTGTGGGGACCAGAGTTCTGATGTTGAAGGTCTGAAGATGGATCCTGACCCCTTCTGGGAATACTGGAGGATTTCTTGGACGTGTTCACATTTCTGTGTAGTTCCACAATCTGGCCCTGTTAATAATATGAACATCTTAGAGCGAAATTACTTACTGATAATCTAAAAGCTTTGATCTGGGCTTGGTGGCATGGGCCTGTAATCCCAGCTAATGGGGAAGCTGAGGCAAGGTGATAAAAAATTAAAGGCCTGCCTAGGCTAAAGGTGGTATTCAGAGCCAGGGTGGACAACTTAAATGAGACCTGGTCTCTCTGTCTCAAAATATGGGGGAAAGAGATGGGACACAGCACAGTGACAGCACTTGCCTAGTATGAGGGAGGCCCTGGGTTCAATCCTTAATGCCACAATAAATAAGTAGTTTTGAAGGAAAAATCATTATTGTGCCATTATTAGGATAATTAGCAAAATTCGAATATAGACTAAAATAGATAATGCTGTTATATCATTGTTAAATTGATGGGTTTTGCTATTACGTAAGAAAGTGATCTGTCTCTCACGTGCTGATCTGCAAGTATATGTACTATGCTTTTTAGTAGTTTGGAGCCAGAATGAGAAAGTTAAAAGGCAGTCTGGTGCCTCTAGGTAAAGATCTGCTGTTTTGTCAGAGATAGTATCTCACTCTAACCCAGGCGGGCCTGGGACTCACTCTGTAACCCTGGCTGACCTCGAACTCATGGCAATCCTCCTGTTTTAGGCTCTTGAGTGCTGAGACAGACATGAGCCATCATGTCTAAACCCATTTTTATTGTTTCGCTTTGAAGTTATATCAGAAGAAAAGTTACCCCAAGTTGAAGGAAGCAAAACAGGAAACGAAGGTGTAACATTCTAAATCAAGCAGGCAAAGACTGTCTCCTATGCTCTGTTTTATTTTATCCTCTGTCATATTGGAGGAAGGACCTTGAAATAAAGAAATAATTATCAAAAGTAGATTGGGGCTGGGGCTGTAACCCAGTAGCAGAGCGTGGGCTTAGCATGAGGAAGGCCATGGGTTTGATCCCTAGTGTTGTGCATATGTAGGTAGAAAATGAGCTGGCTTTCCTCTCCCTGAATGAGCCCTGCCTGCCCAGAACTGGTCTGGAACTCACGGAGATCCACCAGCCTCTGCCTCCTGAGTGTTGGGATTAAACGTGTGGGTCACCATGCCCAGCTTTGCATCTTTTCAGTGGGAGAATAAATTAAAAATAAGTAAATGAAGGATTAAAAACAAAAAGTTAATGCCTCTAGTAGACAAGCTGCAAAGAGAGCCCACTTTGACTCAAGCCTAAATGAAGTTTGATGCTGGTTACATCAAACTAAACACTTTGAACAGCTTTGTGACATTTCTCTTCCTGACTATGCATGCACCCTTGCCTGTGCTTGGCTGCACCCACTCTTGGCCTGCTGACGTCTTCCACAACCTCATTGGGAGCCCATTTCTAATTCCTTCCAGAACTGAATTTTTCCCTGTCCATGCTGACATGCCAGTGACAGTGAAGCTCAGCGCTGTCTGCTTTTGCTCAGCAGTCCTTACTAAGCAGCTGCGAGTCAGAAACTGGCAGGGTCTGGGAATGTGGAGGCCTGGGCAGTCTGGTAGCTAGGAGTGATTTGTAAACAGTCATATAAACTTAGGGGAGCAAAGTGTAGAGCCACCACCTCTCCCTGATGAAAGCCAAATGAAGACACTTTCCTGGGGAGTTCTCTTCAGACTGGAACATTCTGGCACAGCAGTATTATTAAAAGAATCAGCTAAGAATTATCATCAGACCTCTGGGCTTTTTCCCAAGTAAATATGTATTTGACACAAAGCTAAAGATCTAAGCGTAGAACTAGCGGAAAGGTCCCGATCCCAAATACAGTCATCTATGGATCAGTAGCTGTCAGGTGTAGAAGTAGGAGCCACCCAGGGGCAGCTCAGAATCTCTTGGGGATGAGGCATATTTTCCAAACTTCCCATCTTCTACTGGGCTGTTAGTTCCCATGGCTTTGGTGTTGTCCATCATGGCTTAGGAGCAGTTGTGTGAAATGCAACATGGTACCGGCACACAGGGACACAGAAGCAGGAAACCAAGTTGAGAACTAAGCTAATGGCCCCCTGGGGGATGAAGAGGACAAAGCTGAAACCTCTGAGAGACCCAGAGTAAAGAGTGAGAAAAATGAGCCTCTGGGGAGAGGCTGGGGCATGGGGGGAATCTCAGAGGATTGCCCTGCAGAAGGTGGGCGCTGGTTAGGGAGCCTTTGTTCAGTAGTGAGGGGAGTTGAAGCCAAGAATGAGTGGCAGCTGCCCTGGAGTGAATGGAATAGAGGGAATGAGCTAGGTAAGTGGGCTCAGTCTCCCCAGGAAGTGGGTAGGAAGGCAGAGACACAGGTGGATGGGGCAAGGTAGAACAGATGGTGAGGGTCCCAACACGAACAGGCTTTATGCAGAGGAAGACAGTGTAGCAGACAGCAGGATGAGGCCCCAGTGCGGAGTGTCACTGGCAGGCCCCACGGAGAACGGTTTGCTCAGGTGTCCCCCACCACAGGCAGTAGGTGCCCAGAATATTGACAGAAACAAGTATAGGTGCTTTTTTTTTTTTTTAAGATTGCCTCGAGTGGTATAGAATAATGGGGAGCTTCACTGTTTTTTTCTCATAATTAATAACCAGTAGGAAATCTATTCTGTGTAAGCAGAACAGAATCTATTCTGTGTAATCGCCTTTTAGAGAGCAGAGGGACTAGGCAACTTGATTATTTGAGAATCTGCTCGGAAAACACATAACTGGGTAAGAAAGGCAGAGCCAGTGTCGTGAAGACGGCATTTGAGGGTGCAGATGGCGAGCAGACTGTGTGGGTGTGATTCTGCTGGGCTGCTTCCCGTGTTTTCCACCCAAAACCCAAAACAAATATGTGAAGGCCGCTCCGGCTCCCACTCTCGCTCCGTCTGCTTGTAAACTCAAGTACATGTTGATGCGACCATGTCACATCATCCTCTTCGTCCCGCGCTCACTAGAAAGCGCTTGCTTTTTTGCTTCATATTTCATCGCCCCATAAAATCTGCTAAGCAAATCAGATTTGTAGATAGAAAATTCATTTATGAGAACTGGAGCTGACTTAAACGCTGATTGATCTTTCCTGGGTAAAGTCATTTTGCTTGATGAATTGCTGTCTTGAGAAATAGATTGACTGCAGCATTACAAGGCCTTCGATTTTTCTTTTCCTGTTTTTTTTTTTTTTTTAAGCAGTAGGTGTCTGGCAGACATCCTAGAGCTTTACCCACAGAGAAGATGCTCCGAGATACCATGAAGTCTTGGAATGATAGCCAGTCAGATCTCTGTAGCAGCGACCAGGAAGAGGAAGAGGAGATGGTCTTTGGTGAAAATGAAGATGATCTGGAGGAGATGATGGATCTAAGCGATCTGCCCACCTCGCTTTTCGCTTGCAGTGTCCACGAGGCGGTGTTTGAAGTCCCAGAGCAGAAGGTAGGCATGCACCCTGCCCCTGCGTTTACACCGTGGGAAGCATGGATAGGCCCATGACAGATGAAATACACAAAGCGTGTGCCACACTCGATGCCTCGCGGTGTCTCAGGAGAGTCGCAGTTTGCCCTGACAGGTGGACCTCAGAGCAGTCCTCCCCACTCCACTAGAAAAGCTTTGCCTTTAGTGAACTCTGAATCAAGGCTCATTAAATGTACTTTTTATTCATTTGTTTATTTGTTGAGTTTTGGAGACTAATTGAAGAAAAACTTCTTTAATGTTTTACTGGCAGATACTAAACATCCATCAGCAGCACATTTTGTGTACATAATATATTCCCACTGTTTACACCATCATCTTCTCTTGTGCCTGTCCCACCTCCACTAATTCCTCTTTGACCCAACATGCTGCTGTTTTTTGAGACAAGGTTTTACTCTAGCCCAGGCTGGCCTGGAACTGGCTGTTGGCCCAGGCTGGCCTGGGATTGGCTGTGTAGCTCATGCCAGCCTCAAATTGGCTGTACAGACCAGGCTGGCTTGGAAATTCTGTGATCCCCCATCTCCGACTCCTGAACGCTGGGATATGTTGAAGGGATATGTCACCACGCCCAGCCTCCAAGCGTATGATTTTTCTTGCCTGGCTTCTTGTGCACTCACCTCTAAAAATCCTTCTTGCAAGAAGGATTGATCAGTCTTGCAAGATCAGTCTTGAAATTAAAAACTTTAAAAATAATTTGTTCTGAACTTGAAAAGATTTACACACACATACGCACACACACGTATGCACTTTTTTGAAACAGGATCTTATGTATCCCAGGCTTGTCTCACACTTGATATGTAGGTAAGGATGAGCTTGAACTTCTGATCGTCTTGCCTCTACCTCCTGAGATTGGGAATAAAAGCATACACCATGCCCCATTTTATGTGGTGCTGGGTATGGAACCCGAGGATTCATGCATTCTGTCCACAAACTAAGCGATGTCCCTACCCCCTCACCAGTGTTTTGGATTGGTTTGGTCTAGTCCTGGCTGTCCTGGAACTCACTCTGTAGCCTAGGCTGGCCTTGAACTCACAGAGATCCACCTGGTCTGCCTACTGAGTGCTGGGATTAAAGGTCATACCCAGCCCTCATTGCTGTTCCTTAAAGTTAGTACACATGTCGGGTAGGAGCAGGGCAGTAAACCCTGAGAAAATAAACCACAACAAACTAAAGGAAGGTCTTACCTCCTTGCGTCTGTTTACTTGCTGTTACTTGTCTGTTTCCTTGCAGGGCTGTTGGTGTCTGCACACATGTTGAGCTAGCCAGAAACTGTCCAGAGCACTGCAGACATATGCTTTATTCTTCTTTAACATACTTGGAGTTTTTCCAGCGTCATTAGTTGCTTGCTTGTTGTTTTAACCTTAAGTTTCTGTTCTTCATTTTTTTAATTAAAAAAAAATTCTATACCTATTTTAGGGATAGGGCACATTCCACAGCACAAGCATACGTCAGAACAACTTTCAGGAGTCCGTAGGCTGTTTCTACCAGGTGGATTCCGGGGATCGAACTCAGATCATCAGCTACCCTTGCCAACTGACCCATCCCCTAGCCCCCAACTTTCCTGTTCTTAAAATAGAAAACAGATTTGCTTACTATTGAGCATGAGTTTGAAAATATAATTCAAGTTTTTCCAGTGTGTACCTTAGGTCTGTGTGTTGTAGTGGACTTAGTCAATGTTAATGCAGAGTGAAGTTCTGTTTGTGTATATGTATGTATGTGGTGTGTGTGTATGTGTGCACACATGCACATGTGTCCACACATGCACTTGTGGGTGCATGTGTACATGCTTGAGGAGGTCAGGGGTTTTGTCAGGTGTCTCTCACTAAACCTAAAGCTCTGATTTGGTTAGTCTAACTCTCCAGCTCCTGGCCTCCTGCTCCTAAGCACTGAGATTACAGACTATCATGAATGTCCAGCTTCTTATATGTGTTCTGGGGATCCACACCCTGGTTCTCAGACTTGAATGCCAAGTGTCCACTGAGGCATTTCCCCAGCCCCCGAGAAGTATTCTAGGTAGGACTGACTGATACAGAATGTAATGTGTCCAACAGGATTTTGTCCTTTTGTATAGAGAATATATCTGTTGACCTAGGCACCAATTGGACATTAGGTTTGAGTGGTTTTCTTGTGGTGCTAGGGCATCTGAAGGCAGCTCTGCCTGACTTCTCGGTCCCGTTTTTGATGGGGACACTCAGCATCGCTGAGTTCTTATTGCAGAGTAGAAACCTTGGGATTGAAAACTCAGGTCATCTGGTTTGGCAGCAAGTACCTTTACCCATGAGCTAGCTGCTGCCTGGGTGGGTGGGTTTTCCACAGTAGTGGCTGAGTGCGAATGTTGAGGCAGTGCTTGAGAAGCAGAGTTGTGAGCAGAGGCAGGCTAAGTGGCAAGTGAGAGATTGTTCTGAAATTATGGCATTCTAGCCCAAATTATTTTATAGTCTGTATAACCAAAAACCCTACTAAAACTTGTTTAATATTTGAAGGTTTTAAAAGCCAGTCTAAAGATATGACAATTCCAGCATTCAGCAGGCAGAGGCAGGATCTCTATGAGTTGTAGACCAGCCAGGACTACATACTAAGATACTGCGTGAGAAAATAGATCGAGACAGTGAGTTGCAAACTGGCTTTATTTACATGCACACATAGACTTGCACATCACACAAGTTCTGTTTTGAGACATTTCTAAAGCATAAAGATAAATAAAAGTTTAAAGCAAAAGCTAGGAAGCTGCCAGGCAAGGTGGCACCCTGTAATTAGCTCTGCTAGAGCTGGAGGTAGGGGGAAAAGGACCTCAAGGCCATCTTCAGCTACTAGCAAGTTACGGGCAGACCTGGTCTACATGAGACCTAGTCTCAGAATATAAAAATAAAGCGGTTGGAAGTGATTTTTCTGTGTTATATTGTATATAACTGCTAAGGGGGCGTTGTTCAGGTTCTAAAAGGAAGAAGTTGTAGGAGAACACACCCAGTGTGTGGGACTAGAGCATGCAAATGCCTGGAACTGAGGAAAGCAGGGAAAGGGTCAGCCCTATAGGCCAGAAATGTTCCTATGACAGAGGAACAGCACAGCTGAGTACGCTGGTGACTTTGCAACAACGATGCTCCTGTTCTGTATGGAGACGTGTGTGCTGTTTTATACATCATGTTTATTTTATAACCATTGCATCTGCAGTATTTAACAAAGCCAACCATTTTACATCCGTGCAGATTGCAGATGTGAGCACGTGAGTCACGAGTGTCTACCTTTGATACCTTTGAGGATACCTTTGAGGAAGGGGACGTTTTGGAGAAAGAGTAGCACATTGCCTAGGAAGTTTCCTCTGGCCTCTTTTCTCTAGCAGGTTTTCCTATTAACGGGAATATCTTGTTCTTTCTTCTCCACCTTGCTGCTCCCCTTGCAGGAAAGGTTTGAAGCTCTGTTCACCCTCTATGATGACCAGGTCACATTCCAGTTGTTCAAGAGCTTTCGCAGAGTGAGGATCAACTTCAGCAAGCCTGAGGCCGCGGCAAGAGCTCGGATAGAGCTCCACGAGAGTGACTTCCACGGCAGGAAGCTAAAGCTTTACTTCGCACAGGTATGTGCATGTGCTGTGTGGCTGCATGTCCCACAGCCACTGTTCCATTCCCCTTACAGTTCTCTCTCCTGCGTCCGGACAGAGGTTTGTTAACTCAGCAGTCCCGTGAGTGATGATGGACTGTTTTCCTAACTTCACACATATGTAATTTTGTTTATAGTAGGAGCATATTGAGCCTTCTGTCTGTTTTGCTGAGAGTGATCAAGGTGATCATTTTTCTGGCATCGTTGCTCAATCAGGGCTCTGAGGGTTAAGCCTTGACACTTTGTTAGTGGATTAAGTGATCTCTGCATCTAAACTGCCACTTAGGATGTGGCATCCGTGAGAGAACTGAGAAAAATCTTCAAGGGCCATCAAGATGGCCCACTGGGTAAAGGTGCTTGCCACCAAGCCTGACAGCCTGAGTCTGATTCCTGGAACCCATACATGGTGGAGAGAGAACCAGCCTTGTCTCTGACCACCACACATGCAATTTTGTCTCCTTTAAGACTGGAACTTGGTAGTGTGCAAGGCAGCTGTTCCCACTGTATGAGTTAGTGTTACTGTTTCTGTGATGAAACACCATGTCCAAAAGCAACTTGGAGACAAAAGGATTTATTTGGTTTACATATCCTAAATCACCATCCATTGGGGAAAGCCAAGGCCAGAACTCAACCTGGGCTGGAACCTGCAGGCCAGAGCTGATGCCAAGTCCATGGAGGGGTGCTGCTTACTGGATTGCTCCCCATGGCTTGCTCAGCCTGCTTTCTTATAGAACCCAGGACCACAGCCCATGGATGGCCCCTCCCACGATGGTCTGGGCCCTCCCCCATCAATCACTGATTTTAAAAAATGCTCTACAGGATTGCCTACACCAATCTAATGGAGGCAGTTTCTCAGTTGAGGTTCCCTTCTTTCAGTGACTAAAGCTGTGTCAGGTTGACACGAATCTAGCCAACACACCTACTCTAACAAACACTGAGATAATCAGCTGTGAAGGAGAAAAGTCTTGACTCGCTGTTTAGAGGTTTTGGTCTACGTGTCATCGGCTTTGTCTCAGAGCCTGCAATGAGGGCAGCATGTGAAGGCAGAACAAGCTGCTCACCTCATTCATGGGAACCAGGAAGAGTAAAGGGCTGGGGGTCTCACTGTGCCTTAGGTATGCGCCTCCTAAAGGCTCCCCACTTTCACCTCTCAGGGGAGCAAGCCTCTACCACATATCCCTGAGGGACACTTAGAGCCCAGACCACAGCCATAGTTACTGCTGTGTGATTCTTTGTCCCTCTGTTCATATAGTTACACTTTTACTCAGCTGGTGTTTATCAAGGCTCCAGTGCACGTGGCCCTGTGCGGTGAGCCAGGTGGACCCAGTCCACCTCCTAGAAGATCACAGACAGATTTGGAGACGTTTTTAATCATCCCTCTAAGAAGGTAACAGTTGCCATAAAGATGAAAAAAAAAAAAAAAAACACAGACACATTTGCAAAGTGCTCATGAACATGTCCTTCCCTGCAGGTGCAGGTGTCTGGGGAGGCTCGGGACAAGTCCTACTTACTGCCACCACAGCCCACCAAGCAGTTCCTCATCTCCCCTCCAGCCTCCCCGCCAGTGGGGTGGAAGCAGAGTGAAGATGCGATGCCCGTGATTAACTATGACTTACTCTGTGCTGTCTCCAAGCTGGGGCCAGGTAACAGGTTCTGCTTTTGCCCTTACTGTCCCCCAGAATTTGTGTCTTGTGCAGTTAGGGGTGTAGAGCCCAGCAACATCAGCACAGTTCAGTGGACAGTGTTGTCACTCCAGTCTGGGTTCACAAGCCAGCCTCGTGTTTCCCAGTGCTGCGGTCCCCAGCCAGTGTTACCTGAGCACAGTTGTAAGGGCTAAATGGTATAAGCAGCAGAATAATTTTCACTGTTAGCCATTCAGCTAGGAGTTGATACTGGTGGTTAGGGGACACACTGGCAGCTTCTCTCTGCAGCCCAGTCAAGCACCATGCAGATGCAGCTGCTTTTGGTTATTCAGTACTGGTAACCTCTCACCCCTTTGGAAGTTTTCTCTTTTTTTCTTTTTCATTTTTTACTTTCCAAGTCTGGTTTGATGGCGCATACCTTTGATCCCAGTACTCAGGAGGCAGAGGCAGGAGGATCTCTGTGAGTTTGAGGCCAGTCTGGTCTACAGAGCGAGTTTCAGGACAGCCAGGGTTATACAGAGAAGCCTTGTCTTGAAAAAAGAGAAAAAAATAATTTCTTTCCTTCTCTACTTCTCTCTCTCTCATCCCTTTAAAATAACGTGAGAAACTGATTTCCTGCTGTGAAGGACAGCAGGGGACTTGGGAGGCCTTTGAGAAGGAGCTTTACACTTGGGGACATTGGAACTCTTTCAGATGTGAGAGGTCCTGCACTAAGGACTGTGCTGCCTGAATCCTAGCCAGGGCCTCCCATGGGCACCCAAAAGCATTATGAATGTAACTAACCCAGTTATTTGAAGAACAGCAATTAGCACTTATATTAACATTTTAATTAGTATCTAGGTAATCTAATCAATGAGCTCCCATCTTAGTGAGCACAAAACCAAAATAAGCATAGGAAGTAAGAGTAGAGAAAGGTTTATTACCTGCGGGAAGAGACAGGAGCTCTTTCCAAAACAAGGCTCTCCCTGAAGGAAGGACACTTGTGTATCTATTGGCAGGCCCATTTCTGAGCATGCTCAATTTAAAGTTGTGGAGGTTAACATGATGGAGAGAATGAGTCGTGCTCAGCTTGCACCATAAACTCTTATATGAAGTAAAAGGATAGTTGTAAGGTGTGCTAGCCGGAGTCCTCCCTAAAGGCGCCTGCTGTGCTTAGCAGCTGTACTCCAGGGCCCAGGACAAAAAGGACAGTGTCCTTTGTTTTGTTTTTGAGACAGGGTTTCTGTGATATAACTCTGGCTGTCCTGGAACCCACTCTGTAGACCAGGCTGGCCTTGAACTCTCAGAGATCTGCCTGCCTCTGCCTCCCGACTGTGGATTAAAGGCCTGTGCCACCACCACCCAGTGATAGTGTCTTATGTATGTAGAATCTCTGCAGGGCATGGTGGCACTCTCCTTTAGCAGCACTTGGGAGGCAAAGGCAGGCAGCTTGATGGGAGGTCCATGCCAGCCTGTCTACATAGTGAGCCCCAGGCCAGCCAGGGCTACATAGTGAGACTCCTTTGAGGGAGGGAGGAAGGGAGGGAGGGAAGAAGAAAGGAAGAGAGGGAGGAAAAAGAAAATGTCTTAATACCAAAACAAGGCAAGCCTTTGGCACAGGATAGATTTTACAGACTTAAAGCAATAAACCCACCATGGTGGTACACACCTATCATCCCAGCACTTGGGACATGGAAGCAGAAAAATTAAAGAGGTCAAGGTCAGCCTCAACTATAGCAGCAAGTTTCTGACTGAGCCAGATTTCATGAGACTCAGTCTCAGGAAAAATAGCAGCCATTAAATGAATTAGTGGAAGAGGAAGAAATTAATTCCTTCCACCGGCAGTAAGGCTCCTTCCTGTGCTTGCCTCGTCAGGGGAGAAATACGAACTGCACGCAGGAACCGATTCCACCCCCAGCGTGGTGGTGCACGTCTGTGAAAGTGAAACTGAAGAGGAAGAGGACACAAAAAACCCAAAACAGAAAATCACTCAGACAAGGCGCCCAGAAGCTCCCACAGCAGCGCTGAGCAAACAGCTGGACTGTGCGCTGTGAGCGCAGCGCCTCCCACTGCTCCCTCCTGCCGCTCCTGTGCTGAGGCCCAGCCCAGGGAAGGCTGCTGCTGCCCATCTGGCATCCAAGCCAGCCTTGCCAAGCAGGCCCCATGGGGTGAAGTAACAGCTGCGGCCAGCTGTTTGAAATTCTGAACGGTGTTCTAAATGGCACTCTAAGTGACAAGGTTAGCCCCCACCACGTGGCACCTGCTCCTCCCCCAGAAGCATTAGTTCCCCTGACCCTATAGAGCATTGGGTACCAAAGGCCAGAGCTAGAGTCACCCAGTACACTACCATTTTTACAGATTTAAAAATTAGTCTTAAAATCTCAGTAATTTGGTGTGGGTATTTTTGTACTGGTGTGGTAGTTAGTGTCTAACAATTCACTGAGCAAAGGCTGGGTGTTATTCAGTATACGTGACTTTTTTTTTTTTTCACAAAAGAGAAACCTGAGATACAAAATCATTTGTAGAAGTCATTTTTCTCAAGTAGTTTTTCACTAGCCTTGGGGATGAAATGCCAAACGAAAGAGATCATCATATCCAAATGTGGGCGGATGTGTCCTTGGCGCTCCTTGCTGTTCCTCTTGCTTGGCGGTTGGTGAAGGTGGTACAGAGAACCCTGCTCCCAGTGCGGCTTTCCAGGCCTGGGCTCCGCTGAAGGAACTGGGCCTTCGCAAGCCGATGTGTTGCCTGGAAGCTTGGCTGCAGGTTCCGAGGAGTGGCAGCCTGTGGGCAGCAGCTCTTCAGTTACTCTCCTGACCATCCTGTGCTGGCTTGCTACTGCTTGAGTTTCCTGTGCTGTGTGTACACTCGTGGGTGATGATCACAACCTTAGATTTGAGGAAATATGACTAGACTTGCCGAAGACCACTCTAACCTGGGGGCAGTTTCTGAAGGCTTTCACCTTGTCGCTAGCTGGCCTCAAATCCTCTGTGATCCTCCTGCCTCAGCCTCCCACCTGCTGGAATTACAGGGGTGAGTCACCATGTGCTTCAAAGTTTTCCATTCGAGTATTTCAGCTGTTTGGAAAGAAAAGTAACCCATACGATTTTTTTTTAATGGATTATGGAAAAGAATCATACAATGTTTTTTGAGAGAGAGGTGTTTTTCTTGAGACAAGGTCTCACACTGTAGCCCAGGCTGGCCTTGAGCCCAAGACCATTCTCCTTCCTCTTGAGTGCTGGGTTTGCAGGCATGAGCCACTGTGTGCAGTTCATGCTTCCCTTTTGAATGAAGGGAATGAAGTCACCTTGGCTTGCAGTTGACGTTCAGGGAGAATTGCTTCTCGCACAGGAGGATGTGTCGTGTGAACCTCCACAGGTCAGGGCAGCATCACTAGTGTGCTGGGCTGCAGTCCTGTTGCAGAGGCCCTCCTCCCTGAGGTGCCATGCTGTGGTGGGTTGGCTGGGTGTTTTATTGCATGGCAAGTATCCAGAGCTGGCTGGTGTGTATCAAGGGTTGGGACACAGAACTAAGGAACGAACATAGCAGCTGCTGCAAAGAAAGAAAACGGAGAAATTAGAGCTGTGGTGGCTGTGGACTCTGGATGATATGTTAGGGCTGAGTGCTTTCTGTGGTAGGATTGATTTCTGAGGATGGAAACTGTATTGTGTACACACGCACACACATACTTTCTATCTTACTGAAACAGGGTCTCATGTAGTCAACCTCAAACTTGCTATGTCCCTTGGAGGGCCTTGAACTCTCGCTCCTCCTGCATCTAACTCCCAAGAGCTAGGATTACAGGTGTGTTCCACCACACATAACAGCAGCGGCCGCAGTTTTCCTCTCCCTCGGAGACTCTCAGATACTGAACTCTGTGCATTTGCCATTGGGAAGCCTCAGTGTAGATTCAGTTAAAGATTACGATTCCATCCATACCGGTTTATTGGATCCAAATCATTGTCTGTCAGGTTAGCTGAAAGGCAAAAAAAAAGTGACATCTGACTGTGTTGCCCAGTTAGTCTAAAATTTCAGGCCTCAGTGGATCCTAATTGATTGGGCCAGACACAGGCCCCTGTACCCAGATCTCCTTTGCAGTTCTGAGCTCAGCAGTTTGCTCTTTTTGATTGCGGGATGGACCCTAGCTGCCAGCAAGCAAGTATATTCCCAACAGTCGGGAAGTTTTTCACATTATGCAGTATATATTCTCTCTAATTTTCTAGGTGATGAAAACACAATTTCTAAATTTGTCTTAGCTTTCATTTTTTGTCAATTAAAGAACATCCATTGTTTTTTTTAGTCAGAGTGAAAATTTTTGAGGCTACTAAATTATGTGTATGTGTGGGGATGGGGAGTGAGGATAAGGAAGGTCCTTGAAATTTCCTGGATAAAAAAAAATTAATATTTTCCTTTTTTCTGGTATATTTCCATAAGTCAAATTCTAGTAGGAAATAGTACTATTCCACTTTTTAATGTTAGGAAATCAGTCAGAATTTCCAGATCTCTGTTTTTAATCTATTTTTATACCCAGTTCATGTAGCCATTTTATAACAAATTAGTTTCATTCTTTCACTTGTTTGTGAGATAATTCATGCTGGTCTCAAATCCACTGTGTAGCCAAGAATGATTTGAATTCCTGATTCTACTACATCCACCTCCAGAGTACCAGGATTACAGATGTGTATCACAACACATAGCTTATCCTATATGTTTTTCAAGTTCTTGTAGATTTATTTGCATATTTTTCTTTCAAAGCAAATTATTTCTTAGAATTAACTCTACTAGGGAATTCTGGCATTCTCCCTTTGAGGTCCCGCCTTCTGCTCTTTGGAAGCTCTATCTCTCTCTTCCTTGATAAATCTGTAATTTGTTCTGCAGAAAGAAACTCTGTAGAAAAGTAACCATGGCTTCTTCAGAAATCAAAACCTCTTCTTGGGACTCAAACCATGAGGAAAGGAAACAGGGCTTTGTTTTAGGAGAAGCCTGGGAAGGGTAATGAAGCCGTGACACTCAGTAGGGCTAGGAAGGATAATGAACCCACAGCACTCCGTAGGACTAGCCAACAGAACTGTAGTGGAGTTACAGACAGTAAGACACCTGAAATGAAAACTTGGAACTAAACTCTGGTCCTCTGCAAGAGCACCGAGCACACTTACCCATTGAGCCAACTGTCCAGCCCAGTCCTACCTTCTCAAGACGTCATAATTATGGCTGGCCATGGTGTAACACCTGTAATCTCAGCACTGCAGGTGAATCTCTCTGATTTCAAGGCCAGCCTGGTCTACATAGTGAGTTCCAGGCCAGCTAGGGCCACACAGTAGGACTCTGTCTCAAAATGAAAAACAGACCACACACACACACAAAGTCATGATTATAAAATGAACTGATTTGGCTGTCTTAGAATCTTAGAGATCAGTGTGGCTGACCTGGCACCAGGGAATCCGGTGTTGGGACTTCCATGGGAATGTGGCACGGCAGGTCTGCCGCTGGCCTTCCCCGTTCTTCCCTGTCTTTTCTCGAACTGGGCTCTTAAAGTACTGAGTGCTTATCCCTGTCCTACAGAGAAGAGCAAGAGGCCAAGTAGGTATGAGAGAGACGCCTCCTTATGATGAATAAGAAATGACTTTTAAACATCTGTGATGGACTTGGAAATTTTTAAACACCTTTTTCGTGGCTTGTGTTTTTGTCGACCTTGAGCTGTGGGGTTAGAATCCGCTTACATAATGTTACCCTGGTCTCCAGCAGTTGTGTTAGCACTTTATTTGGGTATTTAATGGACATTCACATTTGTATAATTAAAATGTAAACAGTCATAAATAAGAGAGGACCCGGGCACAAAGGATCAGCTGAATGCAAGGAGTTAAAAGATTTGCTTCGGGAGGTCCCTCTCCCTGTGTGCTTAGAAAATCAAGGTCTAAGCGAGAGGCACTGGTGCACACCTTGAAACCCAACATTCAGGGAGCAGAGGCAGTTGGATCTCTGAGTTCGAGGCCAGCCTGGTCTACAGAGTGAGTTCCAGGACAGCCAGAGTTATAAGAAACCCTGTCTCAAAAAACCGAAAGGAAGAAAAAGGAGGGGAGGGAATGAAGGTCTATTCAAGACTAAAGATGGGCTTTATATCTTTATGTAAACTATTTTATAGACTTGATTTATTCTTAAAAGGAAAGCTTTAAGCATTATTAAAGAATAGAAGTGTACCAGATTCTTTGGTGCCTGGCTCACTGGTACTAGCTTGCCCTCTTTCCTGTAGCACCTTGGACCTCACCTGTCACAGGTGAGCTTGGTCACCTTTCCTCCTCCCTCTCCATGTTCCTTAATATGTCTGTGCTAAAGGAGACAGAGGGCATGATGACGCAGACCTGTGATCTCAGCCTTCAGGAGGCTGAGGCAGGAGGATTGAGAGACCTGGGATACATAAGCAAAACCCTGTCTCAAAAAAAAAAAAAAAAAGGTATTTTCCTTTTCTTAGTGCGACAATATAGAGAAACAGAAGTCCTGGGGAGTCATTTACTTCTAACCAAGAAGTCCCTGTTCTGGAGACTTGCACTATACAAAATTAAGTACATGGAAAGAGTAATATGTATCCTTGACCAATCACATGACAAATGACTGTTGGTATTTTAATCTCCCCTTGGAGGAAGGTTTTCCAGAGCCATCCTCACCAGCATGCTGCTGTTTTGTTTTCACTCATGAGCAGATGTGGTAATCCAGAGTCCAGATTACCAGAAGAAGTCAAGCACGGTAGCATATGCCTACCGTCCCGCCCTGGGAAGCAGAGGTAGGGATATTGCTTCGTGCTTAAGGCCAACCTGAACTACGTATCAAGACCCTGTCTCAACAACAAAAAGGTTACTGCATGCACACACTCCCTGGCAGCAGATAACAGCCAACTGTTGGGTCTCTGGCCAGGGCTGGGAACTTGTCATGTTCTCTGCAAGCTTTCCAGTCCGGGCTGAGAAGTGAACTCAAGTAAGTCAACGTGCAGAGACCCGACTAACTCGGATTCGTGCTTTCTCTTGGAAACCTGCAGTTCTTGAAGTGGGTGCTGTAACCCTAGGAGCTCCCACACAGCCTTGACTGGATGTGCAATTCTTGTCATAAAGATTTGTTTTCTATCTATGCAGATAATTCGTGTTTTTATGTGTTCTCTGTTGGTCTCTGATATTCCTAAGTCAGACCAAGGACTAAGGAGAGACCACAGGTGTCAGCCCCGTGACCGTGCCATAGCCTCTGCTCTCGGCCCCTGAGTATTGACTCCTGTCACTCGTGTTCCGTTTGCACCTTTGCAGTGCTCTTCATATCTGACCCCGCAGCTGGATTTATTCCCGAAGCTGGACATGTCTGTATTCTCCCTGGTCCCGAGCACTGTAGCGACTCCTCGCTGCACTTGTGAACACCGGTTGGTGACTTCCGTCCCTGTGTCCCGTGTTTTAGTGTGCTTGACATGATGGGGCTTAGTTCGTTATCCGCTCCAACTGTCCTGTGTTCAAGGGTCTCTGACATTCCTTGTCCTGTGAGATGACAAAAGCAGAGTGTAACTTGGAGGACGCTTTGTGATCCCGTGTAACAAGTTCTGATGTCGAAACTTAATAAAAAGTTGTTTTTAATCTGTCCATTGAGCTGAGTTCTTTGTGCGCAGTGTCTCTTCAATATGTGTGTTTCAGAACTGATTGGGCAGTAACACAGAAGACAAAGTCAGAAACCATATTCGATCTGTGAACAAGAGTCCTACTGGACATTAGTGCTGCTCTGTGCCACACACAGTCCAAGATGTGGTCACTGACAGCAGGTGACCTCTGCAGGTCCACTCTACCAGAGAAAGCTCTGCCCACTTACTCCTTAGCTAGAATGATTTATTGCTGGGGGAAAAAAATAACAACTCCACATTCAAGTATTGAAACCAGAAACGACTGTAGTTATGTTTCCATACATATATATATATATAGTCTCAGCACAGACTACCTTCACACTCCTTATGTAGCCTAGACTGACCTTGAACTCCTAATTCTCCTGCCTCTGCCTCAAAGGTGATGGGATTACAGGAGTGCCCTAACACACCTTGCTGTTAATCCTTTTTAAAAATAAATATTTATGTATGTGGGTGTTTTGCCTGATGGATGTCTGTACACCACATGCATGTCTGGTGCCTTTGGAGGCCAGAAGAGGGTGTTAGATCCCCTGAAACTGGAGTTACAGACCATGGTGAGGGCCATTTGGGTGCTGGGAACTGAACTGGGGTACTCTGGAAAATTATCCAGTGCTCTTAACCGCTGAGCTATTTCTCCAGCCCTTAATGTTTATTTTAAGCTACACAGGTCTGCTTGCCTTAGGTTATTTAACTGTGCTTGCTTATTTTTGGTTCTAAAGACAAGGTCTCATGTAGCAGTAGCCAAGGCTGGTCTCAAACTCACTGTAGCTGAAGATGACTTTGAATTTCAGGTGCTAGGATTAAAGATATGTACCACCATGCCCAGCTTTCTGCTCTGTTCATATAAAATTTTACATGGCATAAAATTTATTTTAGTAATAAGGGCTGATGAAGTGGTCTAATGGTTAAGAGCACTGGCTGCTCTTCCAGAGGACCCAGGTTCCATTCCAGAACCCACATGGCAGCTCACAACCATCTGTAACTCCAGTTCCAGGCTGCACACACATGGTGTACCCACACTCATGCATGCAAAACACCTATTCACATAATTCTCAGAATAATTTTAAATTGGAGCCAGATGTAGTGGTCCATGCCTTTAACTCCAGCACTAGGGAGGCAGAGGCAGGTGGATCTCTGAGTCTGAGGCCAACCTGCTGTAGTGTTCCAGGCCAGCCAGGGCTACATAGTGAGACTCTGTCTCAAATAAAAATAAACAGCTGCTCTATTGGGAGATGGAAAGGAGTGGAACCCCTAACCTGGGGCGAGGCTGGTATCGCCCCAGGTCCTCCTCCCCCTGCCTCTTCCCTATCCCCTTTACTAGAAGACACCAGAGGAAGTGGCCTAAATCACAGCTGGTCAAAATCAACCTGGAACTAGACTGAATAGTTGCATCTTCTTAAGCTGAAGTCTTTAATTCTGGAAGTATGTCAGGACTCAAAGGTTCTTTATATAGTTTTGAATAAAATTAACTCAGAGCAGGCAGCAGGCACTTCCATGGCTGCTTTTCCAGGCTGTTCTGCGGAGCTGTCACCAAGTGGCGCTATGCTTCCAGCTGGGGCCTTGGGCTCTGCCTGTGGCTTTAATATAACTTGGAGTTCAAAACGACCTTAGCAGGCTGGAGGTGTAGCTCAGCTGGTTTACTGCTTGCCTAGCATACTCTTGGCCACCGGGCTTAATAACCAACAACCTGGCAACACCTCCTCCCCACCTCCACCCCAAATCCATACTTCAGCATCAAATTTCATTGGTTGCTAAGGACCCCTTGGGTAAAACAGAAAGCTAAAACACCATTATCAAAAAAAAAGCCATTTTTGAAAACAGACTAGAGGTCTGAGTTGTGAACCTATCAACCATTAGAGTGCTTTCCTAACTTGTACAAGACCCTATGTTGGATCCCCAGCACCCATGATTGTACAGGCCTGTGAACCTAGTACTTGGGAGGAATGAGGATTGATCAGGAGTTCACGGTCATCCTCAGCTACACAAGTTTTGATGTCAGCCTGGGCTACATGAAGCCATGTCTTAAACAAAACAGTACAGGATAGGGCTAGACATGGTAGTGCATGTCTAAAATCTCAGTTCTTTGGCTTTGTAGTCAGGAGGATCAGGAGTTCAAAGTGATCCTCAACTATATACAAGTTTGAGGCCAGCCTGGGCTACATGAAATCCTGCCTCTAAAAAACAGGAAACAGAAAGCACAGAATAGAAAATATAAGAATGAAGGACTAACTTCAGAAGTTATCCTCCTGAAAATAAACTGACTTAAGTGTTCATCAGTGTGTGTCAGAGTTCTGTTAGCATCAGACCCCATCATTGCCATAGGTGGTCAGAGGAGCGGTGACTCTCCCCATCAGGGCGCCTGCGCACACGTGGCCCTGATGGAGCAGGAGAAACACTTGGCAGCTTCCACTGGGAAGATTGGAAATCTTACCAAACTTCCTCTGGTCTTCTGCAACAAAACCTGGAAACAGAACTGCTTTGTAGGCATGATCTTAAAATGAGGTGTCTTAGTCACGGTTCTCTTGCCGTGAAGAGACACCATGACCAAGGCAGCTCTTAGGAAGCATTTAATTGGGGGCTTGCTTACAGTTTCAGAGGATTAATCCATGATCATCATGGCAGCGAGCATGGAGGCACACAGGCAGGCATGGTGCTGGAGAAGTAGCTACATCCTGAACCACAGGTAGCAGGCAGAGAGGTTGTGGGGATGGGGGATGGACTGGGCCCCCGGTGTGGACTTTTGAAACCTCAAAACCCACCCCCAGCAACACTCCTACTCCAACAAGGCCACACCTCCTAATTCTCCTAATCCTTCTTAAACAGTGCCACTCCCAGGTGACTAGCCTATGATGGCTTTCTCATTCCAACCACCACATGGGGTGTTGCAAACTATATTATCTAGGGAAAGTTTGTGGTCTGCAATGTTCAAAAAAATTAAAGCTCCTCTATTGCAATGCTTCTAAAACCTTCTAAATCTATACAAACTTATTTATTGGGAATACAATGGCTTAACCATGAGGACACGTCCTCTGAGAAATACCTCATTAGGTAATAGACTAGGACAGCTATAACACCACTAGGAATATCCTCTCAGGACTATCAATCATCCTTTATGTCCCACCATTGGCCCACATGGAGGTTTGTGGTCCATTACTGCCCCGGGTTTATCAAACAGTAATAAGCCTCAGAGCCTGTCTTAGTTTCTTTTCATATTACTGTGATAAAATACCCTGACACAAGTGATTTAAGGAAGAAAAGCTTTATTTTTAGCTCACGGTTCCATGTCATAGTCCATCACGGTCGGGAAATCAAGGCAGCGGGATCCTGAAGCAGCTGGTTGAATTCTGTCCCTGTCAGAAGACAGCAATGAATGCATGCATGCTAGTGTTCCATGGGTGCTACTGCTCCATGGGTGCTACTGCTCCGTGGGTGCTACTGCTCCGTGGGTGCTACTGCTCCGTGGGTGCTAGTGCTCCATGCATGCTATTGCTCCATACATGCCAGTGTTCCATGCATGCCAGTGTTCCATGCATGCTACTGTTTCATGCATGCTAGCGCTCCATGCATACTGGTGGTCTGCTTGCTTTCTCCACTCTTAACACAGTCCAGGACCCCCTGCCTAGGGAATGGTCCTGCCCACAATTGAGATGGATCTTCCCAAGTCAATTAGTGTAATCAAGATAATCTGCTTGTTATGGTTGGGCTTTTGACAAGCAGACAGGAACCAGGGTTATCTGGGAAGAGGAACCTCAACTGAGAATGCCTCCATCTGATTACCTGTAGACAGGTCTGTTGGGCATTTTCTTGATTAATGATCGCTAAAGAAGGGTCTTTAGCAAGTGGTCTTGAGGTATATAAGAAAGGCAGGCTGAGCAAGGAATAAGCCAGACTGGAGCTAACCTTGAAAACAGCTGAGTGGCCAGTATGGTGACCCATGCTTGTGATCATAGCACCTGTGGTGTGGAGGCAGGAGGATTAGGGGTTCCAGGTCATCCTGAGCATATGAGCGACCCTGTCTAAAAAACAGTAATGCTTTGTAGCAGAGGGCATGTAAGTGAGTCACTTCCTGTAGGATGAGAAGCACCTGCATTTTGGAAAGCAAAACAGAAAACAATGGGTCCTGCGCAAAGAGATAAACAGAGAACAGGTGTTGAGTACCTGCGTTTACCTTGAGAACCATGTGCCATGAACTGAGACATCTGATTTACTCTTAGGTCTTACCCAGCCTCCCTATGGGCCTTAAAAAACTATTAACACAGGGCTGGAGGGACGGCTCAGCGGATAAAGATGCTCTGAGGATGGCATCCTGAATCCACCTGGGAACTCGCGCTGGCTGGAGGGGACTGGCTTCTGAACATCGTCCTCTGACTACCACACATCTGTTGTAGCATGCATGTGTATGTGCACACACACCACACATTCTCATACACACATACACACTCACAGACACACACACACACTCTCACACACACACACACTCACAGACACACATACACACACACACACACATACACAGACATGAATACTTTTTTGGTTTGTTTTTGTTTTGTTTTTTGAGACAGGGTTTCTCTGTTGTAACTCTGACTGTCCTGGAACTCACTCTGTAGACCAGGCTGGCTTTGAACTTACAGAGATCCTCCTGCCTCTGACTCCTGAGTGCTGGGATTAAAGGTGTGCACCACTACTACCCAGCTGAGTTTTAAAACTGTCAAAAAAATTGTTCGGTGTATGTGTGTGTGTGTGTGTGTGTGTGTGTGTGGTGTGTGTGTGTGTGTTGTGTGTGCAGGTACCTGTGCCACAGGGTACATGAGATTGTCAGGGGACAACTCTGTAGGAGGTTCTCCTTTATGTGGGCTCCAGGGATTGAACTCAGGTCACCAGGCTTGCCTGGTGAGCCATCTCACTGGTCTAAAATAACATAACTTTTTTCAAAACTACTAACATTTCTGCCCTCTCCCTGCTACCCGCTGTTACGGTGTGTTGAAGATTGCATGTTACTTTCTCCATTTCTGCTCTAAGAAAATATTTTGCTGTGATACGTTTAGATGAAACCCAGGTTTCCTTGGTAATGTCTGTGCCTTTTATTTGACGGTAAATATTTCAGAAAAGTCCCCGGTGTGCCCAGTCTGTGGCTAGATGGGGGTATATATGGACTTTTTCCAAACTAAGGTTACACAGATTCTTCACTGAATTTACTCCAAGTGGGTGGAAAAACAGTATCACTCAATCTTCTCTGCATGTGGTTAGATTCGAGTTACCATTTCCGTTCAGTTCAGAGAAGTAATCAGGTTAAGTCTGGTCTTGGCTCAGCGCCATCTTCCTTCGGCATCTTTTGAACATCTCAGATCTTTGGTGCTGCGGGATTTATTGGAGCCTTTCCCCTGGGGAGGAAGAGAGCACCAGTCCTTTCTCAGAGCTTGCCCAAGGGACCCCCTCATGAAAGTCTCTCATGAGCTGCTGCGTTTTCTGGTGTTGCTGACTTCCTGGGCCTCTCTAGTCATTTCTGAGGTGATTTGTTCCATCCCATTAGAAATGTCTAGTGGCTGCTGGAGAGGCTAGAATGGAGAGTGGTCTCTGCAACTGAGAAGCAGCCTTTGGGTGTGAAGCGATGCACTGATTTTAGGCTTACCAGCAAGTTCTCCTGTGAGAAGGAGCACACACATGCTCACACATGCACACATGCACACACCCACAACATACATACACACACACTCACACACAATAAATAAAGACATAGACAGACAGATATAACAAAAAATTGAAAACATGCACACATAGGAATCAGGTGTGCCATCTCGTGCCTCTAATCTCAGCAGCCAAGAAGCTGAGTTCAAGGCCAGCCTGGCTTGCACAGCTGAGATTCAGGACAGACTAAACTACAGAGTGGGACCCTATCTCAGTAACTTCTACACATGAAAAATAATAATAAACAAAGAAAAACAAAAATTCATCAAGTATAATAATGTCACAAGGACTTCCCCACAGGCTGCAAAAGGCAGAACTCCCCGACCCGTTTTCCATGTACTGTAATTAATACATCAGAAGCCAGGTTTGCCAGGCATGGTGGCACACTCCTGTAATTCCGGCATCTGTGAGGCCCAGACAAGGCAGATCTCTTTGAGTTCAAGGCCAGTCTGATCTACAAATCAAGTTCCAGGACAGCCAGGACCACACAGTGAGATCCCATCCCTCCCCACCCCTAAAAAGCAGAAAGTTAGAAAGCAAACAATCTGACCCTGACCACAGAGCAGGTCAGACCACCCTGTGATCTCTCCACATTGAGGCAGGAGAGATGGCTCAGCGGTTAGGAATGCTCGCTGCTCAAGCTTGGGGACAGGGTTCAGCTCCTTTGTGGCAAAGCTGGGAGTGGGCTACACACCTGTCACCCCAGCACCAAAAGAGGAAAAGATGGGGGGACCCCCAGAGGCTTGCTAGCTTCAACAGTTCAAACTACCTGTTCCAAGAGAGACTCTGCCTCAAAGAAGCAAGGCAGAGAATGACAGGAGGATGCCTAACACCCATCATCATCATCATCATCATCATCTCATAGTTAATGGGGAGGAAATAGTGCTTCTGGGATTTTTATTTATGACAGTGAGCAGTAACCACAGAAGGGCTGACTCTATAGGTTACCACACTGCACCAAGGAAAAAAGAATAACAGAAACCAGGCCGAGGGAGGACTGTGACGGCAGGCAGCAGAAAGGAAAACCTAAAGATAAGAAACCGGGGGCTGGAGGGATGGCTCAGTGGGTAAGAACACTTGCTGCTCTTGCAGAAGACTCAGGTTCAATTCCCAGCACCCACATAGCTGATCACAAGCATCCGTTACTCAGGTTCCAGGGGATCTAAAACCTTCCTTTGGCCTCCTTGGGCACCAGATGTACATACATCTGTGCAAACAAAGCATTCACACACATAAAATAAATCTTTTGAAAAATTAAGATAGAAAGCGTCCAGCATCTTAGAGCACAAATCGTCTGGGGTCTGAGTGTCAGCAGGTACACAGTGGGAGAGGATTCCTAAGAGACGGGCTAATGCCAAACTAGAGCTGACCCTACCTGCCAACCTAATGAATTTCTATTTGGTCCTTGAAGAGCTGGAGAAAAGGATTCTGGGAGATGGTATATTTTGATGAATTCCATGGTTTGAAATGACTGATTTTCTCCCCTGGCTTTGTACTTGATCATTATAACTTCTGTGCTTTGTGCTTGACAGACAACAAAAGGAACAATCTTAAAAATAACTTTTAGAGCTGAGTGGTGGTGGCATACACCTTTAATCCCAGCACTCTGGAGGCAGAGGCAGGTGGATCTCTGTGAGTTCGAGGCCAGCCTGGTGAATTCCAGGACAGAGAAACCCTGTCTCGGAGTAAAAAAAAAAAGTTTGAGTACTTTGGGAAGGAGAAAGCAAAGCCAGTCATCGACCTCCAGGAGCCCGCAGGAGCAACAGGAGCCCCGGATCCCAAACATCCAGCTGTAGTTCAGAGAAAATGAAGGTCAGACCAGGGGGGTGGGGGGGACGACGGGGATGGGGGATGGGGGTGGGGACGGGACCGTAAGAAGATGAGCACTGCTTGTGACTGGGTGAAACGGCAGCTCCAGGACAGAAAACAGAACTGTGGCCCCCGTTGTGGACAGATCAGTCCGGTGGACTGGCCCAGTAGCTGGTGTTTGAGGAACAGGAGTGACTCAGAGGCGTGGGTGTGAGGAGGGTGGAGCCTAGGGGAAGCTGGGAAGGGAGGCCCCCCTGAGAGTGATATCTGATGTGACTCCACCCAGACTGCAGCAAAAGGCCGGGCCATTGCGTCAGAGCTGCATCCCTCCCAAGAGCTGCCAGATCTCAGTCTCCTTGCCCAAGGCTCCTCCTGGCTAAGTCCAAAGCTCTGGGGCCGGGCTCTTGTGGTGACTTTGATCAAGTTTAAGGCCTGACTTAGCCTGGGTCTCTTCAGGTACAAATTTTGGTAACAGCATCTTTTCCACTGAATTGTTCAAACAGATATGTGAATTGTATTTATAAGACCCCCTCACCATAACCTATACGTTATTTTTGTTGTTATTATTATTTTTATTATTTAGACAGGCTCTAAGTAGCTAAGAACGGCCTTGAACTTCGATTCTCCTGCCTCTACCGACTGAGTGCAGAGATGACAGGCGTGTACCATTTAGCCTGGCTTACAGTGTGCTGGGGACGGAGCTGCAGCCTGGCAGCCTGGCAGCCTGGCAGCCTTCATGCATTCTAGGCCAGCTCTCTGCCAGCTGAGCTGCATCCTTGTTCAGAACCATCAGGTTTTTATCCTTCAAGTGAGAGAGCCATCCCGACCATAGGAAGGTAGGAGGAGGTGTGAGGCTGTGGTCCTAGGTGGAGCTTCAGTGCTGTGTCACAGCTGGCGGGCAGGTGGCTCCTTGCCTCAAATCTGGTCCCGTTCTAATTAGCATTGCTTGGACTGTCTGCCTGCCCCAGAGGCCTGCTTCCCTGTGGCCTCTGAAGAAGTCTTTCGATGTATGTATAGGAGGTTCTCGTTTTTTAAAAAAAAAAAATTCGTATTGGTGTTTGCCTGCATGACTGCTTGCGTCACAGGTACGCACAGTGCCTGTGGGGGCCAGACGAGGGTGTTAAGAATTTGAATTACAGACAGTTATGAGTGACCACATAGGTGGTGGGACTCAAACCCAGGTCCTCTGGAATAGCAGCCAGTGCTCTTAACAGCTGACACATCCCTTCTAAAAAATAGATAGATAAAAACTAAACCGTTGTGTTGATGGGGTTTTTTTTTGTTATTTGCTTGTTTTTTGTTTTTGTTTTTTTGAGACAAGTTCTCTCTAGGTCACCCTGGCTGTCCTGGAACTCTCTATAGAGACCAGGCTGGCCTCGAACTCACAGGAATCCACCTGTCTCTGCCTCCAAAGTGGTGGGATTTAAGGTATATGCCACCATGCCCAGATGAAAAATTTTTATTCACATTTATTTACTGTATGTGGGCATGCCACTGTGTGCATGGGGGCGGGGAAAGCGTAATTCCTGGAAGCAGTTCTGTGGGTCCCAAGGATCGAACTCAGGTCATCAGCCTTAGCAGCAAGCACCTTTACCTGCTGAACCATCTTGCCAGCCCAAGTACCCAGGGGAGTTTGAGGTTCTAAAGGACAAGCAGACTGAGGCCCTTGGTTGAGGCTGGTCAAGTTCACTTCCTCTCCGGTTCTTTCTTCCTGGATTGCTCCCTCTGTCTTGAGCCTTTAGGATCACAGGAGATGTTTTCCATTGAACAAAATGTCTGTTTACAACACTTCCTCTTTCATTTGCTCTGCCCATTACTATCCAACAAACTCTATAGACCTCTTCAGCCCCCACAAAACTTCGAGGTGGGCAGCAGGCAACGACATCCCCAGCTCCTCCTCACCCTCCTCCAGGATGCTCACCTCCCACATTGGTGTCGTTGGCCTGCTTATTTTTGTTGGTTTTCTAGTGTCATCTTCAGCGGAGACTGTCAGCTCTTTTGTTCACCACTGACGCTTAGCGGGTACTCGATGAATATTGATTGAACGAATGAATTATGGGAGAGGACACTAAAGCCCAGAGAAGCTAGGAGAGCTGACAGATGTCACATGGCACGCAGGGAGAGGAGCTGCTGAATTGCATCTGCTTTGTATCTTTTCTTCTCTGGCTCGGAGTCCCAAGTGGTATCCAGATTCAGCAACCTGGATGGCATTGGATGAACTAACTGCATCCAGGAAGAACTTAGTTTCCTCTAGATGTAGCCTCGTGTCCTCAAGGTGAGGAATCACCATGGCGGGTGGCTGAAGGCTGATCTTAATTTATAGCTTCTCATTGTCATTGTGGGAATAGAAAATTTTCCCTCTGATTAACCTGCAAATAGCTTGTCCTAACTGCTAAAATGGAGCATAAAAAATGAGGACGCTGTTGGGGGTTTGCCCAGGCTCATTGGAAATGGTCATGAAAATCAAACTTACCAACAGGGAGGGTCTGAGACACCCCACCGTACCCCTGCCAGTCACACATGAGAGGACAGAGGCCCAGAGAGATCACATGGTTGGCTGGAGCACCGCCCTTTAGGTCCTCATCCTTCACCAGATGGCTCTGCGAGCCTGGTGATCCGGGTCTATTACCCAGAACCCACGTGAACGTAGAAGGAGAGAACCAGCTCCACTAAGTTCACTTCTGACCTCCACGGGTGTGTTGTAACATGTGCATGCCCACATGCACACACACCCACATACAAACGCGCACACACAGATAATGATAATACATAAGTTTAAAAATATTTTATTCATTTTACTTTTTGTGTGGGTGCTTTGCCTGCTTGTTTGTATGGACACCATGTGCATGCTTGGTGCTCACAGAGGTCAAAAGAGAACATCAGATCCCCTGGAACTGGAGGTCTGGGTGATTGTGAACCACAGTGTGGGTGCTAAGAATTGAACCCAGGTCCTCTACAAGAGAGACAAGTGCTCTTAACCTCTAAGCCATCTCTCCAGCCTGAAATAATCTTTTTTTTAAAGAACTTTGACCTGAGGTTTTGTGCCTCTGAAGTTCCTCCACCTCCTTGGCCAAAAGGTAAATAACTGATTTCAAAAGCCGTCCACCTGGGAAGCTTGGCTTCCACACTCTGGCACTAGATTAATCAATGTACACTTGGTTATCTCTAGATCTGTGATTGTATGTGCTGTCTCCCCACAGAGACTACATTTTAATCCTACGTGACATGTGGCTCGTTTCCCCAGCGGCCACCTCCTAAGCCATAAACAGACCAAGGCTTTGAGAGAAGAAAGACTGGGCAATCCTGGCTGGGATGAAAACCTCGGTGCCAGGCTGGGGATATAGCTCTGTGGGGAGAGTGCTTACCTGGCATGCACCAAGTCTTGGGTCCCATCTCTAGCACCAAACACACCAGGCAAGGTCAAGGCCAGCCCGGGGCTTTTCCCCCAAAAAGGGACATCTCTCTCATTGCCCCCTCTTCCTTCTCTCCTTTTCTGTTCTTCCTTCTCCTTTCTTTTGTTTGTTTAGATTTTTTTGTTTTGAGAAAGTGTCTCACTACATAGACCAGGCTAGCCTAAAACTCACTATCCAGGCCAAGGTAGTCTGGATTTTGTCTCAACCTCTGTAGTTCAGGGATTATAGTCATCAACCACCATGCCCGATACTGGAGTAGTAGTAGTTGTTGTTGTTTTAAAGGCAGGGACTCACTATGCAGCCTTGGCTACAACTCGCAATACAGACCAGGCTGGCCTGCAACCCATAGAGACCTGATCTGCCCTCTCTCATCCCCTTCCCTCTCCAACCTAATCCTTTCTCCTTTCTTCCCAAGTGCTCCTCCTGCTTTTATACGCTCCCACCCCACCCCCACACCCTCACCCCCATCTCCCACCCCCAAGTCCACTGCATTTCATAGGGCTGCATGGGTGGAGGGTTAATTACCAGAGCAAGGTTAACCGCCCAGTGCCTCCACCAGCAACCTTATTTTTTGAGACCGAGGCTCTCATCGAACCCGGAGCTCGCCAATTTGTCTAGAGGGAAAGAGCAGCAAGCCCCCGGGGACCCTCCTGTCTCTGCCTTCCTAGTCCGCAGCTGACCAGCATTCAGAGCCAGCCAGCTTTATTTTGTTTACATATTCGTTTTGTTTTAACTTGTGTTTGTTGGGGGTGGAGGGTGGCTATGTGCACATGAGTGCGGGAGCCTGCAGATGCTACAGCTGGAGTTACAAGCAGCTGTGAACCGCCAGATGTGGGTGCTGGGAGATTGGGTACTGGAAATTTCTACTCAGGGTCCTTCTTGCTAGACAAGCATTTTACCCACTGAGCCATCTAGTTTTCTGACACCACGTCTCACGCCGTAGCTCAGGATAGCTGGAACTCACTGTGTAGCCCGAGCCAGCCTTGAACTCGCAGCAATCCCCTTGCCTCTGCCTCCTGTGAGCCACCCCTGGGTTGAAAGACTAGCCTCTAATCGCGCTCAGGAGGAATTTCTGTCGCCCGCCAGCTGTCAGCCCTCTGGTCCTCGGGGCCCACAGCCGGTCTACACCCCCGCTGCGTCGGCTCGCCTCCTCCGACCCCCAGACGCAGGTCTCGGTCTGCGCGAGCCCCCTGCTCCTGCTTCTCGGAGTTCGTCCTGGAAGAAGGGGCTGCGGGGCTGCCAGACTGAGGTCCCCGCGAACGGCGGCGGGACGCGAGACGGTGGCGCGGGGACACCGCGGGGCGGCGCCGAAGCGCGGGGCGGGCTGGGTCACCTGCGGGGCGGGGCGGGGGCGGGGCCCGGCGGCGAAGCAGTGCGGAGCGGCGGGCAGGAGGCCGGGCGGGGGCGGTGAACAGGTAAGGGGGGCGCGGGGCGCGGGGCGCGGGGCGCGGGGCGCGGGGCGCGGGGCGCGGGGGCGGGGCGCGGGGCGCGGGGCGGGGGAGGGCGGCGCGCCGGGGCTGGCCCCCTCGGTGGATAGCTCTCCCGGACGTCTCGGGTGGGGAGTTCCCCAGCCTGGCGCGCGCCTTGGCGGGAGCGGGTGGCTGGAAGGTAAGCAGCCCCTCCCGGGTGTCTGCAGACCCGGGTGCACGGAGGTGTCCGGGGTGCAAGCCGAGAAGCGCCTCTAGGCTGGCTGCGTTCGGAGTAACGTCTCGGGCATGCGGAAAGCTAGTGGCTTCCTTGCCCTCTCCCACGAAGCCACCGGGAGCGACCACGACTCCCGGAAGAAAAGCCTGGGACAGATAGAAGGGGCCTTGACCCCCTCGGTCCTGAGTTCGCCTGGTCTATGAACTGGGCATCAGGAGAGCGCTCCCCTTCGGAGGCCCCAGGAACTCTGCAGTCCAATGAGACCAAGATCTGGAGAAAGGGCCCGGCCTTCTAGCAAAGTCAATAAGCAAGAGGTTGAACAAACTGCTCCTTTGATACCCTGGAACCGGGAGTTTTCAGTCCCGGGTACCTTAAGGTGGAAGGGGAGGGCTGTGATTCCTGCCTCCAAAGGAGCTGGACTGGGGACTGAGGAAGCCCTTGGGTATAGGAGGAAGATTCTTATTTGGGAGAGGGGTTGAGAGATTCGAGGTGCTGCAAAGGGAGCAAAGGGAATTCCCGCCTTGGTCCTGACACGGCTGTCTGTCGTCTTGGCAGTTTGCTTTCTTGTACTTAAGTGAAACAATGCCTTTGACAGATTAAGTCATGGTTTTATGTAAGCTATTAATTTCTGCCAGACTGGCCCCTTGGGGACAGAGACTATGTCTGGTTGACCACTACCTCACCACTTCTGCAGGGTGCCGGGCTCCTAGTAAACAGAGTGCTTTTAGCCTGGCTGCGTGGGGTGGAGCCAGGTACCTACTGGTGTGTGTGGTGAGCAGGCCCTGGATTGTTGGGCTGAAGATAGGATCCCTGGTCTCCCAATTCCCTCGCGCTTCACCGGACTCCACACATCACGTGAACTGTGTAGCCCAGGCTGGAGGCAGGGCTGCTCTAAGGAGTACTCCGGACCTTTACTGTTCCGGCAACCTCCAAGTGGTTGTGTTGGACTTCCCTGGCTCTGGATGTGGAGGATTGAGATGGGGGCTGTGGGGGACACAGGTATTCACAGGAGCAGGAAGACACTACCCCCGCAAAAAGCCAAATCCAAGGCCTCTCGTATCACTTTCCTAGGTGCTTAGGATCATTTCCTTGCAGCTTTCCAGAGGTGATGGCCCTTGCCTGTAACGTCAGTACTCAGGAGGTTGAGGGAACAGACTTGCCACAAGTTCAAGGCCATCCCAGGCTAGATAGTGAAATAATGTTAAAATGTGTGTGTGTGTGTGTGTGTGTGTGTGTGTCTCACTTGTAAGTGAGCAGGGAGAGAGGGAGGTGCTGGGTGCACAGCAGGTGACACCCAGATGCTCGGAGCGTTCTCCGTGGGATGTAGAATTTGTACAATTTGCGTCCTTGGCTTGGATGAGGAGATCCAGGCAGAACTGTGAACTTGCTGCACTCTCCGATCCCGTCTCCCTCCAGCTTAGGGGTGCACACTCTCACCCAGCTGTCACCTCATCTTCGCCTCCTATCAGTGGCTCTTCTCAGATCAGAGTCCTCTGCTGGAGAGGCCTGCCCTGAGAGCATTCTTGCTCTCCTCACTAAGGCGACTGACAGACCTTGGGACGTGTTACACATCGGGACTCTTCTCTGTGCTTTTTTTTTTTTTCTCTAGAAGAATACTCCCCCCCACCCCCTTAAGAATCAACAAAGAAAACATTTTCACATTTGCTAAAGCTCCTTCCCCCCTCAGAGTCCTGTTTGGCCCTAGCATATTCAGGAGAGGCAAAGGCATGGGGTACCTAGCTGCTCCTGAAACAGAAAGGGGGGGGAGGCAAAAAAAGATTATGGCCCCACCCCACTGCCCTGGGATGTAGAGGCAGGGTGTTAGAAATGGGGAAGGTGGGAGAATCCAGAGTTCAAGGTCGTCTTTGGCTATGTAGCAGTACCAAGTTCCAGGCCAGCCTGAGATAGGTAGCTCAAAAACAAACACAGAAAACCTGTGTTCTGCTGCTTAGTTAGGGCCTCTGCCTCCCCCTCCCCCTCCATTCCCCCTTCCCTTCCCTTCTCCACCCATCATAGCCTGCTGCTGGGCAGCAGGGTTGGAAGTTCTCATAAGGCCTGAAGCTCTCAGGCAACTTGACTACTTGGTCTGAAGATGGAAAAGAGACCGTGCCTGTTTCTGAGCTAGGAGGATGTTCTATAGCTGTGCTGGGGCCTGCTCTCAGGGCCTACTATCTGAGCCAGGTATGCCTGAGCTGGTGGGGCCCTTAGCCAGGGTCCCCGTGGCTGCAGAGGGAGTGATATACTAAGGCACCTTGGGGAATCATGTAGGCTCTAGAAATCCAGCTGGCCTTGGGCATTGGTGCCAGAACTGAGGAAGAGCCCCGAGGGAACTTCACCCCACGCTGTGCCCTGGAGTCTGCACCTGGTTCAAGCCTCATGTCGCTGAGTTGTCGGTCCCTGATTTATCAACCAGAGCATGTAATGTCCACAGCAATCACTTAATAATACCAGTGTCCCTTCGTGGAGAGCCCGCATCTGGGGCCTGCTGCGACAACTTTTAGGGCACATTGCCCAGGATTTTAAAATTCCTCCCGCCACTAGGCATGGTAGAAACTTTTCACCCAGAGCTTCTCTAGGAGGCCAGCCCATTCAGTCCACTCATTGCTCTGGAAGTCACACTTGAGCTCTCTTTCCGGCTGCAGACCTGAAGAATGTGCCCAAGGAAGGCACATTTGTTTACATTCTTCCCTAATCCCAGCCATAGTGTCTGGCCTTACCGACAGCATCAGCGGTGATGATCAGAGCACCATCAGGGAGCCTGGCCCGAGCCCACTCCCCAGGCTCAGTTCCTCCGAAGCCTCCGGTGCCCCACGGATGGGACGTTCATCTCCAGTTGCACAAACAGGCTTCAGAAGAACAAACATCCAATCAGCTTTGCCAGGGATAGGCCTGAGCCTGTCAGTCTCCCCATCCACCAGCCCAGTACCTGGAGACAGGTGATCACCCCTGTCCCTCAGTGCCTGTGGGGATTCAGAGACCCCAATGGATACTAAGCTGTATCCACTATACTAACTCATATACTGACTCGTATCCTGTCTGTGAATAGTGAAGCCTGTGACACACTCTCCTCTGTACTTTGAACCATCTCCAGATTACTGCTGATGTCCGAGACACCTCAGGCAGTGGAAACAATCTCGAGACCATTGCTTTAGGGGATAACAACAAGATGCACATTTTTTGTTTGTTTGTCTCGTTGCTTTTATTTATTTGAAGAGGGACATAGGGAAGGACACATGCTTGGGCACTCATGTGGAGGCCAGAGCTCACCTTTTGTGAGTTCTCTCCTGCTATCATGTGGGCTCCCAGGGATTGAACTCAGTTAGTCAGGCTTGGCGGCAGACACACTTTTTTCATGGTCATGGAGGCTAATTTGGGCTCACAGTTCAGAGGGTTACAGTTCACCGTGATGGGGCTACAGGGAAAAGGTGGAAGGTGCCTGAGGGTCAACACCCACGGTTGTCCTCTGACCTCCATAGGCAGCACCAGGTGCACCCCCACCCTCAACACACCCCACAACTAAAAAATGAAAGAAAGACACCAGCTTGTGCTCTAAGGTGAGGGAAGAGGAAGAAGGGGAAAGGATGTCAAGCTATCCAGGTTCAAAATATGTATAAGACTAAGGAAATAAAAGAGAATGATTTAATGTATTTCCTCCTCCTTCCTGCCGTATCGATCTGGAGTTACATAATTAAACTTCTCCAGGTACCCTGATCTGAGCCCTTCCAATCTGTGCTCATGCACTCTCCTGTCGTTTTGAAATATTAAACCTCCATTACTTCCTCAGTGATTTCCTTGTTAACCTCTTCTTTGGGCTTTTTTTTTTCTTTTCTTTGCCTTTTGTTTTCTTTCAACAGGTTCTCATGTAGCCTTGGCTGGCCTTGATCTCTCTAAGTACCTGAGGATGACCTTGAACTTCTGATTCTCCTGCCTCCAGATCCCAAATGCTGGGAAGTCATCTCCTTCAGCAACTCCCACAACAGCCGTACTTCCAGCTGCTGTACGATCTGGGTCTGAAAGTTCCTCCTTTAGTCACTGCTCTATTGCTGTGAAGAGACACCGTGACCTAGGCAACTTACAGAACAAAGCATTTAACTGGGGGCTTGCTTGCGGTTTCAGAGGGTGAGTCCATGGTTATCATGTCAGGGAACATGGCGGCAGACACGGTGCCGGAGCAGTTGCTGAGAGCTTACAACCTAATCTGCATGCAGCAGGCAGAAGGGGTTGGCGGAGGGAGACTGGGCCAGGTATGGGTTTTTTGAAACCTTAGAGCCCATCCTCAGTGACACACCTACTCCGACAAGGCCACACCCACTAATCCTTCCCAAAGAGTTCCGCTGAGGACCAAGCGTTCAAATATACAAACCTATAGGAGCCATTCTCATTCAAACCACCAGACCCCAGCAAGCTCATGTGTTTGAACACTTGGTCCCCAGCTAGGGGCACTGTTTTGGGAGGTTGTGGGACCTTTGAATGTGTGAGAGTTCAGGCTGGTGGCACTGAGTCTCTGGGGGGGTGTTCCTTGAAGATTACATTCACCTCTGTTCTGAGTGAGCCATTCCACAAGCCTATCTATCACCACAGATGGAACCACCATTCCTTCCCCAGCCTTAGAAGCTACTGAAGATGGGTTCTTCCCTCACGGTCTGGTTTGGACCTCACCTCCCATTTTCCCTGCCTTAGTTAGCATATGCAAAGGTGGAGCTTCACTGAAGCCCGTTAAGGAAAAGCTAGTTCTTCCGGGTCAAAAAAAAAAAAAAATCTAAATTCTACCTCTAGCTCTGACATTCTAAACTACCCAAAACATTACACTCTGTTGCCTCCTCCCTTTAAGAGTTAATCCAGTCAGACCTGTCAATCACCTGGCCAGGAGTCCCTCCCCGAGGAAAGCTGGTGATACATCAAGGAGTTGGAAGAGATAATTGTGCCTTAAATAAGACTTACTGTTAACTCCCTCCCTCTGTACGGACGCTTGCAGAGCCTGCACGGAACTGGTCCTTAGCCCTCTTTCTCCTTATGTGCACAAAGCTCTCCCCGGCACTCTGGGCTCTCTCACTCTCTGAAGACTTCCTCTCCCCTTTCTCCGTGTAGCTGCTCACCTACTTCTGTTTCAAGAGGCTCGGGCTATCTCTCTGTTCTCGTCTTCATCCTTCCCCTTCTGGCAGCTGCCGAGATTCATACTTGGCTGCTCTGTTGCTTTCTCTCAAACGCTGGGGAAACTGCCCTTTGGCTTCCTTCTGAGTCTGTTTTCAAATTCGTTTATTGAAACGAGGCACAGTCTCTAATTGGCCTGAAACTTCACCACATAGGCAAAGTGTTGTGGAATAATCACCAGAGGAGACTGCTTAGACATGGGGCTAAGCCAATAGAAAGTCTTTATTAGCAGGGTGGAGGTGGTGCACGCCTTTAATCCATTCCTACAGCTGAGCCTAGCCAGATTGTTCTTCTCTCTGCTTTTACAAAACCCCATGTAAAGTAAATGATGCCTACTCAGTCTACAGAAGAGCTTGGCATGGTCCGGAAGAGTAGTTCAGCCCCTTAGGACCGAAGGTAAACTTTGGACCCAGGGCCTCCTGCCTTCAGCTCCTTTATCCTCCCTGGCTCTGAGCTTCTCCCTCCTGGCTACTCAAAGGTCCCTGAACGGACAGAATACATTCCATAGCTCTGCTGCTCTATGGCTTGTGGTAAACACATGTGGATCTGGGCTTCTTGGTAAGGAAATGAAGTCCTTGTCAGCCTGTTTAGAAACTGCCCCTCCTGGCCAAGGTTCCCCCATAGTTAAGGCCAACTGGGGACACACAGCTCCCAGAATCATGCAGTGACAGGCACCTCCCTAGCTACCCAGCCCCTCCCGAGCCCAATATACTTGCCCAGCGCTCTGCATACCTGGGAGTCTCTTCCACATTGCTGCCCGCATGCTAAGAGAGACATTAGGGACCTTGGGTAGCAGAAGACGGGGTCTGAGCCCCATTCTGATGATCAAGAGGAGTTACTCAGCCTATCTAAACCTACGTTTCCTTGGGCATAAAGTGAAGAGAGGTGTGGTGGGGCTTCAGACAGCTGTGAATGTGAGACCTCAGACACAGTGGTCACACAGAAGGAGCCAAAAGAAGCAGTTCACCCCGTGAGTGTTTGCCACTGCCACCCCAGTACTTGAAAGCCTAATACACACCCAAACTCTGGGCACAGCTGAATACTTCCTCTCATGCCTGGGTTCCTGGGGTCCTATCAGCCTCTGGGAACAGAATGTGTACCGTGCAGAAGGGAGGATGTTTATCACAAGCCAGGGTCCTGAGCTCTGTGGAGGTAGACACGGGGTCCAGCAGACCTTAGAGAGGGTACCCAGGCCGACAGGCTCCTAGAGACTCCCGAGCCATTGTGAGCCCCACAATATTTTGTAGGTTCTCCAATGAGACTATAGCCTATTTCAAACTCAGGAGTGGGGAATGCCTACTGTGGGGCTCACACCTGGAATCCCTGCACTTGGAAGGTTGGGGGTGGAAGGATTGTGAATTCCAGGCCTACCTAGGCTACAAAAAAGAAAATAAAGTTGGCCAGGGTGGGAGTGGGGCGATTTTTAAGGTGGAAGAAAATGTGTCCCCCATATTAGAAAATCCTTAGAGGTGTGATAGGTAATGTTGATTGTTAACCTGACAGGATATAGAGTCATTCAAGAGAGTAGCCTCCTGGATAACTAAAGTGAGAAGACGTCATAAATGTGACCACCCCCACCCGGTGTCCCAGAATAACAAAGGAAGTGTCTGTCATCTTAGTACCAGCAGCTGCCACCATGCAACCCGCCCGGGTCCCTGTCTCCCTGCTCGCTCTAGGCACAATGCAACCAGCCACCCCGTCTGCCACCACGCTGTCCCTGTCCCCATCAAACCGATCCAGAATAACCCTTGTTTAAGTTGGCCTTGTCAAGAATTTTGTCGCAGTGACGGACAAGGAGCTAATACTCCGTTTTGTTGAGGTGGGGTCTCACGTAGCCCAGGCTAACCTCAGACCTGCTGTGTAGCCGAGGATGACCTTGAACTCCTGCCCCTTCTACTACTTTCACCTTCTGGGTGCTGGGATTACAGGTGCATACCATCACGCCCAGTGTGTGCTGCCCTGGGGACCAAATCCACAGCCTTGTATAGGCCAGGCAAACACTCTACCAGTTGGGTTGTATGCTCCAGGTAGCATTTAGCTCTAAGCCCATCTGGGTCCAAACTTTGTATCTTTGCTATACCCCACTGGGTAGTCACAAAATTACTTTTATTGATGGAGTCCTCTCAGCCTGGGGTCAAGACAATCACCCCATTTTACGTTGAGGAAACCAAGGCCGGAAGAGAAGGGAGTTCTGTGCCCACAGTATCTTGTCTAGCCAGTGAGGGAGTCCAGAACCAGTCCCCAGTACTCTTGAACAGCCCTGGCTATGCCCAGAGCATTTCTTGTCTCTTGCCGTCCTGCCTTCTGCCCTCACTGTGACCTTCACTGTGTACCCCACACAAACAGCAGCCTGCCTTTCCACCCACCCCTGTCCTTGCCCGGGCTCCCAGTCCCACAGAGGGATCCGCACATCATTCCCACCCTGCCTCACAGCCAAGCAGGAGCTGCTACTGCAGCCCAAGGGGGTGTGGAGATGAGGAGGTGACTTGCCAAACCCAGAGTGTAGGGTTTGCTCGAGGGGGCGAGTCCCCAGACAAACGCCCCTCTGTATCTGGAGGCCTATTGTGAATGGCAGCTCTCCAGCGCTCACCGCGAACAGCTTCAGAGGCCCGGGATAGGTCTCTCTCCTGTCCTCTCTACTGTCCAGCCCTGCCAGGTCCTGGCTTGGGCAGGAAACGGGGCTATGCTCTTTCTGTAATGGAGGATGTGGGAGGCAAGCCAGCTTGGGGAGGGTGAGAGGCCGTGTCCTGAACCTCTCGGGAAGAACAAAGTCTTAAGGTAGAAGGCAGCCTGGAGGAAGAAGGTCCCTGGTCCAGGCTGGCCTCTCAGCAGGAGAGAAAACCGCGCCCTAGACAGAACAAGTGAGTTTGGCTAGTCCTACAGCAAGAGAGCAACAAAGGTAAGGTTTGAAGGGAGGACTCCTTCCTCCAGGCCAGCATTCCAACTGTCGGGTTCTCCACCGTGGCCCACGAACAGGCATAGCCATGGGGCCACAGATCAGGACAAGTGGGCTCTGAGACAGAGTGGCCTGCCTACATAGCAGAGCGCAGGGTTTCTGGCACATCCTCCCCCACAAGATGCTCCAGAGAGTTTTTATTTCTCAACGTGAGCCATCCACAGCAAGCCTGGCGCATCCTCAGGAAGGCAGGAGAGGCAGGGACCCAAATCCAGATCACGTCCTGCACAATGCACAGGTCTGTAACCTCAGCTCTGGGGAAGCTGAAGTCAGGGGTTGAGTTTAGAGCCAGCCCCTTACATAGTAAAACAGGATGGACTCAAACTTGTAGCAATCCTGCTTCAGCCCTAGAGTGGCTGGTATTAGAGTGTTCCTGTGGTTAAGAGCCCTGGGTGCTCTTTCAGAGGACCTGGCTTGGTTAAAGCATCCACGTGGTGGCTCACAACCATCCACAACTCCAGTTCCAGGGGATCTGAGTCCGTCTTCTGACCCCTGGGAGCACTGGGTAGCGTATGGTGCATCGATGTACAGTCAAAACTCTCTCCCACACAAAATAAATAGATCTAAAACCAAAGGGGGGCTGGAGAGATGGCTCAGTCAGTAAAGTGCTTGCCACCCAAGCACGAGGACCTGAGTTTGACCCCCCCCCAGCACCCATATAAAAAGCTGGAGGCATGATAGTGCGTGATGATATAATCCTGGAACTGGAGAGGCAGGGACAGGAGGATCCCTGGGGCTCCCTGGTCAGTCAGTCTCGCCTATTTGGTGAACTTGAGGCCAGTAAGCAACCCTGTCTCCTAAAACAGGTAGATGCCACTTGAGGAATGGCACCCAGGTTAGCCTCTGTCCTCCATATGCATACCAATACAGGTGTGCCTGTGGGGGAGACATTATTATTATGTGTACATATGATACGTGTGTGTGCACATGTGGGTGCATGTTTGCCCATGTGTGCATATGAGAGAAAAAGTAGCAGAGAGAAACAGACAGAAACAGAGAGATAGAATGTCTTTGGGGAGTCGGTTTTCTCTTCCCACTGTGGGTCCCGGGGATTGAACTTGGGTCGTCAGGCTTCCACTCGAAGCACTTTTCTCTGCTGAAACATCCCGCCTGCATCTTGCTTTCGGTAAGTGACTAGGAGTAGCTGAGCCCTCTGTGCTCTGTGGGAACAGTACAATCACAGCAGCCCGGGAGCGTGCAGGCTGGGGCGGCACTTGTGGGTCGCCAGCTGGTTATTTTATGCTACGCTGGTTCTCTGCTGTTGCTCTACCCTGCTCTGCACTCGTCAGAAAGGCACAGCCAGGAGCTTCCCCTCTGTGTGCGCTCTCGGGCTCTCCTGGTCCTCAGTTTCCCTGTTTGTAAAGGAGAAGGCAGTGGGCTCCACAGTGTTCAGACTAGCAGCTGCCTCCTAGAGTTCTCACAGCCCTTGGCGGATGAGGAAGGAGGCCTTGTGGGACGTTTCCGTGGAAGGGAATTTCTCTCCTTTGGCCTTTAGGGGGAGCTTGGTTTCCAGTGTAGCACATCCCGCCAAGCTCCAGCAGAAGTCAGCTTTCAGTCCAGACGGGGAGATGTTCTAGTTTCATTGTTTTCCTGGACGGCAGCACCTCCTCTCCCTTCTCCCTCAAGCAGACATCTCACCCCAGGTGCCTGACCTTGTCCCCTCATTCTCCTGCCTCCCAGAATGAAGGGATTACAGTTGAACCGGGACAGCCAGGTCTGCCGTGCCGGTGGTCCGACCCGGGGCTTTGGACATGCCAGGGACGCACTCTACCAACTGAGCAACACCCCAGCCCCCCAAGCTGTCCTCCAACTCCTGATTCTTCCGAGTGCTGGGGTTCCTGGGTGTGTGCCACCACACCCCACACCCGCTGCGCTTCCCATTTAGTCTAATCTCCTCAAACTGATGGGAGAGCTCTGTATTAACAGGCCCCAGAAGCAGCAGATGCAAAGCATTGGGTGAAGAGGCCCAGGTAGTAATGACAGAATCCAGGCACGGGTCTGAGACTGAAAAACAAAAATGCCGTTCTAAGTTGAGCATGAGGGTACATGCCTTTAATCCCAGCACCTGGGAGGAAAAGGCAGGTGGGTCTCTGTAAGTTCAAGGCCAGTCTGGTCTATGTAACAAGGCCACGGATTCTGCAAGTCTCTGCTTCAAAAAAGAAAAGAAAAGAAGCCATTATAAACATTGCAGGGTGCCTCTAGCGTACATCAAGGATTGTTGAAGTGGTAGATATTTAGTCCAGAGAAGAAAACTGTGAGAAACCATAGAACTACTGTGTTTCGGGGCAAAAAATCCTTGGAATCTCAGGTTCTGCGGGCTAATTACCAACCTATGGCTAACTGTTATCGCCACCTACTGGACAGGGGTAGAATTGCCACTTATCCACGGACCTAGTAGGTCCACCTTTCACACAAAGCGGAGCTCTTAAACCTGACAGGGTTGTTCCATGGAAAAGGCAGCAGAAGGGAACGATGCCAGTTGTAAACGACGAGGTGCGGACACGAGGACGATTGTCTGTAACGAGTCAGCCCCGGTGTTTTGGAAAGTTGGGGCTTTCTTTAATTTGTTTTGTTTTTCAAGACAGGGTTTCTCTGTTGTAACTCTGGCTGTCCTGAAACTCACTCTGTGGACCAGGCTGGCCCTGAACTCACAGAGGTCTGCCTGCCTTTGCCTCCCAAGTGCTGGGATTTAAGGCGTGCGCCGCCGCCACCACCACCCAACTTAATTTAATTTTAATGAATTATTTATTCTGATGGTGCATGTGTAAAGGTCAGAGAGCAACTTGTAGAAGTCACCTCTCCCCATATATGGATCCCGGGGATTGAACTCAGACAGTCATGTTTGGCAACAAGTGCCTTTACCTGCTGAGCCATCTCGTCAGCCCCTACTTAATGTTTTAATTTAGAAAAATTGTTTTGAGACAGGGGTCCTCATGTAGCCCAGGCTGATACTGATATCCGATGTGTAGCCCGTGGTGACCTTTAACTTCTGATCCTCCCGCTCCCATCGTCCAGGTGCGCGCACAGTTCACGTAGTGTCAGGGACTGAACCTGAGGCTGCTTCATACATGTTAGGCAAGAACATTACCTACCGACCTATGTCCCAACCTCAGGGAAGAGGAACCGCTTTCGCGGGTTACTGTAACTCTGGGCTGCAGTTGGTTATCTGTGCGTCTGCTGGGGATTTGTTTTTCTTGTCTTATCCGGTGGGGAGCGTGGACTCATGGGAGAGGGAGAGAGGGAAGATGTTGCATTGAGGTGTTGGGGGGCAGCATTTCTCTTCCTGGTAACAGCTCTTCCACCCGACCCCAGGGATAGTCAGAGAGGGATGAGTCAATAAGTCAACAGTCATGACACAGGACCCTTTGTTAACAGCCGGAGGGAACAGCCGTCCCTGTGGAGCCTGCCAGAGTGATTAAAGCTAGGCTGAAGGTAGAGGTTCAGAGTGTGGCCAGAGGCGGGGCACAGTAGGAGCTACGGTTGGTTCCCAGCCCAGGGCAAGCACTCTGGCTCTGTGGGCAGAACCCTCCTTAGCCCTCCTGGGTTTCTGTCAAAGCCCAACACTGATACAGGCTTTCTCTTTTGTGTGCGTTCTCCGGGAAGCATGGAGATGGGCTGTGCAGTCCCAGATCCCGGCCTACAGCCTAGTGTAGGCTTTTCTTGACAGCTACATCAGGTGGGGCTTCCATAAGCTCTGGGCCTGAGGGCTTCAGGGGCCTCATCTATACGATGGGCATGTGGCTGCACCCTCCTTTCCAGAATGAAGACGGATGGAATGGGAACTTGCCTGGGAAGCATCAGAGCCATGCTCGTTACTGTGCTGGTGAAATTACCTGGGTCTGTGAAAACCTGCTTGCCCTCCCTAGAGTATTCCTGACTTCCACAGCCACAAGAACGCACAGTACTCAGTCCCCCATCCTGGGCCTGACTTGGTTAACAGCAGCCACTGGGGCCCCCACACATGAAAACATCCGCATCCCTGGCCTTCGATGGTCACCGCCCTCCTCCCACCTTCTCCGCTCTGGCAGGAACAGAGATGTCATTGAGAGCCCTCGCTGCCGGCATGGGGCAAGAGCGACTCTCGGATTGCTCACTGCTCTTGTTGGAGGAGGAGTGACTGGCCCGCCGGCACCTGGACCCAGCACCCGGGAGGTGAAGCCAGACAGACGGACCTAAGGAGGAGCCTGCGTCCTGTGTCCTGGGGAGGTTGCTCACTGGTCAGTGTGTGTGCATATGTGCATATGTGTTGAGATGTGAGTGTATCTATGTGTATGTGTGTGTATGTTTGAGTAAATTTGTGATTGGACTGAGTGGGTATGAGGGCGTGTGTATGTATGTGCATATATGTGTATCTGTATACATGTGTATGCATGCGTATATGTGTATACATGTGTGTGTATGTGTGAGTATGTATATGCATGCGTGTGTATGCGTGGGTGTGTACATGTGCTTCTGTATTATTGCAGCGACTGGTCAAGGCCCCTACCAGGTGCATCTCAGGGCAGGTGGGAAGGTGGGAAGAATGCAGGCTTTGCAGTTCGCAGTGTCAGGTTCACAGGCTGCTCTACAGCTTTCGGGCTAAATGAGCACAAGGTAAACTTCACAGCCCTGAGCCTCCGGGTCCTGATCGGAAGCCATGGAAAAGGAAACCCTGTTTTCTGTGGCAGCCTGCTTTGGACGCAGTGGGGCTAGAAACAGAAGGATTAAGCAAATGCCTCTGCGCACCCTCTGCTTGCTCTGCTGGACAAGCAGGCTTTCCTCAAGACCAGCAGGAGACTCCCATCCAAAATTCTCATCTTTTTGTTTGTTTGTTTGTTTGTTTTTTTGTTTTTTTTGAGACAGGGTATCTCTGTTGTACCTCTGGCTGCTCCGGAACTCACTCTGTAGACCAGGCTGGCCTCGAACTCACAGTGATCCTCCTGCCTCTGCCTCTGGAGTGCTGGGATTAAAGGCATGCAGCACCACCACCCGGCTTTTGGCCATTTTTTAGAAAGATTAACTGATTAATGTATTTCTATGTATATGAGTACTCTCCCTTCACGCACACCAGAAGAGGGGATCAGATCCCATTACAGATGGTTGTGAGCCACCATGTGGGTGCTGGGAATTGAACTCAGGACCTCTGGCTGAGCAGCCAGTGCTCTTAACCACTGAGCCATCTCTCCAGCACCCCCCCTTTTATTAATGGTCATTTTTTATATAATATTTCACTTAGCCTGGGCTAGCTTCAACCCCCTTTGTAGCTAAAGACGACCTGATCCTCCTGCCCGAATCTCTCGGGGCATCACCACTATGCCCAGGTCATAACTCTGAATAGCACTTTCTAGACTTGAGCTGTCACTCAGTTTGCAGCATGAAGCCCCAGGTTCAATCCTCAGGACCGCATAAACCAGGTGTGGTGGCACACGCCTGTAATTCCAGCACAGGAGAGGCGGCAGCAGGAGGGTCAGTTCATGTTCGTCCTTAGCGACATGGTGAGTTCGAGGTCAACCTGGAATACATGAGCTGCTGTCTCAGAGAACAAAAAGCATTATCCACACTTTGCCCCTCACCCTTTGAGGTTCAAAGGACGAGGCCCTTCATTTTACAGACAAGCGAAAGCTGGAAGGAATTCTGTTCCTTGCTACAGTCCTTCCACTGGCAAAGGGGAGACACCTGGGGAGGTGGGCAGACCTGACAGAGAAGCAGACAGGGCTATCAGGGAGCCAGCAGAGCCAACCACAGACACTAGCTGTGCTTTCTGGCCGACAGTGGCTGTGGGAAGGAAGAGAACAGGCTTCATAATTGTCTGGATAGGAGTCTCTGGGGCAGGGTGGGCTGGCTTGAGGCTGTGTTCTTTCTGCTGGAGAACCTGTGGCCTGCCTAGCCTGTCTAAGGGAATCAGGAGACCTGAAGCCCAGACAGAAGATGAATAAGGAAAGGGGACGTCAGGCAGAGCCCTGGAGGTTTCCCCGAGGGGGTGCTGAGCCCTGGAGGCCCTGAGGCTCATGACCCTGGACTCACAGTGAGGCAGAGACAGTGAAGGCAGAGCCGGTCCAACAGAGAAACACGGCCAGGCCACCAAGAGCCTTTGATGGCTGTAGCTGGCAGACCCTCCAGCTGAGTATGGACAGCCTGCCTCCTGACCCAGACAGGTACCGGCCCATTTCCATTAGAGCTGGGAGAGTGGAAGCAGGGATTCCTGGGAAGGCATACTGTAGAGGGAGGGGACTGAAGCCTGGGGCAGCCAGCACAGAGACATGGGAGAAGATGGCGGCTCCCTTCTCTCAGCAATCCAGCAGAGCTGGTAAGAATAGCTGAGAGATGTGTATGCAGTGGTGGGGGTAGAACCCAGGCCTCACGTATGCGGGAAAACGTGCTCCACCTCTGAGCTAGATACCGGGCTCACTAGTGATGTGAATCTGATTTGTTTTCCCTTCCTTTCTTGACCCCTGCAGTTCAAAGCAATCATTTGTAGCATCAGCCTGCTTCCAGGGGCCATTCTTTGAGGGTCCTGGTATTTCCTTCTGGGGTGAGACATCATATTAATTATGCACCTCCCAAATCACCCTGACCTTACTGGGTTGAGTCTGGATTTCTAGTGATGATGAGGGAGGAGTTTAATGATTCAGGCAGCTTTAAAAAACCAAGTCTGGAGAGATAGCTCAGTGGTTAAGAGCACTGGCTGCTTTTCCAGAGGAGCCGGGTTCTGTTCCCAGCACCCACACGGTGGCTCTGGTTCCAGGAAGTTTAATGCTTTCTTCTGACTGCAACCTCTACCCAGCCTGCAAATGGCGTACATACATACATACATGCAGGCAAAAGAACTCATATCCATAAGATAAAAGAAGCCTAAATAAATAAGAATATTTTTAAAAGAAAAACTAAATTCCAAGTTCTTTGCTGAGCACGGTGGTGCACACCTGTGATCCCAGCATGTGGGAAGTGGAGCTGAAGGTCATTCTCGGCTACATACGGAGTTAGGAGCCTGCCTGGGCTACATGAGACCCTGTTGGAAGGAAGGGAGGGAGGGAAAGAGGGAAGTAGGGAGGGAGTTCTTTACAATTCTGGGGTACCGTTTTCACACACAGAGTTTCTAGGAATGGGCCTCATTGTACTTGCTGCCAAAAGAAACTACATGCTTGAGAATTCTAGAATCATTCAGGCGTCAAACAGACATGGTGAGACTAACCCTGGTTGTAAGCAAGATTTCTCCTTTTCCTCAGCAGGATCGAGATGACCACAGCCACCGGTCTGGGGGACGCTGTCTTCTCACTGAACATGACCAGGGGAGAAGACTTCCTATATAAGAGTAAGGTGAACTCTGGGAAGGTCGCCAGGGCCAGTTTCAGGGTCAGCTTCCTGGTCCCACCATTTGCTGACCGAGTGGCTCTAAGTGCATCTTTGCCCAGGGCCTCTGTAAGATGGGGAATATCTATGAAGACCCCACAGGAGGTTGTTACGTGGACCCGAATGAGCCATGGAAAGGTCTCGGTTCCCACAGGAGCGCACACTAAGTCCTCAGCAAACATTCTGACTGCAGGCTGCTGCTCCTTTTCCCATCTCCGACAAATCCCGGCATCTAGGGAGTGATGGGAGTGTCCATCTCTTTCAAGATATTGAAATAGGTCTCCTTGAAAAGTAATTACTTGCCGGGTGTGGTGGCACACACCTTTGATCCCAGCACTGGGAGGCAGAAGCAGGCAGATGGACCTCTGTGAGTTCAAAGGCCAGCCTGGGCTACGGAGTGAGACACTGCCTTGAAGAGCATTAAAGACTCTCACTCACATACTAGTTTTTAAAAGGCAAAAACCCTGCCTATCATTTAAGGGGCAAATGAATGAAGGTGGGAATGTGTTAGTCCTATAAAATGTTTACGAAGGACCAAGGGTTCCCTGGGGTAAGAAAAGCTGATAACAGCTCTTGAGAAAACCAGTCCATTGCGTCCAGTATGCAGCTCAGTTGGTAGAAGGCTTGCCTAGCAGACTCGAAGCCCTGGGTTTGATTCCTGGCACTGGGTAAACAGGGTGTGGTGATGCACACACATGATCCCAGCACTGGGGACGTGGAAGCAGGAAGATCGTGGTCCAGGGTTATCCTCAAGCTACCCGATGATAAGTCTGAGGCCAACTTGGGCTACCTGAAACCCCGCACATCTGTTCCTTCTTCCGTTGCTGTAATGAACGCCATGATTAAAAGCAACATGGAGAGCAAAGGGTCTGTTTTAGCTTACAGCGTACAGTCCATTGCCGGCGGAATCCAAGGCAGGAACTGAAGCATAGACCACGGAGGAGCGCTGCTTCCTGTCTGGTTCCCATGGCTTTCTCAGCCTCTCTCTGATACGACCCATGACCTCCCACGTCAATCATTAATCAAGAAAATGCCCTGCAGACTCAGGCCCACAGGCCAGTCTGATGGAGGTGATTCCTCGGCTGAGGTTCACTTCTCCAGAGAATTCCTGTTAGTGTCAGGCTGTCAAACACTAACCAGCGCACCCCATAAAACATGAAAGGAAAATTCATTAATTGTATAAGGAGTGTAGGTCCCTTTCAGGCTTTTCAGTTGGTGACTTGTTCGCTCTGTATATGACTTAGGTGGCCCCAGTAGCAGGAACAATTTCTACGGGGGTGGGGGTGGGGCGGCAACTTCTGGCATTGGGACCTGCAGGTGGCTAGATTGAAGGCAGGATGCGTCCCTTCCTCAGAGATTTCAGCACAGGATCGCCACTCCCATATACCCCATCTTGTCTGTCACCAGCTCCCCTTGCCTACACATACCCTTTGTCCTGAATGCTGGGACAGGCATCCTTTTGGAAGCGGTCCTGGAGGGAGCCACAGGAGGGGAATGACTGGAAGCCAGATGGGAATGAGTCTGTGTTTGTTTGTTCTGGACAAGGTCTCCAGAGGTAGCCCGGACTGGGCTGGAACTTGTAATCCTCCTGATGTAGACCCCAGAGTAGCTGGGGATGAAGGGCTTTTCCATCTATTCTTTATATTTGGCAAGTCTTTGTAAAGGCATTGAAAAGTGCACAGATCATAAGCGTGCCACTGGGTAACTGCTATAAAGTGAAGTCACTTGTATCACCAGCACCCATAGCCGGAAACAGAGACGACTCCAGGAAGGAGACCACCAATATACTGATTAGATATTTAGAATTTTTATGAATGTAAAGCAAGCCGTATGTGTTCTTTTGTATCTGGCTTCTTTTTTTCTGATCATTTAATATGCATGAGTAACTTGCATGTTAAGTACACTGTGTGTGTAGTACCTGTGGAGGCCAGAAGAGGGCAACAGATACCCACAGATACCCAGATCTGCTGCGATCCCGATGGTGTGGATGCTGGGAAAGGAACCTGGGTCCCCTGCAAGAGTAGTGCCTGCTTTTACCCAATAAGCCATCTCTCTGATCCAGACAGCCATCTGTCTTCTTTAGCAGAACCTTGTGTTCCCATGCATGTATAGTCTTCAAAAACCATCCCAGAATGCATTCCTTACTATTTTATGGACTAGTCTCCATACCTTATTAAACCAATTAGCAGTCAATAATGTTATAAACAAATATTTCATTCAAACAGCCTTTCAGCATTAGGGATTGATTATTCCCTAGATATGAAATTCCCTCTAAAGTGATGGACTGGCTTAAAGCATGAGCGTATTTACGGTTCTCGAGGCTTTCAAAACTCTGACAAGGCCTGTCCCGGTGGCTCCCCCTCTGTGGGCCTGAGCTCTGTGCCAGGCAGAGAGGGCGTGTGAGCTGCCCAGTCTTGATGGCTGGCGGGCAGAAAAGGACAGAGAGTGGAAAGATGACAAGATGACCTTCCAAGGCCCCTCGTGGCCCACTTGCTCCCCTCAGCCCCTCCCCCACTCGGTTTCTGCCACCTCTCAGTAACGGCATCGAACCCTAAATCCAATGGCTTCACCTACTAATTAGACTGGGTCCTCACATTCCAGTCAGTGATCAGTAATTCAGTCCACCATCTGGGGACCAAACCATTAATATGTGAGATTTAGGGGCACAGTTTACATCCAAACCATGTGTGACAAGTGCCCACTAGGGACCCTCCAGACTGCATGTCAGCTTGTGTCGTCACCAGCTCCGCTCTCTTATTTTGTATTTTAATTCATTTACTTTTTTATTGTGTGTATATGCGATATATATGTATGTACTTGCTCATATGTGTTCATGCTTGAGTGCACCACAACATACATGTGGAGGTCAGAGAACACCCTCAGTGTCAGGGCTGCCCTGCTACCTTGCTTGCAATAGCGTCTCTTTGCTGTTCCGAGGCCCCCATCATCTGCCGCCATACACCAGGCTAGGGCGTGGCGAGGTTCTGGGGATCCTCCTGTCTCTGCCCCGCCCCCCGCCCTGCCCCATGCCCATCAGAGCCCTGGGATCACCATGCAGACTCAGTTGGTTTCTGGGGACTCGTATTTGTCAAGTGCTTCTAACCCACTTCCGGTTCCCTCTTCTCTGCAGCTTCTGGAGCCATTGTGGCCGCCATCGTGGTGGTCGTCATCATCATTGTCACCTTGGTTCTGATCCTGCTGAAGATGTACAACAGGTACAGGATGCCCAGAACTGCTGGCTGCGCCCAAGCCCCGTCCTCGCCATTCTGGGTGCAGAGTGTTAGCTCGCCTGTCCAGGGTGGCTCTGCCCTCTTGCCCTCTTTGTTAAGAGTTGAGGTTACAACCCGATCCACCTGGATACAAAGAAAATACTCCCATCATAACGTGTAATGATAACTACAGTAGTTCACTGGCGAGTAGGCTCAGCAGAGAAGAGAAGGAGGCATTTTTTTGGTGCAAACCCTGCCAGACCTCAGCAGAGGGAACCACCATCATGGCCAATGCCATACTGACAGTGGAACCCTGAGCATCTGAGCTCAGGTGTTTTGTATTGATTCAGAACTCCTCAGGTGCTCTACTGATAGCACGTGCAGTCAAAAATCCCCCACATTAATCCAACACCTGCCGACAATACAAAATGGGAAGCCCTAAGCAGCCCCTCCCCCAACAGTGCAGAAAACAATTATTTTAAGCACAACTAAAAACAAACTTCTACAGCAGGTAGCAGGGGCTGGAGATGTGGTTCCGTAGGTAGAGTGCCTGGCATCCAGGCATCCATGAAGCCCTGGGTTTGATTCCCCAGCATAAATCAAGTATGGTGGTACTCAGGAGGATCAGAGAGTCATCCTGAGCTACATGATGGATTTGAGGCAAGCCTGGGATACATAAGACCCTGTCTCAAAAACAACAAAAATAGTAGCATCAAGTGTTATTTATAAAGTCTTCAGGGCGTGACCACGTGAGCCTACAGGGAACAAGGAGGTGGCACTGAATTCCAGCGTCTCCTGTCCTTCTGCCTATCGTTGCTGAAGCTCTGGTTGACACACGGGTGGATACCTCATTCACCCCACAGTGCTTACACTGATGCTGAGCTGCGGATGAGAAACTTGGAGCAAGTGATTTAATCTCTTGTGTCTCATGTCTGTGATCTTGGAATGGAAGGGTCTCCAAGTGTGACAGATGCATCATGGGTAGTGAAGAATGGCCTTGATCGCCTTTACATCACAGATCAGTTTTTTTGTTTGTTTGTTTTTATTTTTTCGAGACAGGGTTTCTGGTTGTAACTCTGGCTGTCCTGGAACTCACTCTGTAGACCAGGCTGGCCTCGAACTCACAGAAATCTGCCTGCCTCTGCCTCTCAAGTGCTGGGATTAAAGGCGTGCAGCACCACCGCCCAGCTCATGACTTTTAATAAATGGAGGTGTGTGCTATGAGGCTTGGCACCAAGCTGACAACCTGAGTTTGATTCCCAAGACCCACATGAGAAAAGAGAGAACTGACTTCCCAAAAAGTGCTGTGTGACTTCCACAAGAGTACTGTGGCAGGCGCACACACTCACACACACATACAATTGCATGCATGCATGCACGCACATGCACACACACAAAAATTGTATGTATATAATTATATATGTATATAATATATACATAACTTATTATATATATATATATATTATATATTTAAAACCAAGTCTGGAGAGATGGCTCGTCAATAAAGTGCTTACAATACAAGCATAAGATCCTGAGTCTGGGTTCCCAGCACCCACAGAACAGTCAGGCATGGTGGTTCCCCTTTCCCCTAGTCCCTGAGTTCAGGCTGGCCTCGAACTCACAAAGACCCACCTGCTTCTGCCTCTCCAGTGCTGGGTTTAAAGGTGTATGACACCACAGCCAGCTGGACTTCGAAAATTATTTTAAGGAATTAGGACCTATCAATGGATAAAATATCATGTAGACATCAGAACTCATTATTAGTAGCTATTGAATTTTGTGGTATATAAAATGAAGATAGGGAACACACTTTGCTAGTGTGTTAGAGACAGGGTCTTTCTATGTAGTCCAGACTGGCCTCTCTCTTGATGTTCCTGCCTCGGCCTCGAAAGTCGGGTTGTAGGCATCTTTAGTCTGTTCTCTTCTTGATTACGTAAGACAGCCTTATATTCCTAGCAAAATTCTCAGCGTGTATAATCACGCTGCAACCCGTGAATGGCTTCACTCAATCTTGAATGCACTGACTCCGTTCACTGTCGGGGACAGATTAAGGCTGAGCAGTTTGATTCAAACAAAACATTCCAAAGTGAGGCAGGCTGGTGCCTAAGGTCCTTCCCAACTGTAACAATGGTAATGGAACAATGTGACTTCATGATGAGCCGTTGTCATAGAGCCCATTCTTCATGGTCTTGTTACAGGAGAATGAGGACCAGGCGGGAGCTGGAGCCCAAAAACCCGAAGCCACCTGTCCCTCCTGCCCTGGACCCAAACAGCAACAGCAGCCAGGAGCCTGCGACTGTGACCTTTAACCCTGCTGACATCCACGTGGAGACTCGGTGACCCTGCCCCGGCACCATCCCTGCCTCTGCAAAGAGCTTTTATGACCTGGAAGCACACTCTTCTGGCAGCTTCACTGAGTTCTTTCTGGTTGGGTAAACAGAGGCACCTTTCATGCAGCCGCTGCAGCTTGAAGCCATCCTTAACTACGTTCTGCTCTGGCCACCCCAGCTGTGTCCTTACCCCTGCTGCCACCCTACCAAAGAGCTGTGGACATTGTTTTGCCTCCTGATGAGAAGCACCATGCTGGGGATACTGGTATGAGTCTGGTTCTGGCCCCACAAATGCTATAGCTAGACAGACAGACATCTGAGTCTTCCAATCAGGGGTCAGGGGATGCTAATGAGAGTGTCACCCAGGGTCTGCCACTGGGAGCATCTCAGCTTGAGTGTCAGATCCACGACTTTGCAGAACAGATTCTCAATGTCATAATCAGGTGCAGGGAAACTAACTTGGACTAACTAACCCCAAAACCAACTTGGTAATGTCTAACCTGTTCCAGCAACGTTAGCCAGCTCGCGATGGCCAGTCAGAATGTTCTCCCCTTTAATGAAAGGTACAAGAGGGTGGACTTGGTGGCACGTGCCTGTTGTCCCAGCACTCAGTAGAGGCAGGACCGTTGTAATTACAAGGCCAGCTTTGGCTACATAGAGATATTTTCTTCTAATTTTTTTTTAAATAAAAAAAAATACAGAACAAGGACTATTGACCAAAAAATTCTACTTCATTAGTAGTCAGGAGAAGGAACAGTTGCCCCAAGATGCAGAGGCTAGCTCTAGGATGGGACACGTTGCCCAGGGTCCTGGGCTGTGTGGTAGGACAGCCTGTGGTCAGGACCCCTCCTGCTGTCATGGTGGACAACAACCGCTCATTCTCTGGCTCGCTTTTACCTGGATGCTAAGCTGCCTTAACAATCCCTTCGCCTCTGAGACAAGTATCTTGTGAGCCATTAGATTCTGTATTTCCTGTGTCCTTCCTAGTCACCCTGCAGAGACAGAGTCAAAGCGTGACAAAGACAACCAGTGTTCTGTGACAGCTTATCTCTGAGCCCTAGATCAGAAGACAAGGGACAGACATTCTAGAATCAGGATTTACATCCAAGCTCTCTTCCTGATTGACCTTGAAAAAGTGATTGAGGGGCTTCTGAGGTGGCTCGGTGGGTAAAGTACATGTGGCCAAGCCTGCCAACCTAAGTGCGATTCTTAGGACCCAAACTGGAGAAGAGAGAGCAGACAGATTCCTGCAAGTTATTCTCTGTCTCTACATGTGTGTCTCGGACCTCAAAAACACAATAAGCGAATAAGTTAAATGTAATTGAAAATTTTTAAACGAAAAGGTTACTTGGAGGCCTAGGGAGACCGCTCAGTGCCCGAGAGTGTGTGCTGTAGAAGCATAAGGACCTGGGTTCAAAGCTCAGAACCTACCTAAAAAGCCATGTGTGGTGAGAAGCACCTGTAACCCCGGCTCTATGAAGAGGCAGAGACAGAAGATTCACTTTGGCTTGCTGACTGACAGCCTAGCTTCAGGATCTGTGAGAAAGTCTGTCTGAAAGGAGTAAGACAGAGAACAACAGAGCAGGCCACCAGATGTTGTCCTCTGGCCTCTGACATATGCCATACACATGCAGCACACACACATGCAAAACACACACACATGCAACACACACACATGCAGCACACACACATGCAAAACACACACACATGCAAAACACACACATTTTTTTTTTTTTTTTTTGGAGATAGGGTCTTACTATGTATCTCTAACTGGCCTGGAACTCATTATGTAGACCAGGCCGGGCTTAAATCCACGGAGATCCTCCTGCCTCTGCTTCCTGAGTGCTGGGATTAAAGGTGTGTGTCACCACGCTCACTAGAAATATTTAAGTGACCCAGCATGGCATGGTGGTCCCCACTTATCATCCCAGCACTTGGAGGTAGATAAAGATACGGGAGGGTCAAGAGTTTAAGGTCATCCTTGGCTACCCAGAAAACTCAGGCTCACTCTAGGCTACATGAAATTGTCTCTCAAAAAAACAAACAAACAAAAAGCTCCTTTGAGTAGCTGTGGAAAAGTACTAGGAAATTCTCATCCTCACTCTGCAGCCATCTTTGGCTCCTCCTATGATGAGCTAAGCACTCACCACCACCCAGGCACTGTGAGGGCACCTGCTAAGTTCTCTCACAAAGCCTCGCTCTCTCCATCGGCCTGGGAGGGGATTTTTTTTTTTCTTTTGTATCCACTCTCAGATGAGAATTGCCAATTGAAAAGAGTATTAACCTGCTCAAAGCCACAGGCTGGTAAGTGGCAGAGACAGAGCTCTAAGTAGGGAGGTCCCCGCTTGGCAGGATCTTCCAACCTTTCCCCAAAGATGGCAGCTCCTCTGGGAATGGATGCAGACAGCAACAGCTTTGACCCTGTGCTTGTGTGGAAGACAGGGATCTGGCTTCCAGGCTGGAAGTGAGGGCAGAGCCACTCTGGCCACTGTGGGCTCTCATGAAAATAGTCAGGAGAGCCCTCTCTGAGCCCTCTGGGTTCCGAGGGTCCCACTTCATCTGCTTCCTGCTCGGCCCTGGGCAAGCCCTGACATACAGTGCTTCCCTGAACATTTTCTGCTTTAAAAACAAAACAAATACAAATAAACCAAACCCTTGTGCTCCTGGAGACTCAGCTCCTCGAGGCCCTTCCCTCCATTCCCAGGACTGGGGGGGAAAAATTAACTGGAATGTTCCAGACTTAAAACTACCCTCGTCTGCCCACAGAAGATCTTCTTTTGCTAATTAATGCTAGGGAATGAAGGAGGGTGCGGGGTGGGAGTGAGTGAGATAGCTCTATTGTTCTGCTTTTCGACAATGGAGATAGCCCAGCAAGGCTCCCTAGTGGCTCTGTGCAAGTTGAGGGGGCTCCTCAGTACAGGGCCCCCAATCCTAGCAGGGGATGGTGCAGCCCTATGTTTCCTGTTCTGATAGGTACCTTTCTTATCCGGGCAGGTTCTCACAAGTGGCCATGGAATCAGTGAAAGTTATTAAATGCATACATTTTAAAATAAAAAGGTTTAAATCAAGCATGTGTTGTTCATTTCAATTCCATGCAATGTTAACAAATGCCTTTTCTAAAAACTCCCTTTCAAGCTGGGTGTAGTGTCTCATGCTTATAGTCCCAGAACTAAGAATCTGATACAGGAGGATTGCCATAAGTTCCACGCCAGCCTGGGCTACATAGAGAGCTCCAGGAAAGGGTGGGTGGCCACCACTAGGCCTTTCAATGAGTTAGGAAACTTGCTGAGTTGTTCAAATATGACAATATGAACTTTGTAGTCTGTGGCTAAACATGAAAGGCTCTGAGATGCCAGGGACCTGGGACCTCTGGGTTTGCAGGCGATGTCAGGGTCCACCTTAAGTCACCAGGGGCAATATTGACCATAAACTATTTTCCCACCATTTACCAGACATGCCACTGGGCACGTGTACCCAGCAGTGCCTTCAGCCCTCTCCTGTTTCCTTCTGAACTAGACATGCAGTGCACACCTGCAATTCCAGCACTTGGGAAGCTGAGGCAGGAGAATTACAAGCTGTTGGCTGGAGATACAACTCACTTAGCGGAATGGCTGCCTAGCACGCATGAAGTCCAGGGTTCCATCCCTAGTACCTAGTGAAATCTGGTGTGAGGGGAAGCCTGCAATCCCATCTCCCCAGACCTTTTTTCTTTTTCTTTAGTTTAAAACAATGTAGCTGAGGATGACTTTGAACTTCAGACCCTCCCGCCTCTACCTCTAATTCGAGGATTACAGGCCTGCGCACCTGCACCACCACACTAACTTTCTATGCGGTGACCCCAGGGTACCTGTGACCTAGGTAAGTGCCTTATGCTGCTCCACATCTCTGGCCTGGCCTACATTATCTTCCAAAGGTCTCACTTACTTTGTGGGGTGTGTGTGTGTGTCCCTGTTTTCCTGAACAGGAAGCATCTAGTCAACCCAGTGCCACCTGCTCTCCCCGCTTTGCCCTGGTGCCACCTTCTCAGGAATGGAGCGACTGCATTTGTAACTTGGAAAGAAACTGTATCCATCAGAATTACAGCAAAAACAGCGGAAAGAAAAGCAGAGCAAAACCTGGGAGCCGAAGGGCACTCCGTCATGTGTTGCTTCTCACTTTCTTGCTGTTCCTGGGTGGAAATCAACATGAGAGTAAAACAGACCTGGCCTGCAACCTACTACAGCTCACCCCTGATGGGGGAGGCAGACAAGTAACCTCCGTGCAGAACAAACCCTTCGAGGGACTGTCTGGAGATCTGGCCGGAGCATCCAGCGCAGCTCAGAGGCACTTGGGCAAGTAGGGAATACCAGAAGAAGCCCCTGGTAGGAACAGCGGTGAAATGAGGAGTGGAAGACTGTCAGAGAGTGAGTCTTGGGAAAAATGGAAGGAGAGGAAGAGAGAGAGAAAGAAAGCTATGCAGGGTAGAGACGATTCCATTAGCAGAAGTCAAAGGACCTAGGGATGGCCAGGAAGGGGAGGAAGGCTCCAATGGGGAGGACTGTTGGTGTTTCGTTATTTTAAAGGCAACAGAGAGCTGTTGAAAATGCTCGGGCGCAGGACTGGTCGGGTGGCCCAGTGGTTAAAGACGTTTGCTATCAAACCTGATGGCCTCGGTTCAATCCCCAGGACCCATATATGGAAAGAAAGAATTGACTTCCTGAAGTTCTCCTCGGACTCCTACGTGCAGGCCATGACACACATGCACACACGAAAAAAGTCATCAAAAAATTTTAAGGAAAAATACTGGACTGGAGAGGGGGCCTCAGTGCCTTAGAGTTCCCAGAACCCATGTCAGGCGGCTCAAAACCACCTGGAACCCCAGTTTGAGGGGATCTGATGCCTCTGGCCTCTGATGGCATGGAGACACACACATGGGGAGGTGTTAATTAAAAATAAAATCTAAAATAAACAAACAAGCTTAATCAGAACAACAGACGCCACTGTCTAGGTCAGAGCTGTAAGGAGACCCCTCCAGCCACAATGTGCAGAATGGGCCAGCGTGGGAGAGGCGGGGGGCGAGAGGAACAAGACAGAGTCTATTGCAAGACACAGCAGGCACGTCTGTGTGTCTTTTAGTTTTCAAATGCCTGTTCTAAATAGCCCTCAAATTGTCCTGGTTTATTTTTTTTTCTTTTTTAAGTAGCTATTTGTGGGTGTACAGTAACCCAACAAAAATGTCTCCAGGAGTCGTCTGAAGCCCACTGGGTGGGGGCACACAGCAGGGTCATTGTTTCAGCACTGTAGCCCTTTGTCCCAGGACACCCATTCCCTCCACAGCAATGTCCTGGCGAAGAAGCAAAGTGCTGAGCTTTAGCAGACGCTGCCGCCCCAGACGCTGGGGGTTTGCGCACATCTGTGAGACACAGGTGGAGACAGGCTGGCCTCCAGGTGTCTGTTAGGGAGCCCTCTTTGTATCAGCCCGGGTATCGAGTTCAATCCTCTGAATTAATAAAATTCACCTGGACCTCTTGATCCTTCGTTTCATTTGGAATGGGGGTCTCTCTCTATTACCCGGGTGGTCTGGCACTCACCATGTTGCTCAGATTGGCCTCAAACTCTCCATCTTCTTGTCTCCTGATTTGATGGGATGACAGCCATGTTTTATTAGGCTCAGATTCACCCTGAGGCTCTTACAGATTGTGCCTCACCTAAGTGACCTCAGAGACGCATGCTAGCATTTAACCAGCTTCCTAGCTGTTCAGTTCTCTCGGAGGCACATCAGAAGTAAAAGGGATTTAAAAATAAAAAATCCACAGGGAAGCCGGGCACTGGTGACCCACACCTTTAATCTCAGCTTGGGAAGCAGAGGCAGGTGGCTCTCTGTGAGTTCAAGGCCAGCCTGGTCTCCAGAGCAAGTTCCAGCACAGCCAGAGTTACAACAGAGAAACTCTGTCTTGCGGTGAAGTTGGGGGGGAGGATCCACAGAGATAGGAGTATCTACAACCTAGAATGGAAAGGTTTGGAATTAGTGCTGTGGTCTGAGTGTGAAATGTCTCCATGGGCTCATGTGTTTGAACACTTGGTCTCCAGCTGCTAGGGCTGTCTGGGAAGGTTTGGGACCTTTCCAAGTTAGAACCTTGCTGGAGGAAGTACCTCACTGGGCATGGGTCTTAAGCCTGGTCTCACTTCCTGTTCTCTGCTTCCTGCTTCCGCCACCGAGTTTTGTATCCAAAACTGTGATGGACTGTATCCACCCAACCCCCGAGACCTGTGAGCCAAAATGCATCCTTTCTCCCTCGAGTTGTTTTTGCCGAGGTATTTACTACAGCAACAGAAAAGTAATTAAGACAGTTTGTTCTCAATGACCAATGTCAAAAGGTCATGCCTGCCGTGTGCTGCAGTACCTGTATGCCTGTCCCCAGCCCAGAACACTCCACCAGGCTCTTCACCTCACGGTGCACTGTCCTCCTGGACCCATTTGCCCCTCTCTCGCCTCATAGTTCTTCCCACTTCATCCTGAACCATCCACCCTACTTTCCTTCCCTGCCTTAGATGACTCCTCTCTAACTTACTTAATGTGACTCACAGCTAACAGCGAACAGCCACGTGCGATGGTGACACCTGCAATCTCAGCACTCAGCACGAATGAGCACAGGAGGATAAACAGCTTAAGGCCAGCCTGAGCTACATATTGAGTTTGCGGCCAGCTTGGGCTACATGAGACCTGGACCTAAAAACCAAAAGGAGGCCACTCTCCTTGCAGAAGCCCACACCACAATCTCAAGTGTGTCTGACTTTCTTCCTGGGTGTCTTTCTTTTAACTCTAGCAGTTAAAATCGATGTTATGATCAACTCTGCTCCCCCTGCCCTCCCCTCCCCTCCCCCCCACTCCGAGACAGGGTTTCTCTGTTGTAACTCTGGCTGTCCTGGAACTCACTCCGTGGACCAGGCTGGACTTGAACTCACAGAGATCTGCCTCCCAAGTGCTGGGATTAAAGGTGTGTGCCACCACCGCTGGGTTTCAACTCCACTTTTTCAAAAAGCAAGCAAACAAGTCCCAGCAACAGACCATTCTCACCAGGTCCACGCCATCCTCCAGCCTTGTTTCACGGGTCATAGGCCACCACAGCCTCCTACTGAAACACCCTACTCGGCCTCCAAGATGGTACCCTGTCTTGGTTCCCCTTCCAATCAGATGTCATCCCTAACAGTAGTCCCCTGTTGAAGTGCATCTATTTTTTTATGGCTGCTTTTCACACTTTATCTCCTTTATAAAAAAAATACCATATGTGTATATGTATTTGCTTGCATGTATGTATGTGCATCACGTGCATGACTGGTACCCAAAGAAGCCAGAAGAGGACACCAGATGCCCTGGAAGTAGAGTTACGGAAGGTCGTGAGCAGCCATTCGGGTGTTGAGAACCGAGCTCAGGTCCTCTGTAAGAGCAGCAAATGCTCTTACTCACTGAGCCATCTCTCCAGTCCTCCTATTTTCTCTTTATCTTTGGTTTTCCACAGTTTGTCAGAGATAGGCTTTGGGGTGGTTTTCTTTGTATTTGCCTTCCATAAAGTTTGTTATATGGCGTATATTAAAATATATATATTTATTTACTTTACGTGTACGAGTAGTTGCCTTATATGAAAGTGCTCCAGGCCTGGAGAGATAGCTCGACAGTTAAGAGCACTGGCTGCTCTTGCAGAAGACCCGAGTTCAACTCCCAGCACCCACATCGGACAGCTCACAAGTGCCTCTAACTCCAGCTACAGGGGATCCAATGACCTTTTCTTGTTTCCACGAACACTGGACTCTCACAAATGCATATACATGCATTTGCATACATTCACCCATACTTACAAATTTTTAAATCTTAAAATAACAGCAGTTAACTGTAACCTGTCACGAAGAGAAAGACAAGCCAACAGAAAGATATCTACAAATGCTGCAGGCACTGGAGTCAGCAGACAAAGAATTCAAAATAGCAACAACAGTGATATTAAAGGGTCTATAGGAAGGCCGGGCCTGCTGCAACATGCCTGCAAATCCCAGTACCCGGAGGTAGGAGACAGGAGGGGAGGACATATGAGGCCAGCCTGAGCTACAGAGTGAGACCCCTCTCTCAAGGGAAGAGCATTAGGAGGGCCTGGGGAGATGGTTCAGTGATTAAGAGTGCTCGCTGCTCTTTCAAAGGAGTGGAGTTTAGTTCCTAGCACCCATGTCAGGAAGCGTACAACCACCAATGGACACCAACTCCAGGAGATCTGATGCCCTCTCCTGGCCTCTGCAGGCCAGCTATATGTCCATACACATATGGAAAACTAACTATAAATATTTTTAAGAAAGAGAGCCTGGAGAGATAGTTCAGTAGTTTAAGAACATTGGCTGTTCTTCCAGAGGATCCAGGTTTGATACCCAGCATCCACATGGCGGCTCACACTTATCTGTAACTCCAGTTCTAGGGGATCTAAAACTCTTTTGTCAGGCATGGTGACACACACCTTTTATCCCATTTAATCTCAGCACTGGGAGAGAGAGGGAGGTAGATCTCTGAGTTCGAGGCTAGCCTGGTCCACCAAGTAAGTTCCAGGACAGCCAGGGTTACACATGGAAACCCTGTCTCAGAGAAACAAAACTATAAATATAATGTGTATGTGTGTTTTGTCTGCATGTGTGTGCCTGGTACCTGTAGATGCCAGAAGAGGGCACAGGATCTCCTGGGATTGGACTTATAGACAGTTTTGTGATCCATCCTATGGATGGGAGATCGAAACTGGATCCTCTGGAAGAGCAGCCAATCCTCTAAACTGTCATCTCTCTAGCTCCCCTTTTGTGATTCTTAGCCAACCCTGCATTTATAAGACAGTGTGAGAGAGTCAATTCTCACCGTCCACCGTGTAGATTCTGGGATTCAAACTCAGGCCATCAGACTTGGTGGCAAGCTCCTTTACCTGTGAGTCATCTCCCTAGCCCCCAAAAGTAGTGTGGTAAGGATCTTAACAAGCTGAGGATTGGGAGGGGAAAGAGAAAGACCAGGGTGATGAGCACAGCAGCTTCTTGTGAAATGAACTCAGAGACAATGTGGACCGCTGCCAGCTTACCACCATCGCTGCTGGCAAGGTGGCAGATCTGCAGGGGAAGAAAACATACTCAGGTCTCCCTTTCCTCTTGCCAATGGCGAAGGGACAAAGACACAGCTCCACATTGTCCCTCCCAGCAGCTTAAAGACTTCCCTTCATCCTTTAGGGCCTACACAGGCCAAACCAGGATTTGTGACTTGGAGGCATAATAGAAACTCAGGCCTAGCCAGTTTGAATCAGAGTTGGAGACTGTGTTAAAGACATTCGAATATAGACTTTAAGCACAGAGGGTTAGGAGAAAGAGAGGTGCTTAGAAAGCATGACATATCCAAGTTTAGGTGTGGGCTTATGAGTCCTTCCTCCCTGGTCCCTTTCTTCCTGGGGGATAGCCAAGCTATTGCACACTGGCTCAGCCTCCAGGAGGAAAGTGCAGACGGCATCCTGGGTTTGAAGACCTTTATTGTTTCAGAGTCAGAGTATACAAGGGCTCCTTAAAGCAAAGGGTCAGCGCCTGATTGGCTATAGCATAGTACCGTAGGCATCCTAACTCTCCTATGGGGCAGAGTGGGAAAGTGTAGGGTCATCTGGAGTTCACAGGAAGCTCATGCCAGGGTCCTTTTCCAAATAAGGTCAGGAGGCAGAATTAGAGGCATTCACCAAGTAAGGTCAAGTGGGAGGGAGGGAGCTCCACTCACAAAGGGGGGTCCTCCATTTGGCATCAAGCTCAGAAAGCTGTTCAGACATGGTGGACTGTGATGTAGGGCAAGGCTATCCCAACATGGGTTCTTCAAGGGAGCGTTGCAATTAAGCATATTTTAGCAGTAGCCATTATACCTATCCTGGTTAGGTTTTTTGTTTTTTTGTTTTTTGTTTTTTTGTCAATTGACACAAGCTAGAATCCTCTAGGAAGAAGAACCTCAATTGAGAAAATGCCTTCATCACATTGGCCAGTAGGCAAGTCCATGAGGCATTATCTTTATTAATGGTGAATGTAGGGGGGCGGGGTCCAGGCCAATGTAGGTGTACCTGGGGCTGGTAGCCCTTGGGCTGTATCAGAAAGTAGCCAGGGGGAGCAAGGGAGCAGGCAGTGTTTCTCCAAGGCCTTTGCCTCAGCTCCTGCCTCCAGGTACCCTTCTTGATGGATTACAGCTGCAAGCTGAAATAAATCCTTTCCATCCCAAGTTGCATTTGGTCATGGTGTTTTAGCTTGGGAATAGAAAGCTAAGACCACAACCACTTTGCTGGCTCTCAAAGCTTTGTATCAAAAGGTTGCTAACCCCCCAGCCCCCCAGCCCCCAACCCCACTTTTCTCTTTTGGTGAGTGAGATTAAGGTGGCTCTGGAATGCCTTGGGTAGAACTACACTCTGAGAAGGGAAGCCAGCAGCCGCTAGGGAAGCCAGCAGCCGCTGTGTTTGCACACGGGGTTTGTATGTGTCCTCTCCCCGTAAAGGGTGTTTCCAGGGAGATTCCTAGGACACAGCAGGCTCATCGCTGGGAAGAGGAGAGAGCATTGAACACCTGTTAACCGTGCTCTGATTCTCGCTGGCTGCTGGTGAGAGGCTTCAACCGGTACCTGTAGGAGCTGCTTTCCCCTCGTGCCCATGCCCGTCACTTCCCCTAACTTCCTGTCCCGCCACACTCTCACAGAGGTTTGTCCAGACAAGAAGGCTGGTTTGCTCCCTGGGATAAGGTCTGTCTGTGTTTCCTCCTCCCACTGTTTGTCTAAAATGTACATGAATGTTGGGCCTTTGGAATGCCTCGACCCTAAGCCCACGGACAGATCCTGAAATTGGTTTCTGCTTGTATGATGGCTGTGTAACAACTCATTTCTCCTAGATCTCCCCCGCTCCCCCCATTCATCTGTAAAGTGAGTACAGAGCCTGAAGCTTGCCAGGGCTGCCATGACAGCACTAAAGCCTTAGAAGGTCCAGACAACAGGGATTTAGCACCTCATGCTTCTAAGACTAGGGTTCTTCCTCTCGTAGGTAGCCATCTTCTTCAAGGATCCTCGCCTGCTCATTCCTCTGAACTTGTCTGTAACTCTTACAGGACAGAGTAGGGTCTACCTAATGATCTCACTGTAAGTAAATTGACTCTTGAAAGCACAGTCTCCAAGCAGGATAAGGTTCTGCTAGTTAGACGGCTTCATATATAAAGAGGAGGGGCAGGGATTCAGCCTGTAACAACCCTGTTATTACCATGCCAAAATTAGTTTCTTAGTCATTTACTTACCTACTTATTTTTAATTTTTAAAATTACTTTAATTAGGGGTGTATCTTTGGGCATATGCACAGGAGAGTTCGAAGAGACCAGAGGCACCGTACACCCTTGGGTTGTAGTTACAAGCAGTTGTGAAAGCTGCCTAAAATGGGTGCTGAGAACCAAGCTCAGTCGGATCCTCCACAAGAGCGTTTTGTGCTCTTAACCACTGAGCCATCTCTCTAGGCCCCTGCTTATTTTTTACCTAGGGTCTCAAGTAACTCAGGCCAGCCTCGAACTTGATTTGTATTAAGTGTGACCTTGAACTGATCCTCTTGCCTCTACCTCCCAAGTTCTGGGGTTCACCATGCCTCACTGTAGCTAGTATATTTTTTTAAAATACCATAAAGCTGTACAGCTCATGCTAGCTAAACTATAATTGCTGTGGTTATGAGATACTATAGCAAAGATACTTCTGGGGCTGGGTGTGGTGGCATGCAGGAGGCAGAGGCAGGTGGATGGATCTCTGTGAGCTCTTGGTTAGCCAGGGCTACACAGTGAGACCCTGTCTCAAAAAAGAAAGGATGGGAGGAAGGGAGAGAGAATTGGAGGTGGGGAGAAGAGTGGTAGGAGGGAGGGAAAGAGAGAAGGAGGGGAAAGGAGGGAAGGAGATGAGAGGAGAGTGGAGAGAACTCACAGACTGGAGGAGATATCTCCTGACTCCCCACCCACTGGCATTCCTTTTACTCTTCCAGCCCTTATTTAGTGTATTTACTACTGAACAGGTTCTCACTATACAGCCCTAGCTGGCCTAGAGCTCAGTAGGTAGATCAGGTTGGCCTCGAACCCTGCTTCTGCCACCCCAGTGCTGGGGTTAAAGGTGTAGGACAACTATGCCCAGCTCGGGCCTTATTTTAAAAAAATACATAACACAGCTGAGTACATGCCTGTAATCTTAGCATGTGTGAGGTAGAGAACAGAAGAACTAGGGGTTCAAGGCCATCTTTGCTACACAGAGAATCAGAGACTAGCCTGGGCTACATGTGACATTGTTTAAAAAAACCGTGCACAAACAATGTGTGACTATCATATCTGTGGGGGATCTTCAAAGGGAATGACAAGCAAGAAACACGGTTACATTTCCCTTAGGTGTCTGTTGCTACATCTGTGCCGCTGCCCTGTACACTCCCAGGCCTTCCACTTCCTTTGTGTCCCTTACTTTGAGAACACAGAGCGAGGGCCCAGTATAAAATAAGGATCAATGGTTATTCGTTTCTAATAACAAGGCCTGCCTGTGCTGAGGCCCGTTACTCTGAGAGGGAAGAGCGCCATCTAGTGACTCGGTATTTACTTGTAGGTTGTTTTCATATTTATTTTTTATATTTTGTATTTCACACTTAATTTTTATGTTTCTTTTTTAATTCGTGTGTGCATGCATGTAGATCAGAGAACAACTTGCTGGAATTCATCCTCTCCTTCCACCACGTGGGTTCTGACTTGAGTGATTGAACTCAGCTCACCACCAGGCTTGTCAGCAAGCACCCTTACTCCCTGAGCCATTTTGTCAGCCCCGGGAGGTTGTGGGGGTTTTTTGTTTTGTTTCGGTTTGTTTCTTCCCCCCGCAATTTGGTGTACTGAGGATTGGAACAAGGGTCTCAGGTATGCTAGGCAAGCACTCAGTAAGGGTATCTCTAGCTTTTTGTTGTTAAGAGACAGGGTTTCTCCGTGTAGCCCCGGCTGTCCTGGAACTCCATCTGTAGGAGCCGGCTGGCTTCAGACTCAGAGATCCACTGCCTTTTCTGGGATTAAAGGTGTGCGCTACCAGGCCTGGCTAACGGATTTATTATTTATGTGTATACATGTGAGCCTGTGAGCCTGTGTGCAGCATACACATGGAGGTGCTCACAGAGGCCACCGATGTGGGTGCTAGAAAAGGAACCTGGGTCCTCTGGAAGAGCTCTTAGCTGCTGAGCCCAGCCCGTCTTTTATTTTGATAGGAACGGCTCCCTCTGCAGCCCTAGCTGGCCTGGAACTTGCTATGTAGGCCAGGTGCCTGCCTCTGCCTCCTGAGTGCTGGGATTAAAGGTGAACCTCACCACACCCAGTTGCAATTCTACTTGAAACTGAGAGAAAACCTGGACAAGCTCCCCAGTCACCCTTCCCCACACTGTCCTGTATTCTGCCTCACAGCCCCACAAATGTCCCTAAATCCTCCCCTGGGGAGACTGACTTGTGGCAGATTTTCATCTCCACATGCCTGGCTGCTTTGTGAATGGTTTTTTTTTGTTTGTTTTTGTTTTGTTGTTCTTTTTTGCAAAAGTTGTGAATAACACAACAGGCCTCATTTAATAAAATTGTATCTGCTGTTAAAATTTCCTACTTTACTGATAAAGGTTTATTCTTGTATCCAAGAGCTCGCTCTATAAACAGAACACTCAACTTCGCCACAGACTGTAGAGGACACTTGGAAGAAGTTTCTGTTATGTTGGTTTCCTTAAAAACGCAAAATGGCGTTTGGATTAGGTTTGTGCTCCCACCCCAGGTGTGGTGGATGTTTATGAATTGGATTTAGAATGTTTGAAGCAGGTGGCTATCATTTGGTTAGGTACAGGCGTTCTGGCATGTGCAGCTTGTTTGGGGGATTGTGTGCCGCATGGGTTTATGGGAACTTTTGGCGTAGGGTATAAAAGGTCTGAAGCCTGAGAGTCGGGGTGGGTGTTGGTTGTTGATGGGGTTGTTACCGTTAGTGTGTTGATTCTTAAAAAAACAAAGGTCGGAGAGATTGGGTTTGCAGATAGTGAGATGAGACGCTAGTCTGACTCACTGTCAGCTAGTCCTCTTCAAGCTTAGAACAGCCTAAAAGAGGCTGTGAAGATTTTTGCCTTTCTCTCATTGTATATCAAGGTTTCTTGAAAAAGCGGTGAAATTATAGCCTTCCTTTCTCTTTCCCTAAATTGAGGGTAAAAGATTGTGGCTTACTGCTACAACAGATCTTTTTTCATTTCTCGGGACTGACTTTTGCCTAAGACAGTGGCTTGCTATGTAGTTCAGGCTGGCCTTGAACTCAGAATCCTCCTACCTCAGCACTGGAATTACAGGCAAGCACTGCCATGCCCAGCTTCACGATATTGCCTTTAAACTCACTTATTCAGCACTTGGCAAAAATGATTGCTTATTACAGGTGTACTTAGAACTGCTTAAACACTGAAGAGAGACAAAGGGGGAGAAAGGAGAGAGAGAGGGAGGGAGGGAGGAAAGAAAAGACAAAGATAAAATGTGTCTTCAAAGAGGTTTTATCTGAGCCAGGTGGTGCTGATACCCGCCTTTAATTCCAGCCGCTCCTGTATTCCAGGTTGACCTCGAACTCACCATGTCGCTAAGGACGAACATGAACTGACCCTCCTGCCGCCACCTCTCCTGTGCTGGAATTACAGGCGTGTGCCACCACACTGGTTTATGTGGTCCTGAGGATTGAACCTGGGGCTTCATGCTGCAAACTGAGTGACATCTCAAGTCTAGAAAGTGCTATTCAGAGTTATGACCTGGGCATAGTGGTGATGCCCCGAGAGATTCGGGCAGGAGGATCAGGTCGTCTTTAGCTACAAAGGGGGTTGAAGCTAGCCCAGGCTAAGTGAAATATTATATAAAAAATGACCATTAATAAAAGGGGGGGGTGCTGGAGAGATGGCTCAGTGGTTAAGAGCACTGGCTGCTCAGCCAGAGGTCCTGAGTTCAATTCCCAGCACCCACATGGTGGCTCACAACCATCTGTAATGGGATCTGATCCCCTCTTCTGGTGTGCTTGAAGGCAGAGTGCTCATATACACAGAAATACATTAATCAGTAAATCTTTTTAAAAAATGGCCAAAAGCCGGTGGTGCCTGCCTTTAATCCCAGCACTCCAGAGGCAGAGGCAGGTGGATCTCTCTGAGTTTGAGGCCAGCTGGGTCTATAGAGTGTACCAGGACAGCCAGAGTTAAAACAGAGAAACTCTGTCTCAAGGGGGGGAAAAAAAGTTTTTATCTGCAGGAGACAAGGTAGAAATTACTGCAGAAAATATTCTGAGAGGAGGGCTGAGCAGGGAGGTGCTGCTTTGGAAGATCTTTGCCTTCAGACATTTTAACACTTGTTTAATTGGCTGCTGCACAGGCTCCACCAGTGAGTTATCTCTCTGCCCATCCAAAGGGTTTTAGCAGAGTTCAGCAAGCCAGTAATAACTATATGGGAAGTACTGGGTCCACACTTAGGAAAGCTTACTGAAAGGAAGCTATGTCCAGACTAAACCTTTAGGAAGAACTGGAGATGGCTGATTGAAAGGTTAAACTCAAAAAGGCCACAAAAAGGGCGGGAGCCAGACATAGCTCAGTGGTGGGGAATGTGTTTAGCATGTGTTAGGTCATACAGTCAATCCACAACCAATCAACCAGTCAGTCTGTCAGCCAGTAATGTTTGTCAGGCACAGTGACTCAGGTCTGTAATCCCAGTAGTTGGCAGGTAGAGGCAGGAGGATCAGGAGCTCAGGGTTATCCTCAACGGTGGCCAGCCTGGGTTACACGAGACCCTGTTACAATAAATGAGACAAAAACAAGAAGACAAAAAATTAGAGAATAACAAAGAAACAGGGAGGGAGGACAAAGGCGAGTTGGGAGGGGCATTATATGTTCAAACTAAGGAGATAGAACATGTTTAAAAGTTCTCAAGGGACACTCCATCACAGGGTAGAAGACACAAACTGTTCTCAAGACCGTGGGGCCACACCCGACCCTTTCTTATTATTTTATTTTATGACAAGTCTCTCTGGCTGTCCAGGCTGGCCTGTCACTTGTAATCCTGCTACCTGGGTCTTCCAAAGGCCTGGGATTACAGGATGTGCCCCACGCCTGGCTCTCCTCTGCTAGCACGTGCCCCTTATGTAACCCTCTCACTGCTGAATGGGGGTAATCTGTGCATTTAATAGGAAAAGCTATGTTATGTGTGTTCTGAGGTTCTATCACACTTTTGCCCTCTTTTGAAGCACCTGCTCTGGAGGAAAGCCATATTGCCACATCATGAAGATAAGTCAGGGACAGCACACAATGGCAAAGAACTGTTTGCCAACTGAGTCATGTGGATATGTGGATCATATCCAACATCCTGAGAGACCTAAGTCAGAACCGTTCACCTAAGCAACTCCAGAGTCCTGATCCACAGAAACTTCGAGATGGTAATTTATTGTTTTAAGTTTGGGAATAGTCAGTTATGTGCGACCCTTGCTGGTGCTCACAGAGTTTTAACCTTTATTTGTGGTGCTGTGGATCGAACCCAAAGCAAGAACTCTACCATAGCGCTATATCCCAAGACCCACAGACAGGAAGGAAGGAGTGTAGGTAGATAGGTGGGTTATTCCAGATTTGGGGAGCCAGCCTCAAACCACATTTATTCTGGAAGCTAAAGTGCTGCTCCATATGTTCCCTGGGCTACAAAGCAAGTTTGGTAGGTGGGACAACTCTCTGACACCCCATCTCAAAAGCAAACTTCTTAATTAATTTTAGACAGAGTCTCTCTCCATAGAGGGCTGTCCCCTGCCTCTGAGGGCTGTGTTCTAAGGTGTGCACCACCTCACCTGCCTGGCTCAAAGCAAGCATTTTAAAAAGGGGCTGGAGATGTTTAGATGGTAGAGTGCTTTCCTCAACTACACAAATGCCGAGTTCATTCCTCGGTATTAAAGAGCAAGGAAATTAAAAAGAAATCAAAGAGAAGACAGTAAACATATAAACAAAAAAAGTAACGCAAAATGCTATGAAGAGGGCATCTACCAGTCTAAAAGGAAGACTGGTCAGAAAAGATTTATATAAAGAAAAGACATTTGGATGGCTTTTTCTCTGTTTGTTTAAGACAGGGTTTCACTAAGTAGCCTTGGCTGGCCTGGAGCTCACTATGTTCAGTTACTTCGGAGTCCCTGTAGGCTTATAGATTTAACAGGCTAAAAAAAACTGCCATTTCAAGTCTAACCTGTTCACAAATGTCTGTAGTTTAGAAGAGCTTCCGTTTAAAAGTCAGGGACTGGTTGGAGGGTGGGGGAAAGTGCCTGGGGATACAGTTCAAGTGTTCACAGCCCAAAGCTCTAAGGGATGGGAAGATGAAGAGCACGCCCTTGGAGTGAGGATAGAGAAGGGAGCATGTACCAGATCATGAAAGGGCTCTGTCACAATAAGGCACTTTGGGGTTTGTGGGGATGAGACACTGGAGTATACGGGACACCTGCTTTCTAGAATGTGTGTAAACTTGGTATTTGGGAAAAACCTGTAAATGACGGGTGCTAATGACTGCTTCCTGAGAGTAACTGGTACCTGATGTAACTCCTGGCTGAGGCAACTGTTGTTAAAAGTACCCTGCCCCTAATTTCTTACATGCTAAAGGCATTTGTTTATGATATTGCTAATGAAGAGAACTTATGGCCCCCTCAACTATCAGCCAATAGAGATCTTGGAAAAACCTGAGACCTCAGACAGCCTGGACTCTATAAAGGCATGGTTAACTGAGACTGCAGGCCTTATTTTCCTGTTCATTATGCTTAAAAAGTCCTTTGTATTATTGGGGAAGTCAATTAACTTTCCTTACAACAATAAAGGATTTGAATGAAGTGAGCTGGGTTCAGTCCATTGAGGCTATTCCTCTGCTTTTGTGAGCTCGAAGTTTGCATCCTGCAGTGGCTTTCTGTTCTTTATTGAACCCACACCATGACTAAGAACAACCACAGGGCTTTATCTAGAGGACAATATAAAGCCACTACAGGGTTTTAAGTTGAGAAGTGACAGGATCCAGAAAGTCATCTTAGAAAATCACTTTGGCTATACATAGGGTGAGACATCAACCCTGAAGGCGAGAAAAATCACTAA
>JAMJFZ010002545.1:0-35000 GCA_026225945.1 Cricetomys ansorgei
AAAAACAGAGATGAGTAGGAAAAACTCATCAGAAATGACACCTTCAAAAGTCTGGAGAAATTAATTGTGCCAAATAGTGGGAGCACACCACTAATCTCTGAACATCTATGCTTTATCCATATGATAGAAATTCAAAATACCCAGGGGACATTTGTGGAACAAGAACATTTCCAAATAGTCTTGCTTTGACAATTTGTCTTCATGACTCTCTACAGGGAGTTCTGTATTGATGCTTGTAATTACCCAAGAACCCTAAAAGGCCCTCTTCCTTATACTGCCATCCTGAGTGCACCCTAAGCTTGGATTCATTCGCCAGCTCATACCACAGCCAGGCACCCATTCATGAAGAGTCCCCTGTGTTCCTTGGATAATTTACTTTATCTATACTATATCCTCTAGGACCCGAATCATCCAAGTTGGAGGTGGATTCAGATGGACTCTGACTCCTGTGAGCTGAGGGAGGAGGAACCTTTTCTAATATCTTAATTAACTCATGATATACCCAGAAGGGAAAACAGGCTTTTATATTTGGAGAAGTCTGAAATCCAGGAAAGCATATTTGAATTGTGGACAATTAGTTCAAATTAAACTGAGAAATGATATGCAAACATTTAAACGAGTGCAGTGTCAGAACTAATGAACCAGCTGATTGCCACGCAACAGCATTTTCTTAAACTATTAGGGATTTTAATTTGTCTAACAGTTTTATGCTGCATTTGCCTTTCTTTGGCTATGTAAATTATTTGCATTTTAATTTGGGCCACATGATTTTATAGGCTTAATTTATCTTCCTCATTACTGTATTAATAGGATATTTTCATTAAATATATAATTTAATCCAAATAGAAGTTTATAAGCAAAGAAAAACATGTTTGTGTTGTTTGAACTTTGAAATCTAAATTACAGAAGTTGCCTTCAATTCCTTTCCTTTCCTTTCCTTTCCTTTCCTTTCCTTTCCTTTTCTTTTCTTTTCTTTTCTTTTCAGTTTTTCAAGACAGGGTTTCTCTGTTGTAACTTTGGCTGTCCTGGAACTCACTCTGTAGACCAGGCTGGCCTCGAACTCACAGAGATCCATTTGCTTCTACCTCCTAAGTGCCGGGATTAAAGGTGTGCGCCACCACCGCCTGGCTTCAATTTCTTTTTGTGCATAAGAGAGATGATGTGGTTGGGGGCAGTGGTTGCCTTTCTTCTTATGCAGATCTAATACAGATTCACAAGAAAGTACAGAGAACCCCACAGGGTGGTTTGCTATCTTCTCCCAACCTAGGAATTTCATGTAAAGATAGTATGACATCAGTGTCAGTGAGCAGACATTACTGTTGTCTACAGAGCTCCCTCGTAAGCCATCAGTTATGTAAGCATTGTGCATGTGTATTTATTTGTGTTCACGTAGTATGTGATTTGGTCACGTGTGTAGCTCCATGGAACTGGCTCCACAAATCAAGATTCTTGACTAGCGTGACAAGGCACATTTGTGGGGTACCTGCTTCACAACAGCTTTCCTGAGTCTCCAGCTCTAGTGGGTGCTCATCTATACCCCCAGGATAATCACTTTATCTCATAAAGGCTGTGTGGACGTAATCACACAGAGTGCATCCTTTAGAGAGTGGAGTTTTCAATCCATTCTCCCTAATTTCATTCTAGTTGTTGCACGTAGCAGTGTCTTATTCTTTTTAACATTAGCTAGGAATTGTGATACTACAACTTACTTGAGAACTCACCCATTTTGGATATTTAGTTAGTTTCCAGGTTTGCTGTGCATTCGCATACAAGTTCCTGGGTTGGGATAGCCTTGCCCTAAGGTCCAGTCCATCATGTCCGGATAGCTTTCTGAGTTCAGCACCAAATGGAAGACTCTGTTTGTTTTAATGACTGCAGCAAAGGCTTCAGCCGTTGAGGCAGCCTTATATGATAAAGTTCCAATGTCCTGGGTAGCTTCTATCTATCTGTGAGGGTGGTCATCTTTTAACCCTTGGCAGGGAAGCCTAGATTGAGAAGTCATGGCTTCCCAAATGATATTTTTAAGGAGGAGGTCCCTGGCTATGGGGGGTCAGGAATTTTTATTTCTAGGTATGTTTTAGTTCTGAGAATGTAGTCAGAGAGGGTCTCTTCTGGCCTCTGATGGAGGAAGAAGAGAGGGGGGTGCTGTCCTGTAAGTCAGAAAGAGGAGTGATTCTGTCCCAAGCCTGTAGTGTGCAGATGCACACTTGGTCGAAATACCCAGCGGGAAGTGTTGCCTGTTGGGCTCCAGTGGAGAAGGTTCCCTGGCCAAAGAGTTCATCATAGTCCCATGTGATACTGTTTTGGCCTTGATTACGCTTAACTCGCTGGAGACATTCGTCATGGTATAAAGCTTCCCGCTGTAGGAATATTGGCGCGATTAAGGCCGAGTGGCAGACGTCTTGCCAATCTTGGGGAGTATTTAAGCTGCCTATCTGGCTCTGCAAGAGAGACCTAGTTCAAGGAGTGTGGATACCATCCTCTTTGACTGCCTGTCTCAGCTCTTTGAGTTCGCCAACTGTTAGGGACACCACACTTCTGGATGAAAAGTGACTTTGGGCTTGCTGTAGTGTACTCATGAGGACGGTTTCCGAGTTGCTTATTAGCTACCCTTTTCATTGCTGTGACCGAGACCTGACTTAGGGAGGAGGGCTTATTTTGTCTCAGGGTTTGAAGGCAGAGAGGCCTGGAGGTGGGATGGTCTGTCGGCTGTGGAGGCAGGAGCCTGGGGCTGTTGGCTCACACGTAGACAGATCAAGAAGCAGAGACAGGATGGGAATAGGGATTGAGAGCTAGAAATGTCAAGGCCGCCCCCACGAACATCCCGCCAGCAAAGCCCCTCCCAAAGGTTCCACAGACTCTCAAGCACCCTCACCAGCCAGGGACCTAGCGTTCAAACATTTTACACTCAAAGCATGATATATGTTAAGTCTAGTTGTAATCTTGAGAGGCAGCAGCCGAAGCATGTTCCAGAGTGGCTACAGAAGTTTCTATTTTCACCAGCAATGTCTGAGTGATCCAGTTTCTCCACACCCTTGCCGCTGGGTGGTGGAATCACTGTTGTTTTTATCTGAGATGTTCTGATCGGTGTGCGGGTGACATACCTATGGCAATGTGGTTTTAAACCTGCAATTCTCTATTAGGGTGATGGTTTGAATGAGATGCCCCCACCCCCATATTCTGGGGCATTTGAATACTTGGTTCTTCTCAGTTGGCGGCACCGTTTGGGTGGGTTGAGGAGGTGTGGCCTGGATGGAGGAAGCACATCACTGGAGGTGGACTTTGAGATTTCAAAAGCCTCACACTGTTCCATTTTTGTTTTCTTTGCTTCCTGTTTGGGGTTCTAAGATCCCTCGGCTCTCAGCTTCCAGCTCCAGTTGCCATGCCTTGCCTGCTGCCACACTCCTCCACTAGGATGGTGAAGGCCTCATCCCTCTGTGACCATAAACCCCAAGTAAGCCTTTCAGATGTTTTGGTCATGGTGTTTTCTTACAGCACTGGAAAAGTAACCAAGACAGATAGCTAATGGTGCCGACCACCTTTTCATGTGTTTGACATATATATCAGTGAAAAATATTTAGAAGTATCCTTTGCCTATTTTCAAATTGGGCCATTTCTTTACTGTTGAGGTTTGAGAATTCTTTTGTATGCTGTACATACCAGCCCTTTGCTGGTTATGTGGTCTGCGCAGCTGATCCTCTAGTCTGAATCTTTTGACTCTTAGCAGGTCGTTGTAGCTGTATGTCTACAGGGTGGCTAACCAAGGATGACATGGAGGCACAATCCCAGGTGCAATCCCTGCCAGACCTCCACAGAGGGAACCACCATCATGGCCATACTCAGCAGTGGAACCCCAAGCATCTGAGCTCAGATGTATTTATCGATAAAGAACTCCTCAGGTGCGGATCATAAGCAATCAAACATCCCCCACGGAAATCCAACACCTGCAGACAATGCAAAATGCTAAAGGGTATGCATCCTTTTTCCAACAGTGCACAAAAAACGATTATTTTAAACACAACTAAAAATAAACTTCCACACAGATCTTTTATAGAACTAAAGTTTTAATTTCATCAAAGCCCCATTTTTGAAAATTTACTTTGTATAAGACATTGATTTCTCCTCACTGAAACAATTATAGGCTAAAAGAGATCGAAGAGACTTTATAAAGACCCTTGAGAGCAGTAGTTTGTGAATTGGGTAATTTTTAAGTTTTTATTTTGAAATGATTATAGAGTTAGAAGAATTTACAAAAATAGTACACAGAGGCCCGTGGTTTGTCTGGTCTTCCCTAGCGGTTTATATATTACACAATTTTAGTACAATATCATACATGGAAATTGATATTGGCAAATGTGTACATGTAATTCTATGTCAATGTATCACTTATGTATAGTTGGGCTACCACCCTACCAGAGATACAGAACTAGATTTATAAAACTAAAAATATATAGAACACAAAGATCTTCTTAGTGTTACCACTTTATAGCCACACCCACCTCCTTCTTTGCTACTCCCTCCTACCCTGCTTCTAATCCTTAACTGCCAGGGACTTGCTTTCTTGTCTGTCTCTATAACTGCTTTCAAGGATGTGGGGAAAGAGGACCTTGCCTATAGAAACGCAAACTGACACAATCATTGTGCAACTCAAGATGGAGGCTTCTCAAAAACCTAAGAATACAATTCCTCTGTGATCTTGCTTGGGTACCCAACCAGGACCGTGAGTCTTACCATGGAGACGCTTGTGCATCTGTGTTAATTGCTGCAGTAGTCACAGAAGCTGAGAAATACAGGTCCAAAGCCATGGGGTCGAGTGACCATGACTCCGGAGAGCTGAAGTCAAGAGCCAGCATAAATCTTTCTTCCTTTAAGTTAATCTTCTCAGGGTGATAGAAGGTTGATCAGCACAGGATGTGGGTCCCCAGAGCAGCACAGCATTATGGTTAGAAGCCCTGGTGCTACTGATTGGAAAGAAGGATGTCTCAGGAAGGCTGGGAAGTCTGTCTGAAAACAATCACATTGCTGCCTAAGGGGGCATTATACCTGGGATGCCCCTTCCACCTCTGCTTCAGTTCTGGTCACATCCCCAACCTGCGCAGCACCATGGCCATCCCCAGAGGCTCTTGGGAGACTGGCCAGGGGCTTTGTGCCCTTCACACTGACTCCCCTAAGTCGCTCTGAGGAGAACATGTGTGAGCCCGGGCCTTCAAATATTACCCAGAGGGACACTGCCCCCGACATTTCTGATCTATGATCCTTTTATAAGATGTCTTGACAAAAATGTGCAACTTATTTGGCCAAAGGTCCTTTCCTCGTGGTGACATTAACTGAACAATACTCACTGGCCCAAAGCCTGGCTTAGCTGTCAGGTGTCTAGGGAAAAGAGAAAACGTCCCCCTCCTCCTCCGGATAAAAGTTACCAACCTCGCAGCTGCCTGAGCTTAGAAAACCACGCTTACACAGCAAGGCAGCAAGGCATGTTTACTGCCTTTTTATCTGTGGGGCACTGTAAGCGAGTCTTGTGTGCCTCAGGTCTTTGGATTTTGTGTCTCACATGGATTGCCTGATGCTTACAAGATGGGAATGAAATGACAGATTTCACTACAGCAGCAGTGCAGGTACAGTGCTGGCGATCTGTCAACAGCAGGGGTAAAAACTAATTTTTGGAATAAATCTGGGGATGGAGACTCCAGGGACTGACCTGGAGAATATCCCAGAATGAGATTTGGCTCCACAAGTATGGTGAAGCCCCACGGCCGGGCCACGGCTGCAACCGGGCGAAGTAAATGAAACGGAAGGGAAGAAGCCACCTCGAACATTTTCTTATTCAAAAATGTCAGGAACAAATTAACACCCGGCCAGCTCCCAACTGGCACGGGGCTAAACCCTGGGTTCCTTAAGGTTTCCAATTTGAAAGTGCTGAGATTCTCAAAATCAGCGTAATTATCACACCCGGTGTGTCCTGTGTTGTCCCACGTGAGCTGCCACTGGCACCGATGGTTGTCCACACTGTGGACATCGCTTCTTGCCTCTTTTGTCAGAGATGGTCGGTAGCTGCCGGTGGACCACACGGGAGGTGGCAGACAGATGGATGTGTTGCAAGTATCTTAGAACAACATACATTTTAGCTATAGATATTAGCACTGGTCCTGGGCAAGAGTGGGGCTGAAGCCACCCACATTTGATGTGGGGAGCAGGTGTGGTTTGTCACTGACTGGTGGAATATGGCCTCTCTTTTCTGCATCCCTCATTGTCCGTGTCAGCATTTCCTTTGGGAATTTTCCTATAATCACTTAGGTGTATATTATAACTATGCACTAGTAGCTGTGATCAGTGTTGGTCATGTTCTATTTTCCATTCCCGTGCCCCTTCACACCCTGCCATCACCTTTATGACATTAAAAAAAAGAAGCTTTGCCTTCTGTATTTTATACACACAGACTGAACTGTGTTGAGGTAATGCCCATGGCTGACCTCTGTCTCTTTCTGTTATTTTGGATCTTCTAGGTCTCCATCAATAACCCATTTCTCTTCCTACACTGTTCCTTTCCTGTAGGGTCACTTCTACCCTGGAAACTTCCATCAATGGTGCCTGAATTTCCAAACACCAAATACAAACTTATTGTGCACCAGCCACCATGCTATGCTGAGAACTCAGAGGATCCAGCTGCCCCTGACATCTCCCCTGATGCCCAGTGGACATGTGAAAGTCCATCACCCCAAACTAGCTTGCCACTCATGCCTACGAACATTCTTCTTCATTGCTCATTCAGTCATCCAAGTGTAGAGACCATTCTTTTCTCCCACCGTCTAAGCCCCATAGGCAGTGTGGCAATTTCCCTAGAAATCTGCATGCTTATGACAGTGATCATGAATTTGGAGCAGGATTTGCATGAGTCTGACCCTTGGTTCCGAATATTTATTACCCATGTTACTCTACTGCATTTCCTTATCTTAAGAACGGAAAGATGGCTGGAGAGAGAGCTCAGCACTTAAGAGTATTTGCTGCTCTGGCAGAGGACCTGGTTTGGTTCCCAGCACCCATGTCAGCTTACAACCTTACGTAACTCCAGTTCTAGGGGATCTGACACCCTCTTCTGGTCTCCGAGGACCCAGCCATGCTGGTGGTGCATAGACATACATGCATGCAAAACACTCATATACTTAAAATAAATAAATCTTTAAAAACAACAGCAAAAAAAAAAGAATAGGAATAATAATGTCTCTCTCTGTGGGGTTTAAATGACACACATCAGTTAGAGATCTTGGAACAGGAAATAATAGTAACTCTCATATCTGCATCTCATGCACTCTCTGACTGCTTCCACTTCCTGGTTTGTCCACCGTCACCTCTCACCTTGATTGTCTCTGTTGCCCTCCTGTTTTCTCCATCAGGTGATCTGTGGTTTCTTTCTATTTCTCCCCAGATTTACTTTTTAAAATGAAATGTGACCATCTACTTCTTTATATCCCTCATGGGGTCCACAGTGGCATCAAATGCAGCTGTCTGCGTGACCTGAAAGACTGGCCGCGTGACTTCTGCTGGCATCTCCGTTTTCACTTCTTCCTGTGTGCTGTGCAGTGTGGGGATCTCTTTCCTTCTTATCCCCACTGGCATGCCTGAAAGCCTTCAGCTCATTCTCCCAGGCCTGCTTTGCGTGTTACATTTTCTAAGAGCCTTCTACAACCTTCTTCCTGGGAGTCAGGAGCCTATCCGCCCCTGCCCACAGTTGGACTCAGTTCTGTCAAAGGTCTAACCTCTCTGTCTGGAAGATTTGTCTTAGAGTTTGTTTTAATGATAAATGCGAGTATGTTTAAAACTGTCCCATCAATCATATCGTCCTTGACTGTAACACAATGTCAGAGCTGTGAAAAGATTCGTAATTTTCAGGGGTCTGTCTGTTCTATGAGACTGTGAGTACTCACGGGGAATGCATCCTTGCACCCCTAGCCTCTGATTCAGGGCCTGGCATGCACTGGGTGCTCGATACCATCTTGCTGAGTGACCTGTCATCCTGCATGTCGTCCGGAGACTACAGTGTGAATGTCATGGTTCCTGAGACTGCACTGTTGAATCAGGCTGACACTTTTTATCTTTGTCACACTAATGTGACTTGTCTTTGTAGAACCGTAGGGGCAATAAGGGTCCAGGACAGTTCTAGAAGACACTGAGATTTTAGGCGATGGGTAGCAGGTATCCCAGATAATAATGGAGGCAGTTTCTCAGGTGCCAGGGAAGGTTGTTTATTTTGGTGCAGTTCTTGTGCTTTTCTGATGGGATCGAGGCTTAAAATTTTACTGTTAACAGCTGGCAGAGCCAAGCTTTGCCTTCAGACACCAGGCTTGCCTTCAGCAAAGCCAGTGCTCTTGATCCAGTTTGCCAGGGCTCCCGACATATTTGCCTTCCAGTGGCATCCACAGCTTGTCTAAGAGGTGACAGTGTAGGGAACTTTGGGAGACGCCTCTGCCCCCATGGGTGTCTGAAGGTGAAACTAAACTGTTTTGAGTAGTGTGGAATGACTAGAGGTCAGCTGTGGGGGAGGAGCAGAGGTGTTCTGGGCTTCCAGTTAGTAGTCTGTGTTCATGCTTTATTCTTGGCCCTTTTTCAGTCTGAGCAGGAGACTGGCCCTGTGCTTGATTCAGCGGAGGCCTGTGATGGAGCAGAGTGTGGAAAGCCTTGCTTCCGTTTTCAAGATCCTTGAGTCTCAGAGAGGAGAGAAAAACCAAGGCATGCATCATGTGTTGGAAAGCAGAACATAAAAGGGAGTTTCTTCCCTCCGAGGATGCTTCTCTCTGTCTGGAGTGGAGAGAACCAGAGGAGTCTGTGGGTCCCTGGAGCAAGTGCCTAGCACCTCTTCTCCAGCAGTGTGTTGAGAAAAGGGTTTCTGGGTGGCTTATGCAGGCAGACTTAGAAAAGGACCTTGAGTCTCAGGAGCAGCCCGGGGGGGGGGGGGGGGTGGGAAGCAAAGAGGCGGAGATCTGAAGCTGCCGAGCTGCGAAGTAGGGCGTGATGACCAGAAGATCCCCTAAGGTTTTAGTTCCCCTAAACACCTTTCTGCATATTGAGGTGGAAGATGTCAAAAAGGACCAAGGCTTTTTTTAAAGACTTATTTTTATTATTTGCGTGCCTGTGTTTATGTATCTGAGGGTACCCGAGGGGAAGGGGGCATCAGAGAACCCGGAGCTTGAATTTACAGGTTGTGAACTTCTCCGAACCCAACTCGGGCCCTTTGAAAAATCAGGACGAGCTCCTAACTTCTAAGCATCATTCTGGCCTCAGGACAAAGTTTTGTTCCAGCTCTGGGATGGGCACTCAGAAATGAGCAAACACTAGGTCACCCCGAGCACTCCTGCAGTCTGTACTCATGCCTTGTTAGAAATACTCTTGGTGTCCTCTGTGCCGTCTGCCTATCCATCCCACATGGACAGTGTGCGCATGCTTGGATGCTCTGTGTGGGTTCTTGTCCCAGAAGTGGCACTGACAGTCTGCAGGGCCAGTGAGTTCCAGCACTGGGCTCGGCTGTCAGCAGTCAGCTCTAGTGCTGGTGGGCACCTTGCATACACTAATTGTCCCGTCAGACTTAACCCTTATGATTTCCCCTATAACAGATTATTCAGGGTTCTCTAGAGTAACAGAACTTTAGAACAAATCTCTTCCTCTCTCTCTCTCTTTCTCCCTCCTTTCTCTCTCTCTATACACACATACATATGAATATATATTCATACATATATGTATTCATATATATTCATAAATTCATATATATTTGAATTTATTGGAATGATTTAGAGGTGCAGTCCAGCTAATGCAACAATGGCTGGCTGTGCATGGAAAGTCCAAGAATCTACTAGTTGCTCAGTCCAGAAGGCTGGATGTCTCAGCTGGTCTTCAGTAGATGCTGGACTCCTGAAGAAGTAGGCTCTGATGCCTGTGAAGGAATGGACTTGCTAGTAAGGCAAGAGCAATCAGGCAAAGAGCAAAACTTCCTTCTTCCACACCCTTATATAGGCTTCCAGCAGAAGGTGTGGCCCAGATTAAAGATGTGTCTTCCCATCTTGAGATCTGAATTAAAGGTGCTTCTTCCTTTCTCAAAGGTCCCAACTAGAAGTAGATTTGCCCATTTAAAAAAAAAAAAAGTCTCTCACAGGTGTGCTCTCCATTTCTGGATTGTAGTCCATTCCAGATGTAGTCAGATTGACAGCCAATCATAGCCATCACACAGACTTAGGGAGTAGTGCTTGAACTATGGATAATGAAAAGAGGTGAGAGATAGATACGAGAAATGGGAAGCAGCACTGGAAAAGAAGGAGGGGCTAGACAGGAACCTTGGAATTGGCTTGGGGCCCCTAGAAGCTGGTTGGTGGCCCTGGAGCTGGGTGGTATTGGCAGAGATGCCTCCCATCTCCCTGTAGTGATCAGTGTCAGGCGGGACACCCTTGCCTCTCTTTGAAGATGCGCAGAACAGGGGAGGGGAAAGGAAACTGAAAGAATTATTCAGAACAGCCTGTGCCTGACACAAACTCACTTGTCTGAAACGTTCTCTTTGGGAACTATGAAAACTGGGAGGCAAACACCTATGCCCTTTCCTCTAAAGGAGCCTGTTTAAACAAAGATGCTGCAAAGCCTCACTCAGGGACTGGCTGCATCCCATCCTAGGCTCAGCTGGATTGTAGACTATCACTGGGGTAATTTTCAGAGTCATCTGATATTCTTTCCCACTCAATGGTGTGCTGAAGCCCAAAGGAAGAACCTTGAGTAGGTCCCTTCCATTTGTTAGGGGCAGATCTGCTCTCCACTTGAAGCTCCCCCCACTAGGCTCTCAGCGTCTGAAAGTTTAACTGAAGTGGCTTAAAGGGGATAGCTATTTGTGGAGGCCCCGGCAGAAATAGGAATCCCACAAGGAAGGCATCCTGAGAATAGCAACATCAATCAGGATGTCATCAACTCCCCTGGGCCTGCAACAGCGAGGGAAATAGCTAGACTTACATTACTGCACTGGGGCCCAGAGTCACCCAGAGACGCCACTGACCCTTAGATGGGCAGGGACTTGGTGACAGCCAGAGCCATGTCACCAAAGCTAGAAGAAAAGGAAGAAGACACCCCGCTTCTCCCCATCCTCCCACTCCCAGCACCCACTGGCAAAAGCCAGCTGGAAGCCACACAGCAAGGCTGATGCTGGATGCCGGTACATGCAGCTCGGAGAGTCCGGCCCCTCTCTACTCAGAGCTGGCTGGGAAAGGTCAGAACATAGATCTGGAGGTGTGGCAAGCTGCGAGTGTGAGAAGTGTAGACTTCCTGCTTTCTCATTTAATATTCCTCCCTGTGTCTCTTCTCCCCAGTCTCTGGGCACGGGCAGGTGGGTTGAATGTAATGTTCTGTGTCAAATGGAAGAGGCAGCGAGCACTCCCTTTTAGGACCTGAGATTTTCTAGGCTTCCTTCCTGGCGCTTCCTTACCCAGTGATGGATGAATCCATAGTTAACTGCCCAGGGCTTTAAATCCATACATTTAAATTCCATTTCCTCTGAGCACTCGAAATGGTTCCTTAGAGGCTAAGGGCTATTAGCATCCTTCTCCGGCTCTTTTCCCTCTCTCTCTTTTTCATCACACACTCAGCCAAAGAAGAATTACTCAGAGAGTCTTCCGGGGAGTCCAGATGTAAGATCTGAATTTCTCCAGGGAATAGAAACTTGATAACTATAAGGGTCAGAGCTGAGTTTATAGTTTAGCTTATAAAAGTAAAACACAGAACTGTAGGGAAAGTGAACCCTCAGGAAGAGATTCTCATTATACTTTTATTTTTCTTCAAAAAAAAAGAAACTGTAAGTGTAGAGGCTGAGAAGATGGCTTAGCAAGTCAAAGGATCTGCCGTGCAAGCAAATTCCTAGAAATTTTAAAAAGCCGATGCGGGTGCCTTCACTCATATTTGTGATCCTGTCACTGCTAAGTGAGACGCAGCTCCGGGAAGCCATAAAACTAACAGGCCAGCTAGTCTGTAGTATGCCAAGGTATAGCAAGAATGAGAGAGAACCGACTCCTGAGAAACTGTTCTCTGACCTCTACAAGTATGTTGTGGAACCGTACGGGCATGCACGCGCGTGCACACACACACTGAAAAATATAAGTGGTTTTTTTTCCTCTCTAATTGACAAGAAAATAATATAATTAATAAGATACTGGGTAAAATGGCTCTTGGGTAAAAGCTCTCGCCACCAAGCCTGGACACCTGGGTTCAATCTCTAGAACTTACACGGTAGAAAGAAAGAATCAATAGCCACAAGTTGATCTCTGATCTCCACACAAGCTATGACATGAATATACGCCCAATACACGTACACAATAAGTAAATAAATAAACAAACAAATATAATAAAACACACGTAAGCCAGGCTTTGTGGTGCACACCTGTAATCTTAGACACTCAGGAGGCTGAGGCAAGAACATCATGAATTTGGGCCCAGCCTGGACAACGCAGCAAGAGCTTTCAAAAGCAAAGAAACAACAGTATGTAATTTAAATAAATGACATTGTAGCATACATACTGTTATTCTTTAATGCTTTCTTGAGTATTGGCTTCTAAGTGTGGATCAGTGAACTCATTTTACAGCTGTGCAGCGCACTAGTGTATGAATTGGCAATTTACATCCATATGCCTTCCTGATAGACTGGGTGGTGTAAGCTTTCTCACAGCTGTGAACCAAACACTGCTACAAAAATGTTCTTACACATGGTTTCTGGGGCAGGCATGGGGGGTTCACTGGGTGACAGGAATGAATAGATGACTAGGGTATGTAGCTAGAACATACACTTCTGTTTGGAGACTTGGCAACATCCTCCAAGCACTCACATGGACGACACTCTCCTAGGAAGAGGGAAAAGCCCAGGGGAGTTACAAAAGGGAGGTGCGGTTCTCAGGGAGCAAGGGAGCAAAATGTCACTTGGAAAGGTGACATGTGGGAAGGCCCAGAGGAAGTCACTTCCCGGCCTGAGGCAGAGGAGGCAAGGTGAGGAGGTGGATGTAACTGGGTGGGGAGGGTGCCATGTCCCAGGGACATAGAGTCACGTGCAGGGAGCTAAGCCTAGGGGATATGAATCAGATGAGTGGGCTCTTAGGAAGGCTCTGGATTTTCTACCCCATTAGTCTTCTCTGAGGTCTTGTCTGCCACCGTCTGGAATGTGCCATCAAAGTCATGTCGGCTGGAAACTCACCTCCTGTAGTTTATGAATCTTCACTAGGTTTCCTTCACTTCTTTCCTTTCTTTCTTTTCTTAGGGGTTGGGGGGAGTGAGGTAAGCACAGCAGCCGTGCTCTTGGAGAATGAGGTTTTAGCCCTTGCCTCCCCCGTGACTCGCCCCGCCCCCACCTCCCCTCTTCTCTGCCATTGATGTCATAGCGTGTAATGTATTAGTCGTAAGTGTAGTTGATTGCTTTCATTACACCTATTAAATGAGGCCCTTAAAGCTCATTACCTCCCGGGCTTCTCTACATCCGTCTTGCCTCTTCTCCGGCTCTGAGCCTGTGGGTAGCCGTCTTCATTCTTGGAGAGTGAGTTTGGTGTGAAATTAAATGTCAGCGGTAAGAAGAAACACTGATTGGTTCAGAACTGATTCACCAATAAACGCATTTTAGAAGACAGGGCATAGATTCAGGTTTGTGGAAAGTCACTTGAGTTTCACGGTGGCAGAAGCTGTTGCGGTCCTCCAGGACTTGTTTTTAAATCTCCTTCTATCTCCTGGTGTTACCATTCCCCAGGTGGGTTTCGGCAGTGTACATGGGTGCTACGGTAGAGCCCATGAAATGGACTGGAAGTTGTGTATGTAATGCCTCAACGTGTCTTCGTCTGGCTTTGGGAACGGTAGGAAGAGCAGTCCTCAACACGGGGCTGGATTTGTGTGTAGGCAGTGGCTGTGTTCCACCACAGCTTGTGGACTCGAGAGTGCTCAGGGATGGGGTTGTGTCTGTCTCCAACTGTCTGCCTGCCTCTGGTCTGCCATGGAAATAATGTGTATTTTATCTGAGCCATTGAACTTTTGGGTCTTCTAGTTAGTGGTTTTATCTAAAACTTGATGATGGCTGGATAAAACAAAGCATCTTTTTAGGATTCAGATGGAGATGATTATCAGACTATGGTATAGTAGCTTCTAGTATAGGTCCCCCTCTAATTTTAATACCTTTTTAGTGACCTTCACTCCCATTTTTCAATAATCCACAGCAAGCCTCATTTTCTTACATCGTTTGTCTCATAATTTATATTATTCTTCTGTGTTTTGTGGACATTTGAGTTTATAACCCCCAGGGGCAATCTACATGGATGTTTCTCAGTTTTCATTTACTACCTCTGAGTGTCAATAAGCATGGTTTCTTGAACATTCCACAGCCTGGATGTGGTAAAGATAGGCCAGACCACCTGGGGCCTGAGGATGAGTGCATGTTAGGAACACTGTGTGGCTGAGACAATCTTGACGTTGGAGGCAAGATCTAGTTTAGGGTTGTAGGGGAACCAGATGAGAAATCCACCTTGGTGAAGCTTTCGGGGGTAAAAATAATATGCCATATCCCAGGAAATGGAAGAGCCTGGGATTTCTCTTTACTTGACTTTCCGTTTAATAGGGATACTGGTTAATGAAGTCTGAGAATTCAGCTCTTTCAAGCCCCTTAAACTAATGAAATAAAAAGTTCACCTTATAATTGGAAAAGAAGTGACATTTTCCTTATCAAAGAGTCCACTCATCTCGCCTCTTGCCACTGTGACTTCGGAAGGGCTGTGATGTAAGGAAGGCCCTGGGAAGAGAATGGCTGGTAAGGCTCTGGAGGTATGATGGGCTTATTGTGGAAAACTCTGGTTAGGAGCAGAAAGGAGACCTTAGCGCTGGGGCTGACAGGGATATGTATTGTGCAAGTTTATTTTAGCTATGAGTAAAATAATTGTTTTATGGACTTTTGGGTGAGTGGCTGCCTAGGTCTTGGCATTTTGTATTGCCTGCAGGTGTTGGATTAATGTGGGGGATGTTTGATTGCTTGTGATCTGCACGTGCTATCAGTAGAACACCTAAGGAGTTCTGAATCAAAAAAACCTGAGCTGGGATGCCCGGGGTTCCACTGTCCAGTACGGCACCTGCTGTGATGGTAGTTCCCTCTGCTGATGTCTGAGAGGGGATTGAACCTATGAATATGCCTCTTTGCCTTTCTTGGTGAGCCACAGCATACAACTACAGATGTGAGAATAGAAGGCTGAAGGCTGGGCATTGAATGTTCAAGTCAGTCAGTATGAGTAGACACGGTACGGAAGTGGAGCTCAGTATAGACAAGTGAGGCCCCAAGTCTTTGTGGAGATGCAACGTAGAGCACCCAAAACACCAGCTCAACAAAGCCAATGGGCACACAGGAATCTGTCTAGCTTTCTAGCAACCAATGAGACTAAAGAAGGGACCAACCCAGGACAGAGTAGTTGTGAATTACGTTGAAGCATTAGAATGGTCCAGCTTCAAGAATAATGCCTCTCAAACTTTGTTCTATAATCACCAGGGATGTTTGTTCAGAATGTAGATCCTCAGCCTCCTACCTAGAATGAACTAATCAGATATTCTGGGGCCAAGAAACTGGATAACAAGTGTTGTGGAAGAGGTTAGTTGGAGGGCATGGATCTGCTCTGGGGGGGTGAAGGATGTCAGCATTCAGGGAGCTCCTAATGCGTTCCAGGCATGGGGGTAGGGTTTGGTGGGGGGAGGTAATGTGTTACTGACATTACGATAAAATTAGCAAAGACTTTTTAATATAATATGGCAAGAGGAAGCTTCACAGAGCAGATCGTGGCAAGTTTCCAAAAGGCAGAGGACTTTTCCAAAGCAGGAGCCGTTGCCAGTAAGCTCCAGGTGGAAGGAGTTCACAGGTCTGGAAGGAGCACTGGGCCGTGGAAGCAGGTTCCACAGTGGCTTCCACAGTGGAAGAACGTTTGCATTTCCAGTATACTGGGGTCACCTGAAGAGCAAGGGCCTGTGAGTCTTGTGGGATTGGTGGAGTGGGCGTGCTCTGTGACCACGCTTGATTCTGGTTTGTGAGGAGGGTAGCTGTGAGGGGACGGGGCTGCCTCTGCAGGCTCAGAGCTGTCAGTCTGGTGGGACAGAGAAGGTAAACAGAACCAGGAATTTCTAGGGATTGTTAACCTTGCCAGAAGTCGTGAGGGCTGTGGAGAGACTCAAACAGGGGTTTCTCCTTTGGAGATTACAGTCAGCCATATTATTTGGCCACCAGTCCCCCAAACCTGAATGAAAACACTGGTGTGATAGTGAATCCACAGAGCAGACGCATGGGAACCCGGAGAGGCATAGGGAGAGATGATACTCTATTCTGGCAAGCCTCGGGAGTGGATGGAAGCCAGAGTCAAAGCAGGTGGGATCTGGGAAGAGGCTACACTGGCCCCATCCTCAGGCTCCTAGGAGTGACTTCCTGCAAGGGGGACGTCTGTTGCCCCTGCTGCTGGCGGCCCTGCTTTTTCCTATGCAGGGCTTTCGTCCTGCCCAGTCTCCAGTTAGTCCATGTGTTTATCTTTCCACGTTGCTCACCACCAGTTAGTTTCTCTGTTTTAACTAAAGATCTCAAGTCAGCTGCTTTTCCTCCATATTTTCCTCAATTTGAACCATTTTTTAGACTTAGAGTATTCTTGTATAAATTAGCACAAAGAATTTTATTTTTGGATGATTGGTAATCAAGGAACCGATGCTGTATTACTGCTATGAAGTAGTGTAGCATGTACTTGCTGTGTTCTGTAACATTCTCCCCACAGGCATGATGCCACCATCAAAACCAGGACATTAACGTTAGTTCATTGTTACCGTCCAATTTTCAGACCTTTTCAAGCTCCTCTAATTACCTCAAAGTACAGAATCCAGTCTAAGATCCTGTCTGATTTGTCTCTAATCTCCTTCGTTCTGGAAGAGTCTCCTGGGTTTTCCCTGACCCTTTTGACCTTGCCACATTGGGAGATTACAGGAAAATTTGCTGCTATGCATTTTCTCATCAAACCTTCATCTGCCAGTTTTATCATCCATTGATACTTAGTTCATTTAATTACTACTATGGTCATTGTTACAGAGTGATTTTCCAACTCATAATTACTTTTATATTTATCTATCATTTGTCATCATATTATAATGGCTAATTTCTTGTTTCATGTATTTGTTCAGTAAATTTCTGTTTTATTCAATGGGTTATAACAAAAAGATAACTATTAATTGTGCTACTAAAATAATTCCAGATTTGGCCTGTGGAATCCCCTTCAAGATGACATCTGTGTCCCTTTGACACAAAACCATTATCCTTTGGGAACCTCCTTACTTCATTATAATCTGATGCTTCAGAACCATAGTTTACTGTTTCTGTTCCAGCCCCAAACACTGGATCTGTTCAGTGCTACACACACACACACACACACACACACACACACACACACTCTCTCTCTCTCTCTCTCTCATACACACACTCACACACACACTCACTAACACACACACTCTCTCTCTCTCTCATACACACACACTCACACACACAGACGCATTCACTCACACACACACTCACTCACACACTCACTCACATTCACACACATATGCACTCACACATATACCCACCCACACACACACTCACCACACACACACACTCACCACACACACACACTCACCACACACACACACACTCACCATACACACACTCACTCACACACTCACCACACACACACTCACCACACACACACTCACTCACACACTCACCACACACACACTCACCACACACACACTCACTCACACACTCACCACACACACACTCACACCACACACACACACCACACACACACACACTTACTCACATACACACTCACTCACACACTCACACCACACACACACACACTCACCACACACACACTCACCACACACACACACACTCACCACACACACTCACTCACACACTCACCACACACACACTCACACCACACACACACACTCACCACACACACACACACTCACTCACACACACACTCACTCACACACTCACTCACACACTCACCACACACACACTCACACACACACTCACTCACACACTCACCACACACACACACTCACACACACTCACTCACACACACACACTCACTCACACACTCACCACACACACTCACACACTCACCACACACACACACTCACTCACACACTCACCACACACACACTCACCACACACGCACACTCACTCACACACTCACCACACACACACACTCACACACACACACTCATACACACACACACACACACTCTCCTCTCTCTCTCACACACACTCCTATGCCTCTCCATATTGAGACTAACACTTCCCATTCTAACCCATCACATTTCTAACTCTCTTACTCACAACAAGAAACCTGGTTTAGGCTGTCCTTAACAGTTACAGAACATAGTCAATCTTCTGTAGCCACTGTTTCCTCTCACCAATGCTGAAAGCAAATATGATCCTCTCTCATATTTTAACCCCCCAATTCTGCCTGATCCCACTACATGGACTCCCTTCTCACCCAGCTGCAGCTCAAGCTCCAGAGCTCCTGTCAGGTGAACTCCCCACCCCTCCCAGCCTGTACAAAATCCCTGTTGATTCTGTGAGCTCCTGCTGGCTGTGGTAGCCCAGGTCTTTAATCCCAGCGCTGTAGTTCTGGTACTCAGGAGGCAGAGACAGGTGGATCTCTTTGAGTTTTAAGCCAGCTAGGACTACAAAGTGAGAACTTGTCTCAAAACGAACAACAACAAAAAAAAATTGAAAATCAATCTTGTTTTCATTTAGACCCCAATATCTGTCAGCCATGGCATCAATGTGTCCCTCACACAGATCCCTGCCTTGTTTGGTCCACGTAATGGCAATGGGACCAAATTACTTAGGAGAGGTGGGAAGACATCCAAGAAATGTCAGAAGGGAGCAGGGCTGGTGGCAAGCTGTGTTATCCGGTTGGAGATAATTAGAAAAAGAATAAAATCAGATGACCAAGAAGGGCTGCTTATTTATTTAGTGAAGCCATGGAAGAATCAAGGAAGGCAGAGGCAGATCTCAGATCTGCTGGGGTAGGAGCACTCATTGGGGAAGAGGGGAGCTATAGACTGTGAAGGAGGGGGAGGAAGATTGTGGAAGATGCTTCGGCACCAATTTTTGCAGGTGAAGCTAAATGTACACTGTTGAAGATGGAATTGAGAGATGCTCAATATGTCCATCGAATAGAAATGATCCCAAGCCGTTCTTATTTTATCCAGGTTATTCTGGGCCTTCTGGAACATGGCGATTTCCCCAAAGCAGGATTTAGGAAATCTGAGTCATAAGACATGGAGCAAATTTCCACAACAAATCAAAATACATTTATAAACATCCCACTGAAGCTCCAGAAAGAGTAAGCAAAAAGATTTTTAATGAATGCGAAATAGTACATGCAAATTAGCAATGAAGTACCCAGTTATTAACCAAGGTGTGTGAAATGCCATTAACAGTTTTTGATTTGGCGGATCTTTGATGCTATATTTCATGAATAGAAAAACTACTCAGAAAAATTTCCATTAGGTCACTTCCATTTTAATTATTTTAGTTTCTCAGATGTGAATTTCTTTGCTGTTGAATGTCTGAGGGATTAATTCTCCTTTCTGGAGAGAGAATACTGTAATAATACAGGGACCAATGCCAGCTGTCCTGAGACCACAGCTTGCAGTCAGACGAACTTAAATCTTCACAGTACCATGCAATGTTCTCTGGTTCATGTACAAATCTCCATCTTTTTTATCAGTCTTCTCAAGATTGTCAAGTTAGTCCCCAACTCTCCAGCCATTTCTATAAGGAGTCCATCTTGAATAGTTCTAAGAAGTGTCATTTGTGCAAAGCAACTGGCCCCAGGAAAATCTTATAATGTAGTAAAATCCTTTGAGACTGTCTAATAAAAATACGGCTGGTGAATAATTGACTCTTCTCTCAGAGATGTTAAGGTTTTTAACGAATTAATTTCACTACTTAAAATTTAATGTTTGTTTCTATTTAAATATTTGACATTAAATGTATAACTAATGAGATTTGTAACAGCTTAATTTTATGCTCTTTTTATGTCATAAGAGAAAAACTATGTTATTAAAAGAAATGAAACAGTTTAGCTACCTAGCCAAACCCGAGGACTGATTAGGAGTCAAGACGATGTGGTCTTAATCTTTAGTCTCCATGATTTTTATAGCAAATGAATATGTAGGAATATTTTAACCTTGACAAAGTTCACTGTTTCAACCTGGATTATGAGTCCCTTGAATCACATAGGTATTTTTAAAACACCCTAAACATGCGGCAAAGAGTTTCTGTGTCTGAATACATAAAACTGTCTAAAACTTGAGTTTATGGCAGATGACTTTGTAAGGAAAATGGAAATACAATGGCAGGGAAGAGCGTCATGTCAGCAGGCTCAAGAGGAAAATAAGGCAATGAATGAAACCCACTCAGGAAGTACAGGAAGTAGAACAACGGGGAAACCTGAGTCTAAGGAAAGAGTTGATTAGGGGTCAACTACCTGACACACTATTGTCCTCCTAGGGAGGGTACATCTGAAGGAAAGGACCCCTGGAGAAACATAGTCTTTCCCTACATAAAAATAATAAACAAGTCACTGGAAGCCCAGAGACAGGAAGAATTGCCTGTTGGAAGCAACTCTTTGGGATGAACTGGTTCCAGGCCAGACTCAGCTTCCAGGGCAGTCAGCCATCTGCCTCCTAAGTGAATTTTTACAATCCTCACTTTCGTTTTATTCTAGGTGTTATGCCCAGATCTCGAGGTCTCTGAAGACACCGGGAGTCCAAAATGGTATGCAAAAAGCAAGGGGACTTTTATTCTGCAGAGCAAACCAGAGCTGGAGTCAGGCACCATGAAAAAATGGCTGACCCTGGACAAAGACTTACTAACCTTTTTATAGGTTGTAAGGAGAATTTTAGCCCGGGTGAGGTAATAGGGAACATGATTGGTGGTCAGTGAGACAGTTACACCAGTCGGTTTGGGATTGGCTAATTTTAAGGTCAGACACTCACATACCTCCTGTCATGTAGGGTACCAGGCGCAGAGTCAGCCTTGAGATAAGGCCTCCCTGCATTCCTGTGGCTACACTGTGGTTGCCCTTCTGGTAGGGGGCAGGGCTTAAGCACATACACTGCAGGCCTAGGATGAAGGCCTGAGACACACAAAATGTGTATGTACACACAAAATAGAGTTTAGGTCCTTCACTAGGTTGCGCTTTTCCCCCCTTTTTCTGACTTACAAAATATCTTTATTCCAAAAGGAGATCAAGGTAAATCAATACCAATCGTGGATTAACCCTGTTAACTACAAACCAATAGCAGAGGGGACCGTGAATCAATAGCCCTGTGGAGATGAGGCTAGGCGTGCCAGGTGGAGAAGTTGTCTGGTGGGACGGGAGCCGCTCTGTGTCCAGGACGATGTGCTACTGCGGACCCGCCTAGCCTTTCTTTTGATTACTGGCTTTTACTTCATAAAACAATTCTGGCCTTGGAGTACTTGATTTAAAAAAAATGGCTGTGGTCCAATAGTGATAAGCTTCATATACATTGCAATTAAAATATGTGTATAGTCATCTCTTCCTTTTCAAAGCTTTGCCTGTGGGGATTTTTATCAATACGTTTCCATTTCTAGTGCTTTTTTCCCCTAAATGAGCCAGGGAAGATTAAAAGCTAAGCAGGATGTTGAGACTGATTTCCCTTCTGACCTTTACGAGGATGCGAACAGTGAGCATGGTTTGGATTTGAATTTTTCTCTTTCTCTTCCTTCCTATCAGGTTTCCCCAGTTAGCCACAGTCCGGGAGCTTCTCATATCAGCATCACCCGGGTAGCTGCTGTGTGCAGTCACAGGTGCCAGCTCTATTGAGTGGCGCTTGCCTTGTTTCTGGTTTTCAGAATGTGTTAATAGCTCTGGTCGGGGTTTTTTTTTCTCGTCCAGGTTATTTTTATTTTTTGCAACTTTTAAAAATTAAAATATAATTACATTATTTCTCCCCTCCCTCCATCCCCTCACATATAATACCCCCCAGTATCCCTCAATATCATGACCTCTTTCATTATTGTTACATGCACACACACACACACACACACACACACACACACACACATATACATACACACACATAAATATATAAATACAACCAACTTGATGTGTCTACTTAGTGCTACTTGTATGTAGATAATTTCAGGGCTGACCACTTGGTATTGGATTACCAATTAGGGGTGTCACCTCCCTTGGGAAGACTAATTCTTCCCCCCTCAGCTGCTGTTAGCTGCCTATAGTGTTTTATCTTTCTGCCTTGTCTTCCAGAATGTTCCCTGAGCCTTGGGTGCAGGAGTTTTGTGGTAGATGTATCAGTTGAGGCCAGATACTCCGCAAGCAATCATTTGCTTTTTGCATTTTGACTATCTGTGGCTTTCTGTAATGGTCTTTTTCTGTTGTACAGAGAAGCTCTTTTGATGGGGGCTGGGAGCCACACTTAGCTATGGGTATAAGGATATGTATTTAGAATGCACCTGGGAACTATCTTGGTTTAGAAAGATGGTAGTGGTAGGTTCTTCTCTGAGATCTATGATCTCATAGCCCTGGACGGTTAGGTAAATTTCTACTAGAGTCATCATTTTCCTTCCGGTGATTGGACCTTAAGTCCAATCATGGAGCTACTGGTTACTGCCAAGGTACAAGCACCATTATTGCACCTTCAGGGATAGCTTGCCACGTTGGTCATTATTGTGGTGCATGAGCAACACAGTTGGGTAGGGCTATCGATTGGCCCCTTCCCTTGGCAGCTTATGTGGCACTTTCTGATACCATGAAAGCTAGTTCTCAGGGAGGAAGCTTTTAGATCAGATCTATCTGGAGGCCTCTTGAGTCTTATGGCCAAAGTGTATGGTGTCTTTGGTAATAGAGACATACTTTCCATTTCTGGGAGTCAATCAACAACAACCACAATAGCTTATACTATTTCATAAATACCCATGCATATACTATATTTATATGTATTATAGGCAAGTTTAAGTAAATATCAAATAATATGTTTCCCTTTGGCTTTTCTAGACTCTTCTAGTGTTATGAATCCCTCCTCCCTCACCCTCCTCCTGTTCTAGACACCTACTTCTCCCATTTCTCTTCGACATCCCTTATATCCTGCTATTCAACCCCCACTTAACTATCCTTTAATTTATTAGGATATTGTATATAAACATCTTCTAGTTCCCTTTATCATATTTTCATATTGCTCTCCATAATAAAGTAGCTCATGTCAACCATAAGAGTTGCGTTCAGATGCTGAGGTAAAAAACATTGGGGCTTTTAAACATTTACTCTAGTAGGTACTACCTCCTCTGTGCATTTTAAAAATCTACATTCCTTGAATTGATACTGAGGTGGTCCGTTGAGTTCTTTCCTGCAATTCGTATTGTTTTCAGCATGCATTTCCATTTTCCACTAACAGAAAAGGAACTTGCAGACCTTCGCTAATTTATGTTGGTTGAATGCTAAACCTTAGTCATATTTATCATATTTACCCTGCTCAGTTGCACTTCTGCTCGTTTAAATAGACTGTGCCATATTTTGTTTTCACTATTACATTTATACAAATATCCATCTTTTCCCCTGGTGACAACGTCAATATTTTCAGTATTTAGAAGGGTTTTTCTCTCTGCAGAATTCCATATGCTTCTTTCAGTTTATTTTCATTCTTAATCACTGAAGTCTTTAAACCCAGCTGGAATTTTCCTCAGTACATTGTAAGTAATATTAGTTCTAGATTGCTTTTTGTTTTTTCCAGAAAAAATATCCTGTGATTAGGAATGTGGCTCAGTTTGCAGAGCACTTGCATAGCATACTCAAAGCCCTGGGTTCAACCCTCAGCCTCAGTAAAACAGTGGGACAGATGGAGTGGCACATGCCTGTAATTCAAGCTCTCGGAAGGCACAGGCAGGAGAAGAGGGGCTTCAAGGTCATCCTTGGCTATACAGTAAGTTCAAGGCCAGCCTGGGCTGCAGGATACCTTGTCTCAAAGAAGCAAATAAGAAGAGACACCATTCTTTCTCTGTGCCCAACTCTGTGCAAGGCCTTGCTACAGGTGGAAATGTTCAGGAACAGTATGTACGGTGTTGGGATGTTAATAAAGAAAGTATGTACAGACATCGGGTAGGGTTGTCTAACCAATTCTTGAGGAGTCACAGAAGATTCCCTGAGGTTCTGAAAGCTAAGATTCAAGGAGTTGGCCTGGTAACAAGTAAACAAGGGGGATACTGTCTCACACAGGCACAGTGATCACACTGACTGGAAATATGTGGAGGAGGAGAAGGAGGAGGAGGAGGAGGAGGAGGAGGAGGAGGAGGAGGAGGAGGAGGAGGAGGACGAGGAATAACCTTGCATTATCTAAGATGGCTATCAGCCCTGTGGTTGCTGTGTCTAGCACGGCTCAGTTGTGCTGCCCCAGTCAACAACACACAGGCTCCTGGTGATGTAGCCAGGCATGGGCAGGGACGAGGCCTTGGAGAAGGGAGAGATGGTCCTAGTGGAGTACCCCTTCCTGCCTCCCTAATGACCCACATCTCTCCTGGCCTAGATGTCCTGTTTCCTGCCTTTGTCATGGAGAGCCCTTCAACTTACCCAGATGATCTTCTTTGCTAGCTTGAAATGTACTGGAACTCTTCTAAGAACAAGACAAGTTTCATCCTAACAGAGTGTCATTTGGAACGGACCTCACCAACAATCGCTGGATTTAAAGAAAAAAAAAAGACCATCTCAGCAGGAAAAGACATGGAAGGGGGAAGTGGTCACCAAAGTTAAATGCTGGAAAAGGAACGAAGAAATGAGAACTGTGACGTATTGTCTATACTGACACTGGTGGTGTGGGAGTCCATAACTTCAGTCAGTGGATCAACAAACCCTGACACCGAAAGTGTTTGGAAGGTAATGAGAACTTAGAGACAGTGGATATTGGATTTGAGGGCTTTGTGGTGAGAGAAATATATAGAGGCTGTGGACACTGTGCGGATGAATCCAGCTTACCTTCTTCCTGGCTGTAGTCTAAACCATGATATTATACATGCTTCCATTCTAGAGGATGGAATTGAGTTCTAGAATCATTTCCCCATAGTCCAGTCCCTGCAAACATCCCGGTAAAGATGCCTTTAGCATTAGTAAAGACATTTAGCAAGTGGTACTCCACACAGGGCATGTGAATGATGGTTCTGAACTGTAAGGGTGTGTAGTACACACTGGACAAACATACACAGAAGCCCCTATTCTAGACCTTCTGATTTAAAAGAAGTATGGGCTCCATTATTTGTTTGGCTGCCAAGAATGGAGAGATGATGGATCTGTCTTCTCTCATTTATGGGCAGAGTGTAAATATGATTTAAAAATAAATAACGACAAAAATAAATCTTATAAGCATATCCCTGACAGTAATAGTAGCTGTCTCAAGAACACATGGTGATTGGTTGACTGTGGGATAGTAAACACGTAGGGGAAAGTTCGATTGAAATTCAAGGTCATAAATATAGGATTATCCATCGGATAGCAGTATCCTGTCCGCCCACCACCTCAAGCAATATTCCACGCTACTCAGAAGTAAACAAGGCTGAATATATAAAACATCTTGCAAGATCACAGCCTGGTGCAAGTTATTAAGCAGGCTCGAATGTAATAGCATTGAAGCCAGAGGGGAAAAATGTAAAGAATATTCTTAGAAAATTCATCTCCATAGAAGTAACTTGATATATGTAAGCACAGAAGTTAAGACAATAAATGCACACAGGGAATTGGAGAAGTAAGAACAATTTGGTCCAGCCCTCTTGTTTTATCGAAGAAGCAAGCAGCCCAGGACAAGTTGAATAATTGGCCCATAGCTTGTGTCAAAACCAGAACTAGAAAATGACAGTCAGACCCTCTGTCAGAGGTAGATCTCCAAAATGATTTACTATGTCATTTAATAATGAAACATCATCTAACTAAGGGAGTATAAATGAATCGCTTCATAAACTAAATACGTCTGCCACTTTAAATAGATCTGAAATGGGAAACTGTAAATTCATATAGTATATAAATTCAGAGATAACTGAGTTTTGTAAAGTGATCATACTTCCTCCAGCAATCAAAAAAAAATCCACTGGATTCCTTTAAATCACAAACCCTTCTTGCCTAAGATCCTTTCGAATAAAATGAATTTGACTCATAAACCAGCCAGCATGTGCATTTTAAAAAAGGAATCTACCACAGGAAGCAAAGCTATCTGTAAGTTAACATCCAAATTGTAAGTTTTAATTTACATTTTCATATGCCATCAGGCAGCAGAGCACTAATAAGAATTTATTAGCTTTCCTGAAGATCTGCATCAATCTTAAAGATTAGCATGTAGAAGCCAGCAATGCTCCAATTAGGGCGTTAGCTGTAGTGGGGTTCGGAATGAGCACACCACATGGTCCCATGACTCCTGGGCCTCCTGTGGCTGTGCTTTTTCCCTCTCGGAAGAATGGAGGTGTAGATTAGGGATGTGCTTAGTCTTGACCTGGGCATTACACAAACGGCTTTAGCGTATGTTCTTTTGCTTACTGTTTCGCATCAGGACGCAGCCTCTGTGGAGGTGTGTTGTTTGGCTGTCTAGAAAGGGCTTTGTGAGGATTGGTGGAAATCAGTTGAGAAGATTTTGAAATTGACTGGTATTCAGTGTGCTTGATAAAGAAAATGTGCTGGGGTTTCCTTCGCTGATTCTTGTTTTTTGTTTTATTTTTATTTTTATCAGAAACCTTCCTTTCAACTGATACTGTAGGGTCTTCGAAGAACCAGAATGAGATGACAGGGGCACAGCCGGCCATCTTGGTGAATGACAAATCCAGAACAGCACAGTAAAGTTCTGGCAGGGGCACCTTGAGAAAGCAGGGGAACCGGAAGTTCAGTGAGTGCCAGAACAGGTAGGCAGGGATGCTAACCCCTTCCACCTCTGGCCTTTGGAAAGGCAGGGAGGCTTCGTGTATGGTGTATATCGTGTGCAGGACAGGGCTGGTGGTGATGGGGTGAGGTGGGGCAGCAGGAGAAGTTTCCTAGTCCATGTTCAGGTCTGAAAGAGGAAGCAGAAGGCAATACAAAGGGAAAATCTTTGCCTTTCCTCTTGGTAAATGCTGGGCCATCACCTATAGACTAGTTTCCTTCCTACCCCTTCCCCAGTCTTTCTCTTTCTCAATCCTCTCAACTCCCTCTTTAGCCTGCAGTTGTCCTGTGCTTTGCTTTTACCCTCTATAAGGCAGAGGTTGGGGTTGGGATCTTGTGGAGGGGATGCGTAGTCTTCAAGGAAGAGGGTTAAACAAGTGGCCCTCCGGGTCTGGAGAGAGACCGAAACAAGAACAGGACATTTTAAGGGTTCACGTAACTTTAAAAATTGGGCATGGTGTAATGGAATATTTGAACCTATCTCCAGATATTGTAAGACTGTCTGCTCTGTCTGCTCAGTGAGTGTTCCTGTAACTTTAAGACTTGTTTTTTCCCAGTTGCTGAGGGAAGGGCACTCCAGAAAGCGTTTGCAGCCTGCGTCTCTCTACAGGACTTGCTTTCCGCACCTGTTCACAGTTCTGAGCTGAAAACAATGGATGTTCAAATGCATAGCACTCTGAGTCTTCATGTTAAAGGCATTTGTTTGTGATATTGCAGATGAAGAGTCCTCGTCACCTTTGCAGGCTTCTGCAGAAGGAACCTCTGATTCCTCCGCCTTGACTTCAGCTATTTCTGAGACAAGTCTGCTGGCTGAAGCTGCTGGGTGTGAGGTTCTGGTCATTGATGTAAATAAGGTCTTTGTGTCAGTAGGGTGAAGCTTTCAGTCAGTGACTCACCTGGATGATGTGTACTCTGGGTCAGTCCGTGAGAGAAGCTGGACCCTCTGAAGGCTTTGCACCTCAGTTATTGGCTTCTGTTCCTTATTGGACACGTTCCGGTTAATATACAATCTACGGCATGGAGACAGACAGACAGGCACAGAGAAGACAGTCATGAAAGAAATCATACTGAGAGTTCTTGGAAACGGAGGCAGCCGGGCCAGGCCGCTTGGGGACCACGAGGAACCCAGGGCTCAAGGGGAAAATGCAATCACCTTTAATGAGGTTTCCTGGAGAGGCCTAGATGAGCTACTGTGAATAAATTTTTGTATGTTGCCTGATACCCCACCCTACAGTGGGGAACAGTGGTCCATATAACAGTAGGAAAGCCCCCCTATCAGTTCAAATTACTGTTTTAGTGACATATTTAAATATGCTTAAGGAAGTGTCTTTAGTAAGGTGGTCATTTTTATGTTTGTCCTGCTGGGTGCCGCTGTCCCATGCTGACACGTCTGAGTGTGACTTACCACAATTACCTTGAGGCTCTTGTGCAGTGGTCCTCAGGTCTGGATGTTGAAGGACTCTAGATACCCCACTTAGACACATATAGATTCGGGTCTGTGTGCCTAGGCTGGGCTTACCTACTGTTTGAATGCTCCTGGGTGATGCTAATATGGAGCCAGGTTTAAGGGGGTCTACCTGACCCCTAGCACCTGCAGCATTGGCTTTACTTGGGGGCCTTTTAAAATCCCTCTTAAAAAGATTCAGTGTATCTATTTGCATGTGTGTGTTTGTGCCTGTGTATGTGTGTATGCATCATATATATATGTATATATTTATATATATTCATATACATATATATATATATATATATATGATGTATACATGTGGTATGTGGGGAGGAAAGAGGAGGCTGTTAATTGTCTTGTTCTATCACACTCTCCCTTGTTCCCTTTGAGACAAGGTCTCTCACTGAACCTGCAGCTAGGCTGGCAGCCAGCAAGCCCCAATGATCCTCTGTCTCCATCCCCCTACAGTGCTAGAGTTCCAGAAACACACATAGCCCGGCTCTGCTTATTGTGTGAATTTGGTGACTTGTCCTTATGCTTGCTCATGAATAGCTTTTACCTACCAAGCCATATCCCCAGTCTTACTGAGGGACTTTGTTAGCATGGAGCATCTCAGCCTCCAAACAGACCAACAGAATCAGAACCAGGGTTTTAATGAAGTGATGGACATGTGTGATTCCTCTGAAAATTGCTGGGGAGCTTCAGGGTTCATCATTGCAAAGGTTTGCCTCTGTATTAGCTATAGTCTGAGAAGCTCTGCATCAGGCAAACCAAATCCTGGATCACCTCCTTCCATTTATTTTGCTCCATAAGTCACCAGCTCAAGGAAGAGGCAGAGATAAAGAGATGCAGGGGGATGTGTGACTGGCATCCATGCCAGGTCAGTCCAAGCCTCTAGTGGGTAAGTAGGTTCATCTTCCCAGGCCTTATCTTCTAGGCACAGCTGCAATATAATACCGCATTCCATGTTCATCTAACTTCATTTCCTCTTACAAAGCATAGAAGCTTAACTCTGGGACTCAAGGTCAGATGTTTGACCTTGAGAGTCCTACCCCTACCCACAGTTGAAATTACTTTGTTTCTCAATAGCAGTTTTCTCCACCTCGAATAAAAACAAAGATGTATGAGGTGAAACCTAGTGGAAGGAAAGTGGCACTTTAAAAAATCTGAGGCATTAAATCACCATCTTTTGGGGTGATCTATGTTAAATTAAATGTCAACCAAGTCACAGAAATTATCTTTAAAGATGGATGAGGCTGCCTTCCTCACTACCAGCAGCCATCCCCTCTGTTATGAAAGCAATGAATTACCTTATGATGGGAATTGTACAGCGTCAGCCACCTTCAAGTTACCCACTTAATCCACAGTGACGAATAGGGATTGGAAGAGCTTAAGGACCTCACAGAAAGGAAATACTCTAACATAGGACTTGGAAGCTTGTGGTATACCACGTACTTACCGTTTTCCTGTCAAAACTTTATTTCTCCTGTGCCTTCCAGGAATACCAGCCTCTGGCTGAATGGCACCCTCCCTTGCTAACCCGATGTTAAAGACAAAGCAGTCTTTAGGATGCTTCCTTGTAAGGTACCAGGGCTGAAATTAAGTGAGACTTCCCAGGCAATTTGACCACCTGCCCTTCCCACGCTGATTTCCAGTTGTCCCTACCCAAAGGCTTCACTTTACCAGCACCTCTTCCTTGACTGTGTGGTTGTTGGAGTAGGTAGCTGGGATCAAAAGGGATGGAGAGGATATGAGAAGTGGAAAAAGGGAAGCCTGTCTTCTCAAGCGAAAAAGATTCTCATGCAACCCTAGAGTAGGGGTGACATGAGAAAGGGGAGGGGAAGAGGCCCTAAGAGGAGGGAAAAGATAGAAGGAAGTGACAGGAAAGTAAAGAAGGGGTTTCTGGGTGTGGAAAGGTTTAAGAGGGCATAGGGGTAGGAGATGCGGAGAGGAGAGAGGGAAAGGACTAGCTCAAACCAAGGATGTACGAAAAGCCTACAGGAGCTATGACTTTGTAGGCTAATTTTCTTTTGGTGTTATTTATTATTCAGAATTCTGAAATGAGGCAAAAGGATGACTTATGTCTTTTTGATGTCATTATTAATTGGCCCAATTCAAGGTTTAGTTGTCTGTGGCTGTGAACCAGTGTTTGACTTTACTGTTTAAGTACATCCTAGGTATTCTGTTCACGTAGATTGTTTCCCGCAGTGATGACAAAAATGAGTCCACCTCATAAAAAAGTAACCCCAAAGGCCATGGTTTACCACACTGTTTACGTTTGCCTGTTTTGGTAACTGACTTAGAAATTGTATCCTGAGAGTCTGTCATTAAATTATGAATAAGCACCCAGCTACTTGCATGCTCTTAGAACCAGCCTTACCAATAATGATTCCTTTATTAACTAATTTAAAAAATGTGTCACGTGTTCATTTTATATTTGTACCAACTTTTCAACTTTCTGACAAATTAGAACTTGACAAGTGATAGTCCTTTTTATTTTTAATTTAATCTAATTTTTATTTTAGGATTCTTCTTACTTTATAATTTATAACTTAGATTATAATTTAATTATAACATTTCTCCCTTCACTTTCCTCTCTCCAAACTCTCCCACACACCTCTCCCTTTGTGTCTTCAAATCCATGGTCTCTTTTTTTGTGAGTTCCTATTGTATGCATACATGTACACACACACACACACACACACACACACACACACGCATGTATACCCATATGTTCCTAAATATAACCTGTTCAGTTGTATAATGCTACCTGTTTGTGCGTAGTATTTGTGCGCGTGCACACACACACACACACACACACACACACACACACACACACGGGCATGCTTCATGTGTGCGTTCTTGTGCATGCTTGAGCACACGTGCAGGTACACATGTCCATGCCTATGCATGTGGAGGTCAGAATAAGACACCGGGTGTTTTCATCTTTAACTGTTTGCCTTACTGCCTTGAGACAGAGCATTGAACTGGAAGCTTGAGCTAGGCTGGCCGGCCAGCAAGCTCTCGTGATCTGTGTGTCTACCCCCTAACACTAAGGTTATAGGCACATGTGGCCATGCTGGAGGTTTTTACATGGGTGCTGAGGACTTGTGTTCCCGGATCTTCATGCTTGAGAGCGAGTGATATTATACATAAAGCCATCTTTGCAGCCTTGATGGCAGAGTTCTTCCATTCACCATATTAATTGATGCTACAGAGCACCGGCTGGAAGCACCGACTGCCTACCCACCTTGCAGATGAAGAAATGAGTCTCAGGAGATACCATTAAGGTCACAGCAGCTTTGGCAGAAACTCAGATCCCTGCCTCTGGGTCTGATGTTTTCTTTCCTTTATTTTTCTCATTCTTTTGCTATTCAAGAACATCACACAATATGGTTTGATCATATTCATCCCGTCTTCCACCTCCTCCCAGACTCACCTGCCCCCTCCATACTCACCCAACTTTCTGTCTCTCTTTTTTAGACCCATCAAGTCCAGCATGTGCTGCCCATATATTCTTGAATGTGTGGTCTTGCACTGGCCTGTGGTCAACCCACCAGAGGCCACACCCTTGAAGAAAACTGTTCTATTCTCTCAGCAACTGTCAAATGCCAATAGCTGCTCAGCTAGAGGTGGGACTCTACGCTGGTCTCCCCTCTCCATGCTGGGAGTTTGCCAGGATTGAGTTTGCACAGGCCGTGTGTAAAGCCGTCACAACCGCTGCGTGCTCGTATGTGCAACTACCCTGCTGTGTCTGGAAACACCGTTCCCTTTTCTGATCCGCTCTCCGTCTGCCTCATACCAGCAGCAATCTCTGAAGCACGAAGCACGCTTTCGCACTTAATACTTCCTATGACACCTTGAGGGAGGCGCTGACTAGCTTCATTTTAAAATATTGGACCTGAATGCGAGGCTTATGTAACTTGCCCCCAATTACAGTAGCTGAGTCAGTGTTCAACCAGGTAGCCCAGCCTTGGCAGCAGTCCTATGCAATGGCTTTGTGTAATGGTTTGTGGAGCAATGGTTTACTGACCCTGACTCCCCACAGTCGCCTGAAAAAGCAGCTTGAGTGAAGGTTGAAAGTGCTCTGATGTGAGGTCTTTGTGTTGAAGAGATTGAGAAGCTTAGCCTAGGACCAGATAAGGGCCCATCAGCTCCCTCTGCTCACTTCTCATGGTTACCTTTAGGCGTCTGCAGTGCTTAACTGTCATTATCTGCAAATCTGGTTAACAAAACACTGTGATGTAGGGACTAACCAGAAGCCATCCGCCCACTTAGATCTTTTGATGTAAGAGTGAGAGAGAACCATTCTTTCTGCAAAGAGAAAACACAGGCACTAAGTTCTAACAGCAGTGAGCTCATCTGAGCAAATAGAAATGCCGTTAAATTGCAAGAATTTTAGAGCTGAGAGGGAAGATTTAGCCTATCAAGACTGAGAAGTGGCTCAGTCACACATGATACTTGCATCTTGAAAATCTTCTGATTGCTCTGTATCATTTTACCTTGTTCCATTTTACCTTAGATCCAAATTCACTTCCCTGCCAGAATCAACTTTTGAAAATGCCTGTTGCAAGAAAATATGCTTTTCATTTGTCCAAAGATGAGTTCTCTGGAACATTAAGGAGCAAGGTTTGACTGACTGTTGAAGGGTCTCAATCCGTCACGAGGTGATGGGCATTGAGTTTTCTTTCCAAATTAAATAATTCTACTGCTGTATTGGCAACTGGGTTGAAGTCTAGAGCAGTGTGGTGATGAGGCCCCTTCTGAGAAGCAGAGGGAACCTGCACCCAGTCCTCTTCTACTTGCAGGTTTGGCTTTGCCTTTGTGCCTGAAGGAAAGGGCTTCTAATTCACACACAGGAGCAAACAGAATAATTGCTGTAATCTGGTCTCAGTGGAAAGTCAAGTGGAAAATTCTTCTTTAAAATGTTACAAGCCAGAAATGCTCCTTGGTTTAAGGGCATCAGTTTTAAAGGTAGCCCCTGGGTCTCTTGGCATGTGACAGGAAGGCAGCATAAGTCATGCCGAAAGACTTAATTTTCTACCAAACAGTATTTCCTGCTTGATGTTTTCTGGCAATGGCCGTTATACTTGGGTGGATTTCTCTCCTTATCTCAGCCGTATAATTTCCCCAAGAAAAGCCTTGTTCCTGTAATTCTTAATCACAAATGACGCCAAGAAATCACATAAGATTCCCAACAAGAAGTCAGTATTTTAAAAGGCTCTGATAGGACCCAGATTGGGCAGTTTATCTCTAAGCCAGCATGCCCTCACGGTGTAAGGAAAGGAAACATTCGGCAAATGTACTGAAGCTGCTGTTGTAACAGCCATGGCTCCCTGAACTGATTCTCTTTGTAGGACAGAAGATATATTTACAAATCTGCCCCTGTGAACAAAAGTTTCTGGGAAGAACCAGACTTTATCCTGCAGAATATTATGCAATGCTGATTGGCTGATGAGACCGTCAGTGATGGTGGAGAGGGTGGAGTGTTGCAGGCCCAGAGCCAATGAACAATTAGCCAATGGGGGCTAATAAAGCCCTCAAATAATAGCCATTCCTGGCCCACCTCTATGGCTAACATAACACCCTTTTGACTAACAGGTGAAACTTTTTTTTTTTGTCTGAGACAACCCTGTCATAACTCTGGCTGTTTTGGAACTCACTCTGTAGACCAGGTGGCCTCAAACTCACAAAGATCCATCTGCCTCTGCCTCCTGAGTGCTGGGATTAAAGACATGAGCCACCATTGTGCGGTTGGTGAAACTTTTTAACAGACTTCTAGATTCCACCAACCAAGAGGCTCAGGCTGCCATTAGCAGCCCCTGCGGTCTATGCAGAGAGTCGCCTGCTTTGCCATAGCCCACTTACCAACCCTACGGCTCCACCAGTGCGTTTGAAAAGTCCCTGGATTTATGATGTTCCTTGCTCCATGACACTGTTACCACACTGGAACATGTTACCAGGCCATGCTCACTCATATGTGGCTCCAGAATAAACTTGCCTTTATCCCCTTAAAGGTGACAGCTGTGCTCTTGGGCCAATACCTCTCCTGCTAAAAATGACCAGTCCCTCTGCCTCCCACCATAAATACGAGTAATGGCGCTGCTCTTCGTCTGAACCCACAGCACAGTCAGTTTGCTGGGCTGTGATCCATTCACTAGAATGAAAACTTTTTAGAGATTTTTAGAGTCGAATCCAAACAATGGGTTTGACAGATACTTACAACCATGCAATGGCTTTCCCGGTCAAGACAGAACAGTCTCATTCTAGCAAAAATAGTTCCCAGTCACCTGCAGCTCTTTCTCTAATCTCTGGCATTTGTTCACCTATTCTTTCTTTCTTCCTTCCTTCCTTCCTTCCTTCTTTTCTTTCTTTCTTTCTTTGTCTCTGTAGCTTTGCTTTAAAAAATATCATATAAATGAAATCAAACAGAATTTAGATTTTTTTTCCCTCTTGTTCCTTTTCTTCAGCTTAATTCACCCGAGGTTGGTTTAGTTAGCGCAGGTGTTCATAGTCTGTTCCTTTTGTTGCTGAGGGACACATCGTCGTGTAGCTGGACAGCAGAT